>CM075887.1:760000-1132591 GCA_038021265.1 Cyprinella venusta
ATCGTTTTGACCTGGAGAAGTAATCCAGCACCACTGGCAGAGGCTGTAGAGGAGGTTCGTACATTATTGATTAAAGTCGTTTTTTGGCATGAAAAGAAACGTCCGACGAACCGATCAGGAAATGGATTAAATGTGATTTGAGTGACTTAAACATTATGACATCAGAATGTCACGTATTGTGAGTTTGTGTAGAGCTTGTTTCGAACCGTAGACGGTTCCAGTAATACTTCAGCTAGTCGAGCGTCTGTCGCTCTCGGCGTTTCAGCGCAGGTCCCGACCGGCCTTATCCCCGAATCAGTCTCTGCTCACCGGTGTGATGGGCTGTTTGGTTCCTGGCCTCACGGTGAATGTCATCCCGTGCTGCTGTTTGCTTGACGATCCGGGACTGAAGGACAAAGAAGAGTGCCGTTATTCTTCAGGTAACATCTTACGAACACTTAAAATAGTATATTGACGGCATTAAATATGACCGAAGTCTGTGTTTCAGGCTCTACTAGAACTTGAATGTTGATTATTCTCCATTGTTGCGGCTCCTCTCTTCCCAGTCAGTCAGTAACGCTCTGTTCACTTCCTGTCTCTGTGAAGCCCCTCCTTCTGAAAAGCACACTGTGCTCTGATTGGTCAGCTGGAGCAGTGTCTTGTGATTGGTCGAGTGTGTTTGGGAAATGTCCCGCCCCTTTCCATAACCGCCAGTTTTTTAACACACTACGGACAAACTCGACTAGGCCCCGCCCCTTTATTCTGCGCATTAATTATTCAAATGAGGAATATTGAGACGTGTTCGTTCCGGGAAGAAACTCAACAATACAATGGAGGCGTTTCAGGAACACCGACGCTGCAACATGACATCATGACTTTTGCGTAAACATACACGCTACTTTCGAGTCAAGTGGCGTGTTATCTCTACGCATTTTGAGCTATCCGCGCATGTCTACGCCATTAACGTCCGCGTCATTCCGTGTGTCTGTACACGCCGTCAAATGTCCACTCATAAATGCCATTAACCCCAGTGACGGTTAAGTTAGGGATGGGGGTTGAGGTAAGTCATATATTTATATAACGTTAAGTCAACGGCGTTCATAAACACGCTGAAAAGCGTCTTGATAGCACGCCAAACATGGAAATACGAATTTGGGACTACATTACACACCAAAGACCGACCCCCCCCCTGGGGTTGAATCTACTTTGACCAGTGATTTCTCAATATTACAGAAGATCAGCTGGACTGAGAACAGCCAGTAAGTATGAGTTAAGCATTAAAAAATGTCATTGAAACAGCTGTTGAATGTTGCTCTAGTATCAGAGAGAATATTTTAAGAGTCTATTTGCCTTCCAGGTGATTACACACATCAAATAAACATCTCAGCTATGTGCATGTGCTATCAGGGAGGTGTGCACTCGGCCGGCTGAACCACTGTTCATGTTATTCCAGAGAAATGCATTGAGTCATCTTTCTGTACAATAATCTGAAATCTCCAATACTATGGAAGCCTGTTTCCGCCTCGGAGTAAAGCAGGTAACTGACACTTTATCTCTTGTCAATGCAACTTAATTTCCACCAATTGTGACTTTAATCCTCACATTGTGAGTTTATTACGTAAACCTTTATCTCGTATTACAGTGCAGTGGAAAAGGGCATCATTATCCCTCTTATTCTTCAAACACCGGTCTCATTGAGACGCAAATCTTTCCCACCTGACGTATTTCCCTCTCATGAAACCCCGAAACACATTGAGAGGTGAAGAGATATGTACAGGCTGCACACTTATACATGATAGCCTATCAATAAGTGGATATTGGTTATTTTTGCGTTTTCCTGAGCAATTTCCTTCTTCCGGGTTGAAAAGCAAAGTCGTGCTTTCAGAGCGTGTGATTGGCTGATTCTACATCAGCTGACCCTTGAGCTAATCTCTGCATTTATTCATGAAAAAGAGCTTGTTCGATCCAATTGAGCTGTATTATGCATGAGATCGCATCACCGCAGAGAACTTGAACAACATGCCGCACCACGGAAGCGCCGCAACAAGGTCAACAACACTCATAACATGGTTCATATCTGGAATATTTAACCCTCAAATTGGGGTTCATGACACTTTAAGGTGATGTTTCACTTGATGTTTCAACAGGGGCGTCATGCAAGCCAAAATTCTGGGGGGGCACAATCTGAGATGTTGCAATTGTTTCGATGGGTGATCATGTTAGGAGGGGTCAGGGGGTTTCACCCCCTGAAAATTTTTTAAATTTTGGCTGCTAAACATACCATTTCAATGCAGTTTGGGAGGGACAGAAATACCTTAACGGAGCTAACAGCAACCCTCCTCTATCTGAGGACTAAGTTAAAGTATAATTTTTGTAAGTTTATGTAAAAGACAGGTTGATGAAAGAACTGTAAGCTCAAATTTAAAAGCTTTTGAAGTCTACTTCATTAAAGCATATTTACATATGCATTATATTTAGCTGGTTTGATTTGCCTTGAAAGATGATCTTATGGAAAGTACCCCATGCCAAGGCATGGTGAATGGTGTGTGATGATGTGGGTCTATTTTAATTCCAAAGGCCAAGGGAACTTTATCAGGATGCATAATATCCTGGATCCATGAAATAACTGGCTTTTAAAAATAAAAATCTGCCTGACTCTATGGGAATTTAACATAGGGGTGTCCTGACTTATGCACCCTGTATTTTAAGGAAAAACATTTATTTATTTATGATACATTATTCATTCACAAAGAAAATGTGTGTCCTTAAAGGTTGGAGTTTTCCTCATTTTTCTAAATAAGGCATTAAGATCAATATCCAAAAGATGATTTTTTTTATTCCTCTTTTTAGGCAACTTTAGCATGGGTGCCAAAACTTATTATTATTATTATATATTCTCTTACTGGCATAATATTTGAATAATATTGAGGCATTGAATCTATCATCTTACTGCCATACTCTTTTACCAATGATAATAATATATTTTGCATTACCAGGGCTCCAGACCAACTTTTCCACTGGTTGCACTGGTGCTACCAACTTTCTCAGTTGATCACACCAGCATATGATTTTGTTGTACCTTTTTTTTTTTTTTTGGCTACATGCCATGGGATGAATCAATGCATGCTGATGATGAATAGTGGTCTTAATCTGCGTACCCTAGTTTTGCACTAATGTAAAAAGACTGACAGTGACACAAAGACCTCATGTTAGCAAAATTGTTTCATCTTTTAACTCTCAAAAAAAAACATGTATGTTCTTTAACGTTAAATTATAATTTTACTGTCTTAAGATTTTAACAATAATAATGCCACTGACGTTCTGTTTATCGATCCGATTCTTTAGAATCAGAATCAGATTCTTTAACGATTCTCTTATTGATTCTTGATAGCAGTGTGTGAAAAAATGTAGTCATGTGCTTATTTAAAAAAAAAATAAATCTTAAGCTTGAGTAGCCTAAGCAAACTGTACTTTTTATGTAATAGAAGTAATAAATAGAACATTATTGTAAAGTGTTACTGATTAGTTATACACCGATTCAGACGTCTCCCGAGTTCACTGTCAGAAAGATCAGTTGTTTTAACCATTCATTAAAATGAATCGGATCAAATGAGTCATTAGTTCGCGAATTGGATGTGTTATGCGCGTAGACATGGATGTCATGTCAGCTGAATGTCTGGAACGCTTCTTCTCAGAGAAGATAAGGCAACTTATTTTGCACAATTCACACCAAGTGGTAAATCAGGGGGAAAAAACACCGAATGCTCCACAATAAACTTTAATCTTCCGACCTTTTTTTTTACCACCGCGTCGTCGATATATTTTGATTAATAATATGTGCGAGGGGGGGAGAGAGCAAGTTGCAAAGGTTTTGTATTACATGCAGTAACGTTAGCCAACTACTTTACGGTTAGACAAGGCTAGCTATTGATAACGTTACACATTGTTAATGCTCTGAATTCGCAGCTAATATCAAATCCATAACTTTTTGATCAAATTAAAATTTCCAGGTCAACCATAAATAATCCCACTACCTTTTAATATCATCCGATAGCTAATTCAATGCCGATTTGTTGCATTTCCAACTTACCACTCGTAAAACATTGCCAGTTCAACATGCGAGCTGCTTGAACATTCTGCCGGAACATACACAGCAAAGATTCTAGCGTAAAGCTACGCGCGTAGATTTGACATACAGACACCATATTAGGACAAACGGGCGGGCTGATGCTGACCAATTTATTTTTACACATCAAGAAGAACAATATATTTGAGTCGTTATATGCTCTGGTAATTATGGAGCATGATAGGAAAAAAATAAAATAAAAGATATATTAAAAGAATTTTTAAAAAATTATCAGGGAGGAAAATTCTGAGGGGGCACGTGCCCCCTCACTTTGAATGGGCATGACGCCACTGTGTTTCAATATGTCATTACAGAATGGGATGCAACTTTGACTTTAGCTTGTTCAGTTTACCTGTTCTGGGATTTCGCTGAAGTGGCTTGAACTTTTTTGGCGGCTTTGCTTTCCAGCTCCTTCAGGTCCAGCCCATGAGATTGCACTGGCAGGGTAGCGCTTCGGGTTTTCGAAGGATAGGACGGGGTCTCCTCGTCAGACAGCGGAGAGTTCCAGTCATCTCCGTTAGACTCCACCTCCTTGGCAGCTGAGAACTTGGGGTCCATCTCCAGCATCTTCTTCTGCAAGATACTGAGAAGTGTTGCCTGGCTGGCGGAGACGGACGGAGGTCCCTGTGCAGGAGGTTGCGTGGCTTTAGTTTGAACTGGTTTGGATTGGAGCTGGAGGTTTGGTGGAGGGCCTGGGGCTTTAGGAGGGTAGGTGGGAGGCTTAGGTTTGGGGGAAACACGGGGGCCATTGGTTACAGGAGGAGGTGTAGCTGGTGGGGAGGGTTTGGTAGGTGGAACAGGAGGAGCAACGTGACTTGGTAAGGCGCCATTGGGGATTTGAGGAGGTAAGTAGGGTGTAGGAGCAGTTTTAACAGGAGCGGGGTGACTTGGCGGGGGGGAGTTAATGATCGGAGCAGGTGTGGCAGGTAAGGTTTTAGGTAAGGTCACAGGGGGACCAGGAGCGGGATGACTTGGTGGTGGGCAATTAATGATCAGAGGAGAAAAGGTTTTAGATGGTTGAGAGGCAGTTTTCACAGGGGCAGCAGGAGCGGGATGACTTGGAGGGGGGCAGTTAAAGATTGGAGTAGGGGTAGAAGGTAAGGTTTTGGAAGGTTGAGACGCAGTTTTGACGGGGGGAGCAGGAGCGGGGTGACTAGGTGGGGGGCAATTAATGATCCCAGGAGGTAAGGTTTTGGAAGGTTGAGGGGTTGTTTTCACAGGAGCAGCAGGAGCGGGATGACTTGGTGGGGGGCAGTTAAAGATCGGAGTAGGGGTAGAAGGTTGAGGAGCAGGAACAAGGTGACTTGCTGGGAGAACCGAAGGTTCATCCTCAGTGTCGGAGTTGGCAAATTCTGGAGGTGGTGGAATGAAGGTCAAGTCTTCTCCGCTTTCCACATCTCTAACAGGAACACCCAGACCACCAACGGAGCTGTTCATTGGGCTGCTTTGTTGTGGAGTTGAGTGGGACGCATTTGAAACCTCTGCTTTGGTGAGTGTTTGCACATTTTGGGTGGTCTTTAATTGTGCATTGGGACTGTCTGGAGTGACGGTGAAGGAGTTTGGTTTTTCAGCACTAGGTTGGATCTGCTCTGTGGAGTTGCTGTTCTGCTGGGATAGAGCTGCTCTTTGCTTATCCCTTTCCTTTGCAGCCAATAGCAGGGCGAACGGTGAGGTGGATGTCTCTTTCTTTACTGTGCCGTCTACTCCCTGTGTGTTGAGCTGTCGGTGGTTCACGAGCGGGCTGTTCCTGCGAGACCTGCCAGGGGACTCCATCACCTGCCTAACGTCAGGCAATTTCTTCCCTATTCGTGGTGAGACTTGGATGGGTGGTGGAACCTCAGTGCGGATGTTTTGTACCATGACAGGCTCGGGATTTACTTTGACCTCGACCTTGGCTGGTTGACTTATCGAGTCTGGCTGGTCATTCTGCAGCAGAGTGGCAGAGCTGTTACGACGGGCTGGTTTAGTTGGCGGTACAACTGAGTGGACTGGTTGGAGTGATCCACCATTTTTCCCGCTAGTCCCATTGACAACAACAACCGAGTTTGCAGAAGAATCTTCCAGCAGTAAAATGGACTGGACCTTTTCCTTGTCCGACTGTCCGAGAAGGAACGTGCTCTTCTGTACGTCGTAGAGTTTGGCTGTGTTCTGGGGGTTGAAGCTGGATGGTGTTGGGTTTGAAGCAACTGGTGGCGTTGGGATTTGGGACTGAATATCCAGATTAGGTATGGAGGACATTCGGACGGGTTTTAGAGGCGCCGCCTTCGGGGATTTATCAAGAACAGGTTGCGCTTTCCCACCAGGGGGTGGCGGTGGAGTGAATTTAGGGCAGTCTGGGATATCTTGGAGCTCCAGGCTGGAGAGGGAACCTCTGATGCTGGATGTTTCAGATTGAGGAGGTTTGAGGGAGGCCATGTCCAAATCTGAACTGTACACGGACCCGGCAAGTGATGGAGGTTTTGGGGGTGCCATTGGAGGGGGTTGCAGACTTGCAAGTTTTACAGAAGGGTCCATTTCACCAAAGTACTGTGGTGGGACATGGATGAAAGTTGGAGGGGGTGGAGGGGCGGCGCTGGGTGGAGGAGGTATAAGTATTTCTCCCTCAATGATATCAGGAACAGAAAGCATTCTTGCTTTCGGGAGATTTGTGGTACTTCCTACAAAAAGACAAGTTCATTAGTTCAATAAAAAACCTCAAGAATGTTTTGTGCTAAGTGTTCCCTAATAAGAAAACACTGTTATCCAAGAAGTCATCTATTCCTGATCATCATGTTTGTTGAGTTTTGTGATCTCACCTGTACCGTTCATCTTGGGTTCCTGGAAGGGCGGAAGAATTGGTACCTTGGGAGTTGGAACTGCAAAGCCTTGCACACCCTCAGTGGACTGGGATTTAAAGAAACAGGACATTTGTCAGCAACATTCTGACTGAAGGAGACTGTTAGAAGGTAAGGGAGTCTACGGCTGTAAGTAACACACCTTTCATTGTAGGAGCCACTGAGTCACAGTTTGAATTTCTAGGCACTGAACCAACCAGTTTCCAATAAACTATTCAGAGAGCTTATGACGTTCAAGGACATGAATCCTTTCTCTTGATTTGGCTCTTTCTTTCTCATGTATAAACAGTTGAGACTCTTGAGTGAGAGAATGTTCCAGATGTGTTTCAGTAAATCAGGTGACCGTTTCTTGGACTCTCCTCACCAACACCCCATAATGTGATTGATTGTTATGAAAACATTATGGGAATGTTCTGGGGATGTTGCTTTCTGTATAAAATGGAAGCTGGTCTGCATCCAAAAATGTAATTCAGAAATATCTTGGTAATCTTTCTTGCACCTTCATGCTTTTCATTCTTGTCCTTTCAGTTGATTGACAATAAGGGACACACCCCTACAACGTGCATGTTTGTGGTTTAGGTTTTGCTGCCTTTATGGGAAAAAACCCAAACCAAAGTCTCTAAAATGACGAAGGCATTAAATCAATCATCCAAAGCAACTTGCATGAAAAATGCAGGACGATGCATGACTGAACTTTCGAGATTTGTTCGGAAGGTATGAGTTGCAATAAAATCTTGTGTGTGTGTACGTCTGCCAGATCTCTGCTGAACACAAACACAATGTGTATTCAAAACAGCATGGAAAACTAGGCCGGCTAAAACCTGCATGGGCACAAGAACCTGGCAGGAGCAGCTGAATCATCAGGATCCTGATCTAAAACCGTGAACGAGCTCGAGTCCGAACACGCTCAGATGACACAATCTAAATGTGGTCGGTCACCATCACCAGGGTGATACAAACACACAACTTTCTGTCAGAGAGAGAGAGAGTGTGTTTATATGCTGAAGGGCGTGTTTGTCCTCAAGCTAAAGGTGTGTACACGACGATTTCAGCGCATTTCTCTTATTTAAATAGCATTAAACACAAAAAGACTACAGCAGTGATGTACAGATTGTGTCAGTAATTAGTAAATACCCACCCACAGTGTATTTGATTACCATTTGCATGGACCACAGAATTTGCATGGTGCTTAAAAACCATTTTGAAAGAATGCCTCTACAATTGTACTTTTACAAAAGCATCATAATCCCAAGGTGTCATGAAAATCAAAATCCATGATATGATGTGCAAAAACACTGTAAATTCCCAAAAAACATAGTACTATCAATAAAACTATTTTGCAAGTGACCCCAAAACTACAAATTTGCTTATTATTGTATGAATGTACAGTGATTTACCATGGCTTTACCCTATTTTTTAGACATGCACCATAGTTTTACACTGTTTTTGGACATCTACAACCATTTTACACAGTTTATTTGGGTATGCACCAAAGTTTTAGCCAATTTTTTGGACATTTACCAAGTACATTGGAGTCCATGGTATAATAGCGTCAAAGATATCATGGTAATACAATTATGTGAGAGATCCCAACTCTAAAAATTGGCAGTACTATGGTACTGAGGTCATTTTTAAAAGTTTGAAATGTTTTTTAGCCTGTTTTTGAAGAGTTACCATAGTTTTACCCAGTTTGTTGGACATGCACCATAGTTTTAGACCGTTTTTGGACATTTTCTCTAGTGAAACATGATATTGTATATGTATCAAGTACATTGAAGCCCATGGTGTTACTATAGTACATGTCCAAAAAATATGTTAATACTATGGTACTTTTGGAGACCCTAAATACTATTTTCTGTCAGGATAGAGAATGATCATGTGATCGGCGTGTTTTTGGGACGTACCGTGAAGTGCTTGACGGTCGGACGCGAGCGCACTTTGGCGGTTCCAGACTCCGGGATAGCGGACGAGTCCAACACCAGCTCCACGTTATCTAAAAAAAACCCAAAGACATGTTATTTACCTGGTTAACATGGTTTAACTAGCAGCCTGCGTGGTTCAAAACCACTGCCGAAGACCACGTGACCACCAAAATAGCAGAACGAGTCGTTCATGTGCATGGCTTTAATGGCAGGTCAAATGTCGCATTTCATGCATTCTTGAAAAGCCAAGAAAAACACTTTCTCCACATTCTTGTAAATCAAAACAAACACTGCTTTATGTTTGAGGTCCTTATATAAAGTTATTGTGCTCATTTTATGTGCCAAAAAGTAGTAGTTGTTGGTAGAGAGCTTTGTGTTCCTGCAATACGATCAGTCTCAGAAACTATTTCCGGTTGTCTGTGTTTGTTCCTAAACGACTTTAAAAGCGATAATGATGCAATTAGCAGAGATTCCTGACCTGACGTCAATCATTACAAAAAGATCATTACAAGTGTTTTTATTGTATCTTATCCTCATCTTTGAAACTAACGTGTGCCGCAAAACAATTGCCATTTTATATACCGTAAATGCATGTCTTAGTTTGTGAATTAAAATAAAAATAATCTAAGGTGTGTTCCATATATTAGTTACAAAATAAGAAGATAGTAATACTATGGCAATTTGAAATATGATATTGGTACTAAAATTCATGCGCTGCTATGGTTTTCACAAAATGCTCCATAAACTAGCAAATTACAACAGTACTACTATTTTTGTAAGTAAAACATATTACCATTGTACATATCCAAACCTACTAGCTACTATCGTATAACATATGACCAAAACATTGTACCATGGTAATACTATGCCATATAAACAAAACATGGTAGTACTGTGGTGTGTAACATGGTAAGTTAGTATATATGCCATATTTGTAAACAACAACAAAACAGTTTGTTCTACTGTACTGTAATCGGACACGTCACAAACTTCCGAAAAAAAAAACATGATTATTTGATTGTGGTTATTCTGTCAGTGTGTTTACTACTAACTTTGTTTTTTAAAAACACGTACTCACCCAGAGTTGTTTAAATTAAATGTTATCCGTGTCTTTAAAAAGTGTTTTGTGATCGATCGCGGAGAAGCCTGACGTGCACGCGCGTGCGCGCGCTCCATGACAGGTGCAAAGGTCGCGTGAAGAGCACTTTAACCTGATATCAGATCTATAAGACTATACATCTTTATGAGTGTGATGATCTCTCTTACCCATCTCCTTGAACTCCACATTGGTGCCGAATAACGACTGATCCTTCTTGCCCAGGAAATTAAACGATCCCTTCTTCATGACTGTAATGATAGTGAGTTGATCCGCAGTGATTCACATCAGCGTGATGATTTCATGATTTGATGATTTCAGTGTTTCAGCAGCAGCTGACAGTGAGTTTGAGTCTGGTCACTGATTCAGAAACACTGAAGAACAGAAAATGGCCACGCACCTGGATCTGGCCCTGACCCCGCCCACCGAGAGACAGGTAAACACACACACACACACACACACACCTTAAAACTGCTGCACGAACACACACCCTCGGTATTACTCAATATTATTTTCAATGAAAGTCAAATATTTGTTGTCATGGAGAATTCAGTCTCTTTCAGTCATCAAATGTTCTGCTTAAATCAGAGCAACATAAGAAAACATGCTTCGGTAAATCTTAATTATGACATAAGTATGATTAAGAAAATGTAAAAGGATATGAACATTCCATATTTATAAAATGTCGAATTGATGTCATACTAAGGTTTACAAAGTCATAATTATGTAATTTCTTTTTGAAAATATGACAAAATTGTCCTAACTACGAGAAAAAAGTTGAAATTATGAGATAACTTCGAAATGATCACATACTAAGTCATAATCGAAAAATGTCATAATTCCCAAAGTTAAAAATATGACAAATTTAATAATTAAATTATTAATTTCATTATTATATAATACACGTCATAATTGTAACTTTTGTCATAATCACGAGAAAAATGACACGAAATGAATGAAAAGCTTTTAGAATATAACAAAAAGTCATAATCATGACAAAAAAGTCAAAAATATTACATAAAATATATTTATTTTAGTGCTGTCAAACGATTAATTGTGATTAATCGCATCCAAAATAAAGGTTTGTGTTTACATAAAATATGTGTGTGTAGTGTGTATAATTATTTTATGTATATAAATACACACACATGCTTTTTTCATATACTATTATTTTTTAAACACACACATGCATGTATATATAAGAAAAAAAATATTTATACATAAAATATTTAAATTTATATATAGTACAAATTAAATATACATCTATTTACGATGTATATTTAATTTATACTATATGTAAATTTAAATATTTTATGTATAAATAATTTTTTTCTTATACATGTGTGTGTTTTTATATCATTTAATTATGAAATAAGTGACTTTTTTGTCATAATTATGACTGTTTATGTTTTCGCAATGTCTCTATTGCACGTAAATATCGGTATTATATACCATATATATATTTAATACATCATAATTTTAACTTTTGTCATAATTACGAGAAAAATGACATAAAACTTTTAGAATATAACACAAAATGTCATAAGCATGATATAAAAAGTCAAAAATATTACATAAAATGTCGAATTTATTTGTATAAGTATCACTATCATAGTTCTGACTTTTTATCTCGTAATTATGAAATAATAGTCATTGAAAAATCTAAATTCTCTTTACATGTCATAATTTTGACTTTTTTTGTCACAATTATGACTGTATGTTTTCGCAATGTTTCTATTGCATGTAAATATTGGTAAAGCTTGTTATTTAAAGTTTATTCTATTTAAAGTTACGTTATTATCCATGTAAAATATAAAATTCTAGGATTTTGTAAATGTATAAATATTTTACAGAGTTTTTCTTCTTCATTTTAAAATATAATTTAGTGACATGTTATAAAAAATATTATTTTAATAATACATATTATATATAATATATATAACAATTATATTATCTATAAAACTATATAAACGATTACATTTTGCCCTTCAGTACTGTATGAATGATTTAACTCTTGACATTATTGAAAGGTTGTGTGATGGTGTGTGTGTGTGTGTGTGTGTGTTGTGATCGGGTCGGGTTGGGTCAGTGTGTGACAGCCGGTATAGAATCTCAAGGGTCATCGCAGGTAAATATAGGAATCGCTTTATGAAGGTGAAAGGTCACATCAGGACATGTCCCGAGCGTTGGAACAGAGGAGAATGATCTTCTGCTGGGATGACATGTTGAATCTGACATGAATGAAGTTTATCGTGTAGAATGGAGGAAACTGAATAGAAATATGGACTAGTTTTGTTCTAATTATGTCCTCCTAATAATAGCGGGATTAGCGCGTCTGAGAATAGCAGAAGAGTCCATTACCAGCAGATAAAGTCAGTCAGAATAACCCTAACACTCTAAAGCGCTGGATCGCCCGTGTCCAGTTAGGGTGATGGGATAGGCTGACAGAAGCAGGGCGTATCCCAGAATTCCCAGCCGGCAACACAAATCAAACAGGTCGGTGCTGTTGAGTGAGCGTTGTCGTGGCGATCTCAGTTGCGGGAATGTTGGGAATGTGAGCGTTCCTGTGTTTCCCAGGAGTCTTAGATGAGTTTCACTCGTGCTTCGCATGATTTATGATCCATCAAACCCTTCCCATGATGCATCACTGCTCAGAAGCGCTATCTGGATAGATAGATAGATAGATAGATAGATAGATAGATAGATAGATAGATAGATAGATAGATAGTCAACTGTGAGCAAGTGACCGTTAATTCGCGCTAATTCTTAACAGCCAGGAGAGTGACATCAGCGGTGATCCCGGGCCCCTCGCGCTGGGATTGGTCGAGACTCACTCACCCTGTCCCGCGCGCTAAGCTCGTGTTTCAGTCAGTGTGTGTGTGTGTGAGAGAGTGTGTGAGTGAGGGGAACCGAGGACCGAACGCGCGAGCTCTCCTCCTCCGGTACAGTGGTATCATGGGGAACGCGCCCGGTACGTCTCTGGAGGAGCTGAGCGCGTGCGAGTCGCACCAGTGGTACCGGAAGTTCATGACCGAGTGTCCGTCCGGTCAGCTCACCTTCTACGAGTTTAAAAAGTTTTTCGGGCTGAAGAATCTGTCGGAGTCCTCGAACGAGTACGTCACGACCATGTTCAATACCTTCGACATGAACGACGTAAGGAACGCATTTATTATTTGCTTTTTTTTGTTAACACTGTGCATTTTCATATCTCCTTCATTTAAATGTAGTTAGCCTACTCCAGTATTTATAATTCCATCAATATTCCATATCATGTGTCCTCGCTTAAAAATAATAATAATTGAACCATTCATGGGATTTAATTAAGTGCCTTTTGTGTCTCCAGTTAAGATCGTTAAATTGTTGAACAATATCGATTTTAAACCTGTTTAGGCATACATAACACCATTTGAACTCTAAGCATATTGAAGTTGATTAATTTATATATATTTTACAATATTTTGAACCACCGTTTAGACACCATCACAATTTCTCTCTGCTTTCGGGGCTCTGTATCCCGATGTCATGATAAATACTGTAATTCTATAGTTTTTTTTTAATTTTTATTATCGGATATATTAGAAAAGATTATTTCTACTCTAATATATTCAATTACTTTTTTTTTTAGAAATTATAATCAGGTGTTTGCTCAGAATATCCACCCTGTTATCTTATCGCGAAAGTAATTTTTGTTTCATTTAAAGTTATTTTAATGTTTTACATTATTGCTTCCCATCTAAATCCAGATTATTAAAAGTATTGAATATTTTAATATTTATAGCAGGAATTTGTAGATAATTGTAACTGTAAAGTCAGCATAAGGGCCGCTCTCGCTGATTTAACGAGGGTTAGTTGGGTGCTTTTCCTCACGTCCCCTCACCTGAGGATTGTGTGGGTAATGAGATATACATACGTTAATTCGGTAAAGTCAGATAAACAGCAGCGCTGCACAGGTCAGAGATCCTCACTGAATCCCATCACAGCCGCTAATCTGGTTAACTGAGGGGTCTGTGTCCTCAGACGAGGCTTTATTTCTGGACACGGCTTTCATTTATGAGCAGAAAAAAATGGCATTCTGTGTTAAAATTTTACATGTACTTTATAAACATAAAAAGAAATGATAGAATAATAATAATTAAATCAATATACATTTAAAAAATCACAATTTGGTAAATTTATAGCGAGTCAAGGGGGCGGGGTTTAGTTCAAGAAAAGGCGGGACATCAACGGATTCTATGTTTTAATAATCGCTGTATTTACATTATAAAAGGAAAGTCCGCTATGAATATTACAATGGCGAAACTGAAACGATATCGCAGGAATCACAGCCAATTAAAATCCGTCCTGCTTTAAAGTGACAGTCGGTGTGTTTATAATAAACAGAACGCAGATGTGCAGGTAAATAAAGTAATCGTTCTAGTTGTCGCGAACGAGCCCAATCATGTTTAACAACACTGACCTAAAGCTTTCTAATCTCTGCTGCTCTATTTCTGTGAGCTGGATCTGGGTGGATCAGCTTCATGGAGACTCAAATAAACAAATGATATTACGCAATATCAGTTGAGCTCAGGCCACTAGATTGTCAAAAAGTATTGGGACACCCTTCCAAATAATTGAAATCATGTTTTCCAATCACTTCCATGGCCAAAGTTTTATAAATCAAACACTAGTCATGCAGACGCTTCTGTGGAAGAATAGTTTGCTCTCAGGAGCTCATAGTGAATTAGTGCGTACACTCTCAGAAAAAAAAAGTACAAAAGTTGTCACTGGGGCTGTACCTTTTCAAAAGGTACACTTTTGTCCATTTCAGGTGCTAATATGTGCATTTTAGGTGCTAGTATGTACATTTTTAGTGTTAATATGTCCATTTCAGGAGCTAATATGTCCATTTTAGGTGCTAATATGTACATTTTAGGTGTTAATATGTACATTTCAGGTGTTAATATGTACATTTTAGGTGCTAATAAGTACATTTTAAGTGTTAATAGGTACATTTTAGGTACTAATATGGACATTTAGGTGCTAATATGTGCATTTTAGGTGCTAATAAGTACATTTCATGTGTTGATAGGTACATTTTAGGTGCTAGTATGTACATTGTTAGTGTTAATATGTACATTTTAGGTGCTAATATGTGCATTTTTAGGCACTAGTATGTACATTTTTAGTGTTAATATGTACATTTCAGGTGCTGATATGTACATTTCATGTGTTAATATGTACATTGTAGGTGCTAATAAGTACATTTTAAGTGTTAATATGTACATTTTAGGTGCTAATAAGAACATTTTAAGTGTTAATATGTACATTTTAGGTGCTAATAAGTACATTTCAAGTGTTGTTAGGTACATTTTAGGTGCTAGTATGTACATTTTTAGTGTTGATATGTATATTTCAGGAGCTAATATGTATATTTTAGGTACTAATATGTACATTTTAGGTGTTAATGTGTACATTTTAGGTGCTTATATATACCACTAAGGTACCAATATGCAGCCTTTGGGTACAAAACTGTATCTTTTGAAAAGGTACAGCCCCAGTGACAGCTTTTGTACCTTTTTTCTGAGAGTGTAGCTGCCAACTTCATATTAAACCTCACGGATTAAGAATGAGATGTCATTAAGGTTCTGTGAATGTAAATGTCCCAACACTTTTGGTAATACAGATGTTAAACTGTATGTGGTCCAGTATAATAGTTTGATGTGTGTGTGTGTGTGTGTGTGTGTGTGTGTGTGTGGTCAGGATGGCTGTATAGACTTCATGGAGTACGTGGCGGCTCTGAGTCTGATCCTGAAGGGAAACGTTCAGAAGAAGTTACGCTGGTACTTCAAACTCTACGACGTGGACGGCAGCGGATGCATCGACCGTGACGAGCTGCTGCTGATCTTCAAGGTTTGATCATGTGACTCTCTTTAGCGCCTCCTGCTGGAGACACCAGATTACAGTAACACCTTCACTCTGTGCTGAACATGTAGATGAACATCATATGATGATGACTCTGAGTCTTCATTACTTCAATAAGATCATTGTTTCTGCATTAAATTATTACATTGTTTAAATTAATATTTTTTTGCTAACTGTTATTTTGTATATGGACATTTCTGAAATACATCACTTTAAATTGTTATGTGGACTGTAAAGCTGCGTTGAAATGATGTGTGTTTTGAAAAGCGCTACACAAATAAATGTGAGCTGAATGACTGAGTGTGTAAGAGCGTCTTGACCTTCACTGAACTCTCTTTAATCTGCTGTTGTGTTTCTGCTTCAGGCCATTCGAGCCATCAGTGGAGTCGAGCAGGAGGTCTCAGCAGAAGAGTTCACGGACATGGTGTTCGACAAGATCGATCTGAATAAAGATGGTAATCCATCCATCCATCCATCAATCAACCAACACCACTTTATCGTATTTTCTCTTGTTCATCTATTACAACCCATTTACAGCAGCCAAACAAAATATAAAGTTGATCATTTTATGGGTCAAGAGCCGAACTAACTAAAGCACACACCGATCATCTTAATGGCGACTTTGAAATAGTGATTTCCTTTGGTAATTCTGTTTGGCGTCTCCTATAATAGTCCATTATCACTCAATTAATCACTTAATTATCTCATTAACTTTAACTCACACTCTTATTTGAAACACTTTAAACGCTCTTGAGTGTGATCTCAAATGAACTCCCAGAAGATGCATGAGTGTTTCTGAATGAATGTGCTAATGCTACGGTGTAAATATGTAAGTGTGTGTGTTCAGGTGTTTTATCTCTGGATGAGTTCATGGAGGGAATCCAGGCGGACGAGACGCTCTTAAAGATGTTGACCGAGACTTTAGATCTGTCTCATATCGTCAAGAAGATCTACAGCGAGATCAACACTGAGGAGAAGGTCACCTGACCCAGCCCAGCCCGAGATCATGATGAAGATGATGAAGATGACGGTAGCGCCGGCTCTGGTTCTGTGAGTGGCGTCCGGACGGGTCGGTTTACGGCTGATCTTCACTGTCGATGTGGAGTGAGGAGGTTTATACCCTCCACACATCAGATATTAACAGGATTAACTGTGTGGGACTGAACTGACCATCAGCTGATCATTCTCCTGTAATCTCACAGAATCACCATAGTCAACTAGAGCAAACCCTTTAAGTGCACTTATACATGTTTCTTCTGTTCCAATAGTTCCTGTGATGTTTATCAGGAGAATAATATAAAACTTGGAGTATTATATTTTGTCGGACACACTTATGATGTTACTTGGATTCCCTTTTCTAAATAACACAAACGTGTAAATTTAATGCAGAATAATAACTATAAAAACAGCCTCAAAATATGTGACTTGATGCATCGAATTGACTTCCAGTGCAATTTTGTATTTGTCACAAATATTTGTTAAAAATTATTAAAATACATGTAAATTAAAAATTATAATCAGTATTATTTATATACAATCAAAGTGTTTATTAATATATGAGTTTTTTGGTCATAATTTTTATATATATATATTTTTTAATTTTAGTAATTTTGTAAGCACTTTCTTACAGTGAATATAAACTTTAAACAGAAAAAGTAAACCAACAGTATAAAGTGAAATAAAAGCTGTAATAAAGGTAAGTGTTGATGGTTCATGTTTCTGAAAGAGTCTCTTGTGCTCAAGGCTGAATTTATTTGATCAGAAAAACAGTGAAATATTATTCTAATGTAAATCGGCTGTTTTCTATGTGAATATACAGTAAAGTGTAATTTATTCCTGTGATCAAAGCTGAATTTATCATCATTACTCCAGTCTTCAGTGTCACATGATCCTTCAGAAATCACTCTAATATGAGGATCTGATATTACTGTGTTGATCTCAGCTGGACTGAAGTTTATTTATTCTCCTGAACACAGATTAGCGTTAGTGAGAAAACAGTAATCAAGACTTATTGAAGTGCACTTATTAAACATGACATCACTGCTGTTAAACAACCTGTAAAATGCATTCCAGCAAGAGGTCAGTAGTGACAAATCAGGAAGTGACATCATTTATTAGTGTTTAGCCATATATACAGGTGAAACTGGAAAAAAATGGATTATCATGCGAAAGTTCGGTAATTCAAACTTAAAAAAATGTATTCTGGACAAATGTGGGCTAGTGATTTATTTTTTTAAAATACTTCCACTGATCTGAGCGGTACAAGACTACTTTTACTAAGTTTGTTTCATGAACACACAAATTTTTTGACTTAGTTCTACAATGTTAAGTGGGCGAAAAAAAAAAACCCCTCTAATCTTGTATTTGGGTCAAAAATGGGCACCCATAGAAATGAATGGGAAAAACTGTAATTTAGAGCATTTTAAAATTAGCCACACGGTGACAGCAAAGTCACTTCATATTTAGGTTTTAGCTCTAAGAACTTATTAGAATAATATTTTAATGTAGTTAAAAAAACATAAAAAAAAAACAAATGTATAGACAAAACTTTATTGAAGACAGAGTTATAACATTTATAATACATAAAAATTAGGATCACACCTTAAGGGCTAAAGAGTGTACATGGTGAAACGAATATATTATATAGACTCATACTCATTACATGCAAAGTGAGATATTTCAAGCCTTTATTTGTTATAATTTTGATGATTATGGATTACAGTTTATGAAAACCCCAAATTCAAAATGACAGTGAAAAAGGTTCAGTATTGTGGGCTCAGTCACATTCTAATCTAATTAATCAAAAACACCTGCAAAGGCTTCATGAGCCTTTAATGCTCTCAGAGATCAGTCTGGTTGAGTTGAATTCACATTCATGGGGGAAACTGCCGACCTGACAGACCCCACAATTCAGGAGGGAAAGCCTCAATAGGTAATTGCAAAAGAAGTTAGATGTTCTCGAAATGCTGCATCATGTCTATGTTGGTTTGGGGAGCCATGTCATTGGCTGGTGTTGGTCCACTGTGATTTTGAAGTCCAGAGTCACCTTAGCAGCTGTCTACCGGGACATTTTAAAGCACTTAATGCTTCCTTCTCTATGGTATGATGTTTACAGTATTCTATGACAAAGATGGCATCAGTCACGGAGAATGTATTTTATATTCATGTTAAAATTGGTTGTTATTTAATTAGATCTTCAGACTCCTGATAAACACAATCATTAAGCCTATTTTGCCCTGTATTAGTGCGTTTGCATCACGCTTTAGTATTCAGTATTTGATCCTATAGGGATGGAGAAATGAAGCTTCCCTGAATGTTCCGGGAAAATCACGAGTGTGGAGAAACAGCGCCATCTTGTGGCAGTTCACGTGTATAGCAGCCATAAACGCATGTGCGGAGCGCCGTACTTTGTCCATTATAAGCACAAATAAAAGCCTAACAACGCGAAATATTCAGTTTTCTGATTCAGTATAATTCACTTATTGAAATGAGGCTAAAATTTAAATGCAACAATTATATTAGCTACAATATAATTATACAATATGAAGAGTTCAGATGCAAAAGCCTCTAAATGCCATTTGAAATTTTCTTCTAAAATGATCATTTTTATCAAGCTTGTATATTTAAGTTCAGTAATTTCACTTAAATGGCAATGAAGATTACCTATTAATTGTCATTTAAGTGAAATTACTGAACTTCTTGATAAAAATGGTCATTTTAGAAGAAAATTTCAAATGGCATTGAGAGGCTTTTGCATCTGAACTCTTCAAATATAGTAAATGGTCTTCCAAAAACCTGTTTCAAATGTAGGCCTATTATTCTTTTTCAAGTTCTTTAATCCTTGTGGTTTTGACATCTGCTCATGTTAAAAACACCTTTCTGTCACTAAGAAGACAGGCTCAGCATAAAATCCCTTTCTTTTCCGGACTCGGATATATTAGCGTTTTTCTTTCGCTTTTGATTCTACAGTTTTTACTGTTGAAATGGCGTCGAGTTCGGGTAAGAATCAAACTAGATATAACTTTTGCTAAGTATTTTGGCATCAGAGTTTCATCAATGTATTTATGAAGGATGAAATATTGGCCATTGGTTTACTTCGTTAAATTCATTTAATTACATTCCATCGCGCCTTTACATTAATGTTTAAAAGTGGCATTGGAAATAGGAAGTAGCCTAGCCTAACCGACGAGCCTAGCGTATAGGCTACATCTCACATAGACCTATAGTTTTATATGCAAATGAAACGTTTTGATGTAGGCTACATCAAATTTGTTATCTGCCTACTCATATATGTCAAAACAACGCATTGAAATATATTTAATATATTCGCTACAGGAAAACTTCCGCTTCGTCAAGTTTTCATTTAGAAATAACCCCTAATAGGCAAATCTAGCCCATTTGTTAAGATCGGAATCATTATTATGCAACTTGAATTAATATTAGCCTACAATTAATTTGCCCCACAACAATAGATAGGCCTAATGTTAGAATGAAGTCCAATAATGGTAATGTTACAATGAAAAAACAACTTGTTAAGCTTGAAATACTTCTCTTGTAATTTTTTTCACTTTGTATAGGCCACGAGAAGTAATAAGAAAATAAATTAAGACCGTCATATATCAGAACATATACTTTCACTTTTTTCGAGTGACTGTGGTTTGAGGTTTCTTCAGTGGAATAACTCGCGCAGAGTTTGCGCATGCGTGACTCGCATTCATGGTTTTAAGCGGAAATATTTCCAATATTGTAACATTAGACGTAACATTTTTTCTTTATCAACAAATGGTCGCGATTCGCGAAATGTTGGACGAGTCACAGTTCGCGCGCGCATCAAATGCGGTGAAAATGAAATAAAGTAAATTATTAATTAAATTAGCAAATAAACATGTAGATTTTTTTTTTAAATAGATCATTATAGGAGTGGATTTTTCACATGCACTGCAATGTTCTAAAAGGAGATGGAAACATCGTCCTAACAATGATTAAAAATAATCGTTTATTTTATTTTATATTATATAAAGAGCAATATAAAACTTGTATGCATATAATATGTGCTGTATTCCAAGACTTTTGAAACCATGTCCGTTAGATTTGTGTAAGAAACAGACCAAAAACACGGAGTTTGTGTCAAAGAAAAAATAACATTAGCTTCTCAAACACAACATGCATTTGCAGCTCTTGACCTCTAGGTGGAACTATAATCACATATTTTCACCGTACCTTTATAAAAAGAAACATATTTTTTTTTTAAAATGTAGAACTACTCCATTAAAGTATTTGTTGTTTAGAATGAATTAAAGTAAAACAGTAAATGTAAAGAAAAACAGTTTTCTGCTACACTATTCAATGTAGAGAAATGTTTTCAAGGAATGCTCACCAGGCACACTGGAAGCAGTTTCATGCGAGGGGGGGTTGAGGGCTGGGTTGGAAAATATGACGTCATTGTGGAAAAAAAAAACACATGAAATTTCTCTGTACAGTATAGGTTACATGTCGTAGATATTAAAGTGAATATATTTTGTATCATATTTATTTTTAAAAAATAAAGATGGTTATTTTTTCAGTTAATAAATGTTGATTATAAAAGTGAGCACGCAGCATGAAAAAGATACGATGCATCATGAGATGCTGAATATGTCTAGAGACATTGAGGGGGTAAGACATGATTTTAACCACTTCATTGAGTTTTGTTATGTAGAAACCCAGCTAGAAATTTTACGTTCCCAGAACATTCTGAGAACGTCCCCGCTGGTGTCAAGGACGTCGCTGTGGACGTTCCCACAACATTCCCAGACAGACACGATGTGGAGTTCTTTAAAGGGTTTGGGGACGTTATTTGGAGGACCTTCAAGGAACATTCAGGATGTTCTGGGAACATTGTGGGAACATTACCAGGCGAAGTTCCTGACACCAGTTTTGTTTGGAAAACATTGGATTTCTGAATTAAATATTGTCCTCTAAACATTCCCAGAACGTCCTGAATGTTCTCTGAAGGTCCTCCAAATAACGTCCCCAAACCCTTTAAAGAACTCCACATTGTGACTGTCTGGGAACAGTGTGGGAACGTTAGGTGATTCCTGACACCAGCGGGGATGTTCTCAGAACGTTCTGGGAACGTTAAATTTCTAGCTGGGTAGCGCTTAAGTTAGCTTCATAAACAACCCCACACCATAACCCCCCCTCCACTATTGACTCTGTAGAAAGTTGTCGACTTCTGCGCACTGTGCACCTCAATTTGACCCCACTTTGTGATTTTATGTGGTCTACCACTTTGTGCCTGAGTTGGTGTTGTTCCAAATTGCTTCCACTTTGTTATAAAACCAGTAACAGTTGACAGTGGAATATATAGTATGGACTTATTGCACAGCTGACAACCTTTCACGGTAAGACGCTTGAGTTCACTGAGCTCCTGAGAGCGACCCATTCTTTCACAGATGTGTGTATATGCGTCTGCATGACTAGTGCTTGATTTTTATACAACTATGGCCATTGAAGTGATTGGAACTCATGGATTCAATGATTTAGAGAGGTGTCCCAATACTTTTGGCAATATAGTTTAAATAGATATTCACTTATTTTATTTTTATTATCTGTTTCTTCTAGTTGTCATTATGTGTGTGCACTGAAAGCTTTCTTTTACTAGGACATAGTAATTGTGTAACATACTTAGCAATAAAGCTCTTTCTGGTTCAGATTCTTTTGTGATTTTTTTTTTTTTTTTTTTTTTTTTTTTTGCTTTTTGGGTGTGTGTGTTTCAGGCCAGGTTTATGTTTATTGGTTAGAATTTACAGTTTGTACAGTATAAAAGTCATTGTCAATTGAAAGACATAAAAACCTGATGTGTGTGTGTGTGTGTGCTCTTTTTCAGCGAGAGATCTGAGGATTGTTCTGATAGGAAAGCATGAACAAGAAAACGACAAAGTTGAAAACATAATCAAGGGTACTTCAGTGTTGGACAGAGAAGCTCCTTCATCTTGTTCACAGCAGCACAGTGAGAGACACATCATAGTCATCAACACTCCTCTTCTCCAGCCACATCTCTCAAAGCATGAGATCACACAGAGAGTGAGAGAGTGTGTGTCTCGGTCTGCTCCAGGACCTAATGTGATCTTACTAGTCCTGCAGTATAATGACTTCAGTGAGGAGGACCTGAGAAGAGTGAAATATGTGCTGAACCTCTTCAGTGTGAAGGCCTTTAAACACACTATAGTGCTGACTACTGATGAACAGACACACACATCAATAACTTCTAGGATATGGAGTAACACTGTGGGCTCCAACATCAGATCGGCTCCTATGATTACCAACTTAACAAAGGAATGTGGAGGAGGACATCTTAAGTTTGATGCAAGTAACCCAGGATGGCGCTCTGAGATGATCAGAAGGATAGAGGAGATGCTCAAGGAAGAAGATGAAGAATTTGTCATCTATAATATGTATGAGGATGGAGGAACATCAGTGGATGATCCAGTGAATTCTGATCACAAAAGGAGTGGACAATTCAATCCAAGCACAAAATCAGGAAGTGGAGGAGGAGGTTTGTTAAAGGGGTGGTCTAGTCCTCTTTTTCTTTGCATGATTGTGTTTATGGGGTGCAATATAACATGTATTTGTGTTTTTTCTTTTTTAAAAAGTCTTATTTTTCATAAACTTCACCTTTATCGTCAGCCGCGCTCTCCCCTGTCCCCTGAACGAGCGGTTTACTTCCTGATTCTATGAAAACACTCCCTCAGAAACACGTCGTGGGCTCAGATTGGTTAGTTTGGGCGGGTGTGTTGTGATTGGCTAAACTGTCGCTCACGTTGTCCGGAAGGTTAACGCCTATTACCTTACGGGGAAACGCCAGCTCCGCTCCAGTTGTAAATAATGGTGTCTAACTGCAGTATCAGTGAGGCAGAATCAGACCGAGAAAGCCGCGATGAAGCGAGTCAAACAGAACCACACCACACACGGCTCTTAATAAACGTTTCTGAATGATAATTTGACATATTTTTTAACCATATACACGTTTGTTTTACACAATAGCATCTGACTGGCAACAATAGCAACTGACTGGCTACTAATGTTATACTCAAACAGCGTTGGCAAGTTTACGTTCTTGATCAAATCGAAAATAACGTCATAAAGCATATATACATGAAAAATACGTTTAAAACATTAGTACTTATAGAAAATTCAGGTCCATAATGTTTGTACGCGTTTGTCGTAGACACAAAATACTAGCATAACTAGTAGCATATAGTGGCTATAAAGCCAGCGCTGGCATTTTGAAAAAATAAAACATAAATAAAACACAGGCTAACGTTACGTCTGGAATTATACATGCAAATACATTTAAAACGATTAAGTCTTCGCCTACTTACAGGTTGTGGTCCAACAACTGCTGCCTCTGGTTTTAAAGTTGGATCTGCTTCATTGTTTATTAACAGTTTCTTGTTGAATCCGGTGTTGAACTCGTGGAGATTCTGGAAGCTGTCTTCCGTAAAATGCGCAGCACAGAGAGCTAGATTACGATCGTCACTTTCAGGAATATAATCAAACATAAATTGTATCCATTGTTGATGAAGTATAGCATCCGTGGGAAGCTTGAAACACAGGAGACCCGACAGCTGCGTGAACACAACTCACTCGACGTGCTGCAGAAATATGATCATGCCATTTCCTGCATATTCCGAAGGGAGTGGTTGATGCAAATGTGCTTGTTAGTGACGTACCATAACCCGTTGTAGTCCCAATCGAGTCGTTTTTGTAGGCGTTTACACTTCCTGATTTTTAAAAGACGATATCTCTGCTTACATTGAACTTTCAGCGCTGCAACTTTGCAGATACTGTTCATGCACCATCAGCAACATTACACACTATTTAAAATCGAAAAAGTGAAACCGGAATCAACCCCCCCTTTAAAGTCTTTTTTTTCATTATAATAATACTAAGAGAATGATCAGAAACTACTTTTTTGTCCTTTAATGGTTCTAGTACAGTACAGACTGCATGATTTGAACTATTATTTATCCTCTTTACTAATTTGTTTTTTTTTTTTTTTTGGTTGGAACAAGTCAAATAAAAAATGAGCTATTTCTGTAAGGAGTATTGAAACATTGACCGAAACGAAAGACAAGATATGCAGCTGAATAGTGTCATTTTTCACCTAAGACATTTTACAATACAATATTGTTTAAGAAAGTCTACATTTGGTACCAAAGCTAACCTCAGTCTTATTTATGTTTTAGTGACTTCTTCTGGCAAAACAAATTTGAACATTGTGCTGTGTGGAAGTAATACAACCCTCAAGAACACAGTGTCTAAAATACTGAGAGGGAAACCGAGTAAACCTCAGAGAGAGATGAGTAAAGTGTGTGAGAAGAGAGAGGGGAAGATTAATGGACGGCAGATTACAGTAATAGAGCTTCCGGCTCTCACTCGTCTCTCAGAAGAGGAAGTGATGCGGGAGACTCTCCGCTGTGTGTCTCTCTGTTATCCTGGAGTTCATCTTTTCATCCTCGTTACTCCTGTGGGTTCACTGACTAATGAAGACAGAGCAGAAATGGAGAAGATTAAAGGAATATTTAACTCTAATGAGCACTTCATGGTGCTTTTCACTGCTGATCTCACTGATGACCAAAGTGTGTCAGATTGTGTATTATCCACAGAATATCAGAAGTTCGTGAGTCTCTATGGGAGCTGGTACAGTACGATGGGGTTAAAGGACAATAAAAACTCTGGACACATCTCAAAGATTCTAACTGGTATAGACACCATTAAGACTGAACCCTATTCACTTCAGATGTATCTGAGAGCTCAAGAGAAGAGAGTCAGAGATGAACTAGAGGAGAAACTGAATGCAAAAGGTAATGAAATCAGAGTTACAGGTTAATTCTTTTTTTCCAGAATAAAGCATCTTTTGTGAGAATACAGTAATAAGCTTACTGTACACTGCATCTATACTGAGTGGACTGTACATTAAAGGGTTAATTGACCCAAAAATGTAAATTCTGTCAGTATTTCCTCACTCTCATGTTGTTCAACCCCGTAAGACCTTCGTTCATCTTCGGGACACAAATTAAGATATTTAAGATATTAAGATCGCTCCTGCATACTAGTCCATAGGCTTCTTGAGGGAATGACTCTTGCTGGCCTCGAAAAGTCATTAAAGACATCGTTAAAATAGTCCAAGCGACCCCAGGGGCTCAATCTTAACTTTATCAAACCACGAGAACACTTTTTGTGCGCAAAAAAACAACAAAAATAACGACTTTATTTCAACTATTCACTTCCTTCTCCATGGGCCTGTAGTCAGTTAGCGTAGCGTGATTGCGTAAAGCTACGTCACACGTAGGCTCACTATTGGCCGACGCTGGTCATGTGTGTGATGCGTGTGACGTACAATAACAGAAGCTTACGCTATTAAACTAGTAACCTGACTCGCGCAGAGGGAGAAATAAACCAATAGTTCATTTCTATTCGTATAAATATCTTAATTTGTGTTCTGAAGATGAACGAAGGTCTTACGGGGTTGGAACAACATGAGGGTGAGGAAATACTGACAGAATTTTCATTTTTGGGTGAACTAACCCTTTAAGTACATTTTTATACATAAGCTACCTATTTCAAGGAGAACATTTAAAAAAATTGTTTGCTATTAATGACTGGAAAAATGACAACAAAGAGCTGGATCACAACAAGACATCTCTCTATTAGATGTTACGTTAAAACATTTTTACTGAGTAACAAAAAAATATGGAAAAAAACAAACACAAGGAAAGACACAAGAAGATGTCTTAAACCTTTAAACACTTCCTCCATATTACACCACAAATTACAATACAGACAATAATTCCCATGTGATGTGAATGCAGTATTTATCTAACTTTCACATTGAATTTTGTTGTTAAATTAATTTATTCCTCTTCCAGGGAGTATGAAGCTGAACTTGGTTCTGTGTGGGAATGAAAAATCCCTTATATCAAACCTTCTCCTGAACCAGAGCGAGAAAGGATCAGTGCTCAGCTCAGAGTTTATGAGGAGGCAATTTAAGCTTCATGGACGTCTGATCAATATACTGGAGCTTCCAGCTCTCACTCAGATCTCAGAGGAGGAAGTGATGCGTCAGACTCTCCGCTGTGTGTCTCTCTGTGATCCTGGAGTTCATGTTTTCCTCCTCACTATTCCTGATTCTCCACTTAATAATGAAGACAGAGCAGAAATGGAGAAGATCCAGAAGATATTCAGCTCAAGAATCGACAAACACATCATGATCCTCATAAACCAGAATTCAGAGGAAAAGACAGGAGAACTGAATGAAGAAACACAGTCTGTCATTCATAGTTTTGGAGGACGACATCATTTCATCGGCCCTGACACACAAGTGCCCGTGTTAATGGAGAAACTGGAGCAGATGGTGGAGGAAAATAAAGCTGTTTGTTTCTCCTCAGAGACAGTTCTGGAGTTACAGATGGAAAAACTCTTGAAATTTGAAGAAATTAATAGGAGAATACATTCACAAGGTAACAATTGGAAAATCTGCATGAATCAAACACTTTTCATAACTGCAAAAGCCTAGAATTGTAAGACAAAAAAATTATATTATTTGAAAAATTTAGAAAAAATGAGTAGCACATTATGCTTCAGTATAAATGACACAATACTCTCTTATCACTTAGATGGTTGACAATAGGCCTTTATCACACGGAATTGTTGTGATTTAGTTATGTAAAATCAGCACAAATAAACACACCAACTCTTAAAATTATTAATTGGGTTAAATGGAACAGCTACAAAAATGGTGTCATAATATGTAGACACATTTCATGATTTAAATGTACATTGGCCATTATTTATGACGATATATGGCAAAAAATGTCTTGTGATACAATTGTAACCCTTTTTCCTGGAGAAGGGAACGAAACGCTGCGTCGGTAACAACACTTTTGGGAACGCCCCCAGGATATGGTCTGAAGTATGAATGAAACTAATCCAATCCTCATTGGCAGTGTTGTAGTCGAGACCACCTCACTCGAGTCCGAGTCCATAGAGAGTCGAGTCCGAGTCGAGTTCGAGACCAGAGACGGTCGAGTCGAGATCGAGACTAGTGAGGGTTGATTACCTAATTTACATTTATTTACTTAGAGAAATCCTTTTTTTTAAATTTTTACTGAATTTACTTAGAGTTTAAAAAATATGATCAGTTTAGGGTAAAAAGGCCATAGGCTATAGTAGGTGGTGTTAAAAGTAATTTTATTACAATTTGTCATGCGCAGTTGCGAACAAGAAAATCACAAATCACTGGGCGTGTCAATCAATTTAAAGAAATAATTTATTAACATACATTACTAATCATGAAAAATATTTTGAATTGAACTCGAGTGGACTCGGGAATAAGTCCGAGTCCTAAAAAAAAATGTTCGAGTACGAGTCAATTCCGAGTCCAAATGCTTCTAGCCATGCTAGAAGGCACCTTAGGCCAATAGCCCAGCCTGGGATGCAAGATAGCCGTAACTCGAAAAGGGCCACAAAGAAATGATCGCTAGGAGAAAAGCTACCTTAAACGTGAGCTTCTTTGCCGCAGTCGACTCCAGAGGCCCGAAGAGGGCCACAGTCAGCCCTTCGAGAACCACTGCAGGATTTGGTCGAAAACTATTCTCTGTATATGGATGCAAATGTTGCCAGACAGAGAAACGTGTTCGCTGAAAACCGATGTATCCCAAAGTGCACTTGACTGCGGTGTACAGACACTTCCTGAGGTCTCCAAGCAGGAGAGGGGGGACCTTCAGAGGTTCTAGCACAGCTGGGACATCTTTCCCAAGGCCTTCTAGGTCCTCAGAGTCACCTTCCTTTACGAAGACTTTGGTAGAGAGTGATCCCAAGCCTCTTTGAGGGGGAGTCCTAGAAGCGATGCTCTCTTCCTGTACCTTCTGGTATGAGGAGCTTGCTGACAGCTGCCCACTGGGATCAGCTTTTTTCCACAGGTAGATATTGCCTGAAGGCAATAACTGTTTCTTCGCCTTCTGAAACTGGTCGATGGCTGGCATCAAGGAGAAAAACCTTGTTGTTTTCCTTAATACCTGAGAGATTTGCTCTGCATAAGCAGCTACTCGCAAAACTTGAAATTTATTCATGTGGACATGAGTGTTGGCTACAATCAAATCCCTTGACTAATAGGTGCTTCATTGGTCATTGATGGCCTTGTTTTGTCAAGATGTCCTCATAGACTTTCATGGCACCTTGGACAAAGACACTGCATGCCAATTTAATCAACCAAGCAAGTGGGTAATACCATCCATCAAAGTTTCAAGTGTCTACAACTTTTCACTTTTAGGGCGGAATGTTAATCACTGAAAATTCTACCAAAAGCAATATGATTTTAGCAGTAACTTGAACAGCATGCTGCTCTTCATTCATCACAGGGCTTACAATTGCCTCGCTCATACAATAATTGAAGATTATGCACATGGTGGGTGACAATGTACGAGTAAATAAAACTGCTTTTAATATTTAAGTTTATTGTTCAACTAAATTTGTTAAATTTTGTTATTAAAACAGACTATCTTTCATTGACAGTAATACATTACTAATCGCAGCAAGATGTAAAAATTCTGTATATTGTTTTTTTTAATTTTCATTTGATCTATCTCTATCTTTAGATTCCAAAGAGGGAGAAGATGATCTGAGGATTGTTCTACTCGGTAAAACTGGGGCTGGGAAGAGTGCAACAGGAAACACCATCTTAGGAGGAAAGATGTTTACAGCAGAGTCATCTCATGAATCAGTCACTAAAGTGTGTAAGAGAGAAAGAGCTGAAATCAATGGCCGACACGTTACTGTGATCGACACTCCAGGACTGTTCGATACTAATCTTACTAATGAGGAGATTCAGAGAGAAATCGGCAACTGCATCACCATGATCCTGCCTGGACCACATGTGTTTCTCTTAATAATAACACTGGGACGATTCACTCAAGAGGAGGAGAAATCAGTGAAGATCATCCAAGAGATGTTTGGTGAGAAATCTTTAATGTTCACTATGGTGCTCTTCACCAGAGGAGACGATCTGGAAAATAAATCCATTGAACAGTGGCTCGGAACATCTGGATCAGCTTTGAAGCACCTGATTGAAGAGTGTGGAAACAGATACCACGTGTTCAACAATAAGAATACTGGAGACCGAACACAGGTGTCTGATCTACTGAAGAAGATAGACCACATGGTGAAAAAAAACGGAGACAGTTACTACTCATGTAAGATGTTCAGAAAGATGGAAAGAAAACTACAAGAGGAAGAAATGAAGGTCCTGACAGATAAAGTGGAGAAACTGGAGAGAGAGAGAGAAGAACTGATAAAAAAACACGAAGAAGAAAAAAAGAAAGTGAAGATGACAATGGAGGAAGTAATACGAAATGAAAGAAAGAGAAGAGAAGAAGAGTTTGGGGATAGAGAAGGACGATATAAAAAAGACATTAAAGAAAGAGAGGAACAAGAGAGGAAGATGCGAGAAGAGCTGAATAGAGAACGAGACGAATGGGAGAAACAGAGACGAGAGGAAAAACGAAGAAGAGATGAAGAGGATGAGAGAAGAAGAGCGAAAGAACAGGCAATGAGGGATGAATATAATCAGAGACTGGAACAAGAGAGAGAAAGACGAGTGAGAGAGAAAGAAGATATTCAGTTTAAATACAAAGAAGAGAATGGAAAACTTAAGATAATGATGAAGGAGTTTAGAGAGAGAGAAGAACAATATAAAAAAGACATTAAAGCCATTGAGGATCAAGAGAGAGAGATACGAAAGGAGATGAAGACCGAACGTGAGGAATGGGAGAAACAGAAACAACAGGAAAGACAAAGAGATGAAGAGGAGAAAAAAACACGTAGATCTAATGAACTTTATATAGGAACTCCAGAGGACCAGGACACAAATAGTAAGTCAAAACAATAACCAGCTAATTTTGAAATTAATTACTGGTGCTTCCAACTCTAACAACCGGTTACAGTCCCCTAGCAACCACCCTAAACCAATAAATCAATTTTAAATGAGCAATATCAATCTTATAGCCTTGCAATATCACTGTATATAAGAATGGCTGCGATTCGGCCTCAACATGCTCTAGATGCAATCGTTAGTAAAGATTTTAAGAACTATGTAAAAACCAGTAACCATCTGTGACAACTACCAACCACCTAGCAGCCACGTAGAAACATCCTAGCAACTGTCCAAAACAACCTAGCACTAGCAACGCCCTAGCAACCACCCAGAATACCATAGCAACTGCCCAGCAACACCCTAGCAACCACTCAGAATACCCATGCAACTGCCTAGCAACACCGTAGCAGCCACCCAGAACACTCTAGCAACCAAGTGGTTATTTTTGCCACTGCAAGCACCAGTCACATTTTCTTCAGGAAGCGTATATTCTAAAACTCAGACTGCATTTGGATCCAGCTCTCCCTCTATTCAGAATTCTCCATCATTACAATTAATATTCAGGGAAGACAGTTAGTCTACATTTTATTTTAAGAGGTGGTGGGGGTGGTAAGAGACCTGGATAATGGATTGGGGAATCGAACACTTTTTGCTCAGTTTCTCAAATTTAATAAGTTGTTATTAATCTCTAAACCCTATTATTGTCATTTTCAGTTGAAGAAGTTGAAGAAGATTCACCATCAGATCCAGGATGTTTGAGAATCTTGCTGTTCGGAAGGACAGGAAATGGAAAGAGTGCCACAGGAAACACTATCCTCGGAAAAAATGAGTTTCACAGTGAAGATAAAGGTTTGGTGACCACTGTTTGTCAGATGGGGGATTGTGAAGTTGATGGTAAATCGGTATCTGTTGTTGACACTCCAGGACTCTTTGACTCCTCAATGAAAAATGAACAAGTGCAGGAAGAAATGATGAAGAGTATTTCACTATCTGCACCTGGACCTCATGTGTTCATCATTGTGTTGAGTTTGGGAAGAATCACTCAAGAGAAGCAAGACACTTTAGACGTGATAATGAAGATATTTGGCCCGAAAGCAGCAGATTTCTGCATTGTTCTCTTCACTAAAGGAGATACTCTGAAAGAACAAAAAATAGAACAATATATAGAGAACATTAAAAATGATGATCTCAAGAAACTGATCAGTGATTGTGGAGACAGATTCCTGGCCTTTAACAACCAAGAAACACGAGATCGGACGCAAGTAACTCGTCTGTTAAAGATGATAGAAGAGGTGAAGAAATCTAACGAGGGCCGATACTTCACTAATGAGATATTTGAGGAGGCAGCGATCTCTGTTGACAAGAGAAGAGAAATGCTGGAAGAGAATAAGAGACAAAAACAGGCTCAAGTTAAAAAATTAGAAGACAAATATGACCTGGAAATCAAACACATGAGACAGAGACTGGAGAAGAAGAAACTAAATACAGGCAAAGAAAGAGTGAGACTGGAGGAGAAGTTCAGAGAAAAGGAGAAAACACTGAGGAGAGAGTTTGAGGAGAAAGAAGAATCAGACCTGAAGAAACGAAAGGAAGAAGAACTGGAACGATCAGAAGAGGAGGAACAGAGAAGAGCTGAATATGATCAAAGAATAGAAGAGATGGAGACAGAGATTGAAAATCAGGATGAAAAACAAAAAAAAGAGACAGAAGAGAGAGAAGAGAAATACAGAAAAGATCAAGAAAAGATGAAAACTGAGCACGAACGCATCATGGCAGAGTTAAGAAGCAATCAGGAAGAGGAAATAAAAAAGAGAGATTTAGAGGAACAAATGAGGAAGAAACAAGAAGAGAAAGAGAGAGAAGAATGGAAGAGAAAAATAAAAGAGACTGAAGATGATGAAGATATTCAAGAGGGACTTAAACGACAGCAGAGAGACTGGGAGGAAGAGAAGAAACAACAGATGAGAGAACGAGAGGAAGAGGAAAGAAAGATAACAGAGAAACACGAGGAACAATTGAGAGAAAAACAAGAAGAACTGGAGAAATTTGAAGCTGAAAGAGAAAAAGAAGAAGAACAGATGATTCAGGGGGAGAGACAAAAACACATAAAAGAGAGAGAAGAAAAAGAGAAAGAACATGAAGATAAGAAAACTGAAATGAAGAGCCATTATGATCAGCTGGAGCGAGAGAGAGAAGAGGAGCGGGAGAAGAGAAAACAAGAGGATGAAGAGAGACAAGAGGAGAAGAGAAAGAGATGGGAGAAAATGATTGAAGATCTGAAACGCGAGCTAGAGGAGGAGATCAGGAGAAGAGAAAGAGAGGAGAGAAAAGGAATAGAAAGAGAAGAAAAAGAGTGTGATAAAATGAAACAGAAATATAAAGAGGAAATAGAGAAGATGAAGAAGAAACATGAAGATGAAGCCAGAAAACAAGAAGAAGAATTGAATGATTTCCTAGAGAGAAAAAAGAAGCATATTGATGAGTTCAAGGGGATGCTTGAAGAAGAACTAAATAAAGTGATAAAATTAAGAGAGGAGTCTACACCAAAAAGGTTATGTCTTGTCATGTGAAACAGTTTAACACATGATCGATGAGCCATGATAAATGGCGCTTGTCTTTTGTGGTAAATGTGATGGGGTTTTTTGTATTTCTCTTTTGTTCTAGCGTAAGTGAGCCACTGTATCTGTATTTACATAATGAAAGCTCCTGTAACCCTGCACTTACGTTCATTAACAACTTACTCATCAAGAGATCTCCATGAAGCTGTTTGATCAGAACAGGAGCAGATTTGAATAGACCTGTACTAAAGCAATCATACAAAATGAATTTTCTCCTGGTAGATTTTGATGAAACTACAATAATTATAACAGACCTTAAAAGACAAAAAAAAAAAAAAAGCCTGATTTTGGGATTGATTTTAAACGGGGGGGGGGGGGGGGGGGGGGGTTGACTGCTATTTCACTTTTTTTATTTTAAATAGTGTGTGATGTTGCTATTGGTGCAGATTTACACGTTCTGTTGACATTTTAACACAGATAATGCCACGTACACCTAAAGAAAACAATACACTGATACACGATACAAGTTTTGTGAATAGATAAACGGTTTTTCATTATATCAATAAAATAATACCTTTAAAAAAACGGTATTACTCACATATTTATTCAGTTATATTAAATGTTTAATCGGGAGGAAACCACATCTCAAAAGCTAACAAGCAGCAGAGGCATTTTCAAGTAACAGCTATCGAAATTCTTATATAATAGGCTAATAGAATAAAATAATAATAATAAAAATGTACCATTCAGAAATGTTTAGTAAGAGCCGTGTGTGGTGAGGTTCTGCTTGCCTCTTTCTGGGCCTGATTCTGACTCACTGATACTGCAGTATCGACACCATTATTTACATTTGACCGTCCGGAGCACATACAGCTTTCACAACGTGCGATACACAGTTTAGCCAATCACAACACACCCGGCCAAACTAACCAATCTGAGCCCACTGCCTGTTTCTGGGGGAGTGGTTTCATAGGAGCGCGGCTGACAATAAAGGTAAAATTTATGAAAAATAAGACTTTTAAAGAACAAACACGAATACATGTTATATTGCACCCCATAAACACAATCATGCAAAGAAAAAAGCAGTAAACCCCTCCTCTAAGTGTAATATGATGTTTTTTAATCCAATTATGCGGTTTTATGATGACTGTTATCTTTTCCATTGGTTTCTTTGTTTATTCAGTACATTTGATCAGAACAGTTATTAATGAGAGCAAACATTGTCAAAGTTAGAAATGGACTTCCATAAACAGCTGTCCTCACATTCATAAATATAGTAAATATACCCTGGTGGACATGTGTCTGAAAGACTCTCTTCTGCTCACCAAGGCTGCATTTATTTGATCAAAATACTTAAAAACTCTTTTATAACTGTAACTGTATTTTTGAAGTTTTGCATTGACTTTAGATGTTGTTTTCATTTAATTATTTTTTAACATGGTCATTGTAATCTGAACGTTATTCTAAAATTACACCGTACTTTCACATATTCAGTTATGTACTGGTGACAAATAAAAATAAATAAAATTCCTCATTTATTATGCGGATCGTGTGATGCTGTAAGCCCTCCGTTGAGATTCGGAAGAAAATGTACAACAATAACAAAATAACACATTGTGCAAAACATTTAAATGATTTCATTTTAGCTAATTAGAAAATCATGACATGGAAATTAGATACATGTTAATGCATTTATCACATGGTTATATATATATATATAGGATGAAAAGGGTTAATTTATCCTTCTCAGCAAGAATTAAGGCTATGTTTACACGGAAACGATTCTGAAGAGAAAACGCAAATGTGGCGTTGCGTCATCACTTTTTATTCTGCGTTTAGACGAGCGTTTTGTGTGGGAAATCCGCGTGCAAATGGTGACGCAAAAGTGTGTGAAATTCACTGTAGTATACACTCCAGGCGGCTAGTGCATACTACAACAACAAAAATGAGCTTCTAAAATGAGCTTCTCGTTCAACTTGCTTCGGTCAGACTCAGCACTCAAGAGTGACGCGCTCCACTGACTTCACTCCTATTGGTTGTCGCTCGCGAAAATCAGCCTTCATTTGCATAAAGTTAAACTTTTCTCAACTTTGTCACGTCGCTGGACACGCCCCAACGGTTGCTGTCGCGCGTGTCGCCGGAAGTCGCCCGCTCACCATTGATAATTAATGGTGTCGCGTGTAGTGTGAACGGGGCTTAAGTGATGATAGCAAAATAAAGTAAAGTGTGACATATTATACCCCAAAACTCTTTATACAGTGACTAGCAGTAACATTTTGGGACAAGAACATCTTATATTTTATTACCATTTTCTAAACTGTAGCGAATAAACTGTGATAATGTTAGAAATGTTGAAGGTGTGTGGACAAATGTTGGTTTGACTAGCTGTAACTCTAGCAACGCAGCTGGAAGCTAATGCTAATCAAGCCAAAAAACAAAACAAAAACACACAGCACAAGTGCACCAGGCACAAGCTGTGAAACTGATGGTCAATCACGGAGAAGAAGCACTTGCATGCGTGTGGGCCATAGAAAAGTGTTGCATGTGTTTGAGGAGCCGACGCTTCTCTTTGCAAAAGTGGAACCTGAACTTGCAGCTCTGATTTCTTCCACACTGAGTTTCCGTCTAGTCTCTTGACTTTGACAGTAATTGTCCCTGGTATAGTAGCCCTTCGTGAACAGATTAGCAATGTCTGGCCTCCTTCCAATACTAATCTAAAGCCCTACTACAATGTGAGGGATGAGCTCTCAGTTTAGGTCTATTACATCTTCCGTGTTCCAGATTAGTGCGTAATACAGTGATCACCCCGGCCAATGGAAGACATCGGGGGATCACACACTCAACAACGATATATGTATACAGTGATAGGCGTCGTATACCTGTAGGTAGACTTGGATCAGCGGAGAGTCACTGATGCGAGCTTGACTAACGTGACCTGATTAATATAACCAAACTGCTTGTTGATAGATAGATAGATAGATAGATAGATAGATAGATAGATAGATAGATAGATAGATAGATAGATAGATAGATAGATAGATAGATAGATGGTCAGACAGTCAGACAGATAGATAGCTAAGTAGAGGTCATGATCTCAGGTCAGTGGGTCGTTCTGACACTCATCTCGGATTCCCCGTAAGTAGAATTAATTCACGGTAATGTCCAGAGCGGAAGAGAACAGCCAGCGAGTGACGTCAGTGCTAATTGGTCGGGATACACTCCTGTCCTGCATGCTGAGCTGGCTCTCAGTGTGTGTCGGCGTGAGGAACCGATGAGCGCTCTGTCCTGAAGCATCATGGGGAACCAGCCCGGCATGACCGTGAAGGAGCTGACCGCCTGCCACTCGCACAAGTGGTACCGCAAGTTCATGACCGAGTGTCCGTCCGGCCAGCTCACCTTCTACGAGTTCAAGAAGTTCTTCGGGCTGAAGAATCTGTCGGAGTCCTCGAACGATTACGTCGAGACCATGTTCAAGACCTTCGACATTAACGACGTAAGACGATCTGTTTTTATTCTATTTATTATCAACAGTTATTATGATTTATTATCAACTGTTATTATATTATCCTTTTAAAAGTGTGTTGAACTTAAATCAGTTCTCATGAAATTAAGGATGCGGTAACAGTTTAAACGTTAGTTACCCAGACAGCAAACTGACATCAACGTGGAAACGACGTCTCTCATGACATCGAAACAACGTTGATCTGGCATTGTTTTGCTCATCGAATTAACGTCGAACCAACGTCAGACGCGGCATTCTTCAAAACTAAATGAAAATCGAAAATTGGTTTGCTTTCCTAACGTTGAAACAACGTTGATTTCAAGTCGATTTTTCCGTTAGTTTTGAAGAATGACGCGTCTGACGTTGGTTTGACGTTAATTCAATGTCACGTTTCCACGTTGATTCAATGTCAGTTTGCTATCTGGGTAACTACCCTAGTAACCATGAACTAAGACTGAACAATACTTCCACTGCATTGATTAATCTTAGTTAATATTAATTTCAACCGTAAACGCAACAACCAGACATTTTGAAGCTGGGAAACCGTTTTAATAAACTTTCGGAGTTGCTAACACGTTACAGTCACCACTTCCGTTGCCAAAATGCACGCGCAGCTATTTGATCATGTGGGCTGTAAAAGGGTCTATTGCTTACTTAATGCACTGTGAACTAACAATTAGAGCCAGACCGATATATCAGCCGGCAGATATTAGGCATTTTCTAAAATATCGGTATCGGCAGTTATAATGGCGGATAAATGAATATTTAAAAAATAAAAACGGACGAAACACGCTTCAATCATCTCTCCTCGGCCTGTTATATTGAAAATGTATGTTTTACAATTTGCAGTATGATGTTATCTATTGCTAAATTATGGCTCATCATAGACTAGCTAACCACAAAGCTAGCTAACGCCACTATCATCAGTGGAAGACTGCTAATGTTAACGCTAATGTGAGCTTGGAAACCACAATGAACTTTTTCCGCCTAAATAAAGTAATGATTACTGTATTTATAACGAGCATATCTCTAGTTACAGTCCCTGCATTGTAAAATGTAAGTTATACTTGCGAGGAGTGAACATTTAGACATAGAGAAAAAGTATCAAACGTATCTTGTGCAGAAAAGTTAGCTTTTCTTTTACACGTGTGCGAAATCCAACAATATTTAATAATTAAAAAAAAATATCAGCCGATATATCGGATTTTAAAACCCCAAAATATTTGTATCGGTATCAGCCTTCAAAATCCCTTATCGGTCGGGCTCTACTAACGATCAACAGCTGGATTATTATTTACTCGCATTAACACAGATTAATAAATCCTTTAACAAATGTATTGCGCATTGTTAGTTCATAGATTAACTAATATCAACTAATGAACCTTATTGTCAAGTGTTACCCCTGATTAAGAGCCCAAATGTTGAATTGAGTTGAATGGACTCATTGGTCAGAGATGGTCCTTCCTGTTTCATTTCTGTTGATGATGCTGGGTAATGAGATCTGTGGTAATACCGTACACTCAGATCAAACATCAGCACTGCACAAGATCAGAGGGTTAGCCTAAAACCCATTACAGCCGGTAATCTGATTAATAGGAGTGTGTATACTCCTCATCGACTGCTCTACTTTGTCTAATCATGGCTTTCATTCACGTCACAACACTTTCCACAAACATCAATAACGTTTTATTGACGTCAAAGCTTTTCAAGGTTATTTCAAACTTCAATACAATCCAGCACAGTTTGACATCAAACTTTTCTCGTCTAGTCTCTTCTGCTCTATATTTCTCTGTCCGTGGCATAAATAATCAAACAGTGACCAGCTGAGTGCGTTCTACATGATAAACGACATAATTTGATATGTATATTGTGCTATGTTGTTGTTGAAGTGTAATGTGTGTGTGTGTGTGTGTGTGGTCAGGATGGGTTTATAGACTTCATGGAGTACGTGGCGGCTCTGAGTTTGGTCCTGAAGGGGGGCGTTCAGCAGAAGTTACGCTGGTACTTCAAACTCTTCGACATGGACGGCAGCGGATGCATCGACCGCGACGAGCTGCATCTGATCTTCAAGGTTCGATGTTTCTGAGTTGCTCTTCAGCGCCCCCTGCTGGCTCACTTTTGTCTAACGTTGTTTTCTGCTCTAGGCTGTTCATGCCATTAATGGAGAAGACCAGCAGATTTCTGCCGAGGAATTGGCCGACATGGTGTTCAACAAGATTGACGTTAACGGAGACGGTAATCTATCGATCAATGCTATTTAAATACAGTATGTACATGAAACAGCATGATTGACGTGTGCAACTGTGTGTGTTTAGGTGAGCTGTCTCTGGATGAGTTCTTGGAGGGCATCGAGGCGGACGAGGTTCTCACTGAGATGTTAACCCAGAGTTTGGATCTGACTCATATTGCCAGTAATATCCACTGCCAGACTGACTCTGAACAGCAGGTCAACTGACCCCAGACCAGCCCAAGTTGCCAAACATGATGATGAGGGGAGGACCGTTTCTGAACTCTGAACTACACCTGTTGATTCAGCACCCTTAATAAACCCTTAACACTTAAGATATTAATAATTTAACAGAATAGTACACTGCATTTCACAAGACTGATTATTCCCCTGTAATCTCACAGAATAACCGAGACTAGGTCAAATGATTTATTTAAGTGCACTTATGCATGATGAATTGAAATTAAATTTCTATTAAATAAAACCTGTAAAATGCAAAATTTCTTCTGTCCTGTGATGTATATCAGGCAAATAATCTGTCATGCAGGGATCCCGTAAGTGCACAACCGTGATCAGATTGCCCTGGCCATCCGCTACGACTTAAATAATACGTGAAGTGTGCCATCTGGCCCGGGACGGTGTCCTTTCCTCGCTTCCTGAGGGAGTGGAGCGAATGCAACGAAAGGAAGCAAGGATGCTCAAATGACAAATGAGAAGCAGCCCTTGATTAGCTTCAATTGTGTTTAAACGCTCCAGGAACTGAGTTTCACACACCGCTGCTCTTTTACACACTGGATTCAGTCGGGTCAGTTTATGTCAAGGGTGTGTTTAAGTGGATGAATACATTTTGGGCACAACCACACATGTCCATACAGATGAGCCGTGTGGAATGTGGGATCTGGAAAATCATATTTTCTATACTTTTTTACCCCAAAACTGATCATTTCCATTCAGTGTTTCAAAAAAAATATATTGAGTGTAGAGCTGTAACACCCTGTTAACTGAGCAATAATACGACCCTAATACTAACCCTATACACTACAGCGCCTGGGTCACATCATTTGACACAACACCAGTTTGTGCTTCCTCTCCAAGATATTACTTGTATTGTTCATTAAAATGATACTTACTTTGCCTATTATTGACTATTTAACTGGGTAAAGTCTTAAATAAACATAATGATTTATTAAGAACAAAGAACAATGAATGTGAAGAGGATATGACCGCGGGCCCGTGTGAGTGTTTTCATTAGTGTGCGCGCGCCCGTGTGTATGCGCGCGAGCCACAGAAATGCGCGTGACGTCACCGCTCTACCTGAGTAGTTTCGGCTGAAGGTGAAACTCTCGAGCACAGATTCAAACACACATGAAACGCGTTTCACACACTTTCACACGGACACACGGCGAGTGTGTGTCCGCATTATCCGGGTTATGACCCATACTCTCGAACTTTAACCACGTTTATTCATAAACCGGCTCGTTTTGGCGGCAAAGGCCTCAGGATTGGTGTTTTTTTTCCTCCTGTTTTGACGCTTCCTGAAACCGTCAGGTGAGACTCATTAATATTTAACGTTATATCACATTTGTTTTCAACATATTTACAGTTTTTACTTTCATTCAAACCATTAAATGCTCTCATATATGTTATACTATCGACGACAAAGCGGTTTTCGTGATTTAGCATCGAATATCAAAGTCACTAGCTCTTTAATTAACTGAATTTATCGCCTTATCTGACGCTTATTTCTGATAATGCGCTGGAGAAATGATCATAATAAAGTAAAATTAATATGAGCTTTATCTGGCCTGTGTTTTCAGTCAAAATAAAGAGTAAATTAAAAAATGCTGCTGCTAATAATAATAAAAACAAAAGTATTATTATTGTTAATAAATTTACTATATGACCTACATTTTATCCAATTTATCAGCTTTTTTTTAACACTTTAAAAAGTCACATTTACGCATCTAATAAACAAGGTAATGAATTAAAATTACAAGTAGTAAAACAGACAAAACAAATGAACCGAAGCAATTGAAAAGTGTTTGTGTGTTAAATTCTCAGGCTGTGGTTTATTCTGCCAGTTTGATCATTGATGTGTGTGTTTTCCAGACGCTGGTCATGTCGTCTCACCCGCGCCGGGTCCGGCTCAAGCCCTGGCTGGTGTCTCAGGTGGAGAACGGGACGTTTCCAGGTCTGGTGTGGCTCGACCGCGAGGCCAAACGCTTCCAGATCCCGTGGAAACACGCCACGCGTCACACACCCCAACAGGAGGAGGAAAACACCATCTTTAAGGTGAGTGTCGGGGATCCTGCGGCCCGGGTACGGCACGGATCCGGACCGGGGGCCTGTACCATGATAGTAGTTAAACAAACTCAGGGTTACAGGTAGTAATGCTCCGCTCATGGCCGATTCCAAACCATTTTTTTATTAGTATTCTTACCGATACCAATTTCTGTGTTGCCGTGACTGATGCGTGTGTGTTTGGCAGGCCTGGGCCGTGGAGACGGGGAAGTATCAGGAAGGCGTGGACGAGCCGGATCCGGCTAAATGGAAAGCTCAGCTGAGATGCGCTCTGAACAAGAGCCGCGAGTTCAACCTCATCTACGACGGCACCAAAGAGGTTCCCATGAACCCGCTGAAGATCTACGACGTGTGTGATATCCCACAGACCATCAGTAACCCAGGTACCACACACACTCACAAATACAAGAACTTGTTATTCTCTAAAAATTATACTCGTAAATACCTTTAAGTTTTATTATTATTCATAAAAAAAATTAGGACTGTACAAAAATTAATTGCGATTAATCGCATCCAAAATCAAATTCTGTGTTTACATAATATATGTGTGTATGCTGTATATAATTATTTTGTATATATAAATACACACACATGCATGCATATATTTAAGAAAATGCGTTATTCATATATAAAATATTTATATTTATATAATATAGATTCTGTATTTACATTTATTAGGACTGTCGCATCCAAAATAAAAGTTTGTGTTTACATAATATATGTGAGTGCACTGTGTATAATTATTTTATATATATAAATACACACACATGCTTGTATATATTTAAGAAATATTTTCATGTATATAGATTTATATATAATTTATATTGTATATAAATACAAATTTTTCATGTATAAATAATATTTTTTCTTAAATATATATGCATGTGTGTTTTTTATATATATATATAATAATTATACACAGTGCACCCACATATATTATGTAAACACAAACTTTTATTTTGGATGCGATTAATCACGATTAATCGTTTGACAGCCGTAATATTTATATACAGAATTTAAGGGCAAATAATTCTGAAATATATATACATGCATGCATAGGTATTTATATATACAAAATAATTATATACAGCACACACAAATATATTATGTAAACACAGACTTTTATTTTGGATGCGATTAATCACAATTAATTTTTGCACAGCCCTAAAAAAAATACAACTTAATTTACATAATGTTATGACTTTTCTTGATTCTTGATTTGTTTAAATATTATGATTATATTATTATTTTCAAATATTGTGACTATTCTTGATTTATTCTTGATTTATTATTGAGAAGTAAAGTATGCAGTGTGCAAGTGTTTGGTGACCTGTGTGTTTCAGGTTCAGTGACCACGTATGAGACCGACGGCGATGAAGACGACGTCCCCGACACACCTGAACCTCCTCCTCCATATCCTCCTCACGGTACTGGGATACTCCGGCACACACTCGCTGTACCGCACGTACCCTAAAGGGCTCATCAGATGCTCTATATTCACTTTAATGTGGTGTTTGCATCCAAACACTCTCAATAATCGAGCCGTTTGGGTTTTCTGAGCACTATGATGTCACATTGCTCATGCTCCGCCCACGAGCGCTGACGGACTTTCCCATATTAGCATATATCTCGCATTTTTTTAGCATTTACTTAAAGAGACATGCACCTCATTCTCATTTAAAGAGACATGTGAACAGAGCTGTTTTTGAGGAGGTAAAAGTGTGTATTATTGAGGAAATTTAACCAAAGTGTGTCCAAACTTTACATTAAGACCCTAAAGAATCATCCCGACTTACGTAAAATAGGCATCCGATGACCCCTTTAAAGGTGCTGTGTGTAACCTTTACACTCTACTCATAATCTGTTTGCATTAGGGCTGTCAAAACGATTAATCGTGATTAATCGCATCCAAAATAAAAGTTTGTGTTTACATAATATATGTGTGTGCACTGTGTATATTTATTTTATACATATATAAACACACACACATGCATGTATATATTTAAGAAATATTTTCATGTATATACTATATATAGATTTATATATAATTTATATTATATATAAATATTTTATATATAAATTATATTTTTTTCTTAAATATACATGCATGTGTGTGTGTTTTTATATATATACAAAATAATTATACACAGTGCACCCACATATGTAAACACACTTTTATTTTGGATGCGATTAATCGCGATTAATCGTTTGACAGTCCTAGTTTGCATATATGTTGAGTTCACACACTGGTTTCTCTGAATAACTCTTCTACAGCCAGTTATCTCACTGCGAAATGTGTGTTGTGTTTTGTGATATTGTACGTTTCTAATTTTCATTGTCGATTGCGCTCGTTCCTGTTGCGCGTCTCAAACTGGCGACCCGTGTGAGCGTTGAGTGTGTGGAGGCGGGGAAATGAATGACGATATCTCTGATATGTTTATTTGACCTGCAGTACCGATCTCCACCACTAGTCGTTCTTACACACTGCAGCTTTAAGTGTTGCGGTGTGTGTTGTGTCTGATCAGTCCCTCCAGAAAAATGCGATTATGCGATCGCTGAATTCAATGCAAAATCAGCTGCATATTTATGCGGGGGGCGCATTTTTTCAAATACGCCACACAGTCGCCGCATAAATTGCCGATTTCCGTGCAAAATACGCGGGGTTTGCATAATTTCATAATCCTCGCATTTTCGTTGCAAAAAAAGTCACATGTATCTTAGCAGAAAGTTGAAAAATGTTGCGATTGCTTCACGCAAGAGCCACCATTTCCCCGTTTCTATGGAAACGTTATGAAGTGACGCAATTACGCGACGGGATAGCTCACAGCTGAAGGCCAGACAGACTCAAGTTCCCGCAATTTTTGCAAGTTCCCGCAATTTCATCGCATAAAATTGCGTAAACATCCTGCATATTCCATCGCATTTTTAAAGAAAACGGGCCGCGTAAAAAGCGATTTTTTTCCCGCAAAAATCACAAAAAAACTCGTTTTTCTGGAAGGACTGGTTTTTGTTTTGATCTGTGATACTGTACGTTTCTAAATTTCATTGTCGATTGCGCTCGTTCCTGTTGCGTGTCTCAAGCTGGCGGTTGAGTGTGTGGAGGCGGGGAAACGACGATCTCCGATATGTCTAGTCGGCCTGCAGTACCGATCTCCACCACTAGTCGTTCTCACACACTGCAGCTTTAAGTGTCGCGGTGTGTGTGTCGTGTCGTGTGCAGGCGTGAGTCCGGTGTGGACTCCTCCCGGGTCCGTGTCCCCGATGGCGCCGGCCAGCTGCCCTCCCCCCCCTCCCCCCGCCGAGGTGTGGCCGAAGAAGGAGCCGCTGGATGTGGAGATGCAGCCGGAGATCCCCACGCCCTCGGCCTTCGACGGCATGTTCGCCACCCCGGAGACCTGGATCAGCTCTCTGCCCAGTAACTACACACACACACACACACAGAAATGTTTCAGTTGTAGTCAACAACAATAACCACACCCATAATGCACTGTGTGTGTGGCAGTGACGGATCTGGAGGTGCAGTTTTATTACCGCGGTAAGGAGGTGTGTCCGCCGGTGATCGTGAGCAACCCTCAGGGCTGCCGGCTCTTCTACGGGGACCTGGGGCCGATCGTGAACCAGGAGGAGCTGTTCGGGCCGGTGAGCCTGGAGCAGGTGCGCTTCCCCCCCACCGAACACATCACCAACGACAAGCAGCGCGTCTTCACCAGCCGGCTGCTGGACGTGATGGACCGCGGCCTCATCCTGGAGGTCAACGGCCACGACATCTACGCCGTGCGGCTCTGCCAGTGTAAGGTGTACTGGTCCGGCCCCTGCGCGCCCAATCCCAACGCGCCCAACCTCATCGAGCGCCAGCACAAGGTCAAGCTCTTCTGCCTGGAGTCCTTCCTCAGCGGTGAGACGCACTCCTGCGTGTGTGTGTGTGTGTGTGTGTGTGTGTGTGTGTGTGTGTGTGTGGTAAAATGGCGCTACTCTTGTTCACTGATTCGCTCCCTGCTCGGCTCATGCTCTGATGATAATAGGTCTGTAAGACTACTTTATTTTGATGATACATTAAAAAAATCTTATTCTACTGCATACAACTGAATATATTAATTTTATTTTAATATATGCATATTTTTCATAATTTTTTTGTTAATTGAAATAAAACTGGTTATTTTATTGGCTTGTTTTTTTTTTAGTTCAGATTCATCAAATTATTGAATTTAATTAAGCGATTTTATAATAAAATTTTACAAAAAAAATCAAACAAAAAAAAATTAATCTTGTTTTTTTTATTTATTTTTTAATCTTTTTCTGTTTCAGTTTCGGCCCAAAATGTTTTTTTGTTTTTTTTTGTAATTTAAGTTCTGGAAAACCCTTGAAAACATTCATATATTATGAAGAAGTACTTAAAAAAAGTGCTTGACTTAAATACAATGTATATATACTATAAAAAATTGGCGAAAAAACACAAATTCAGTCTTTTCACGCAGTGAACACTGCTAATCCCCCATCAGACCTTTAAATCCAACATTATAATATAAAATATTATTTATTGGACAATAATAGCCATTATTAACGTTGTGTTTAATATATATAATATTAAATGTGTTGTATTTTGGATACCTTATATATATATATATATATATATGAAGAGTTCAGATGCAAAAGCCTCTAAATGCAATTTGAAATTTTCTTCTAAAATGATAATTTTTATCAAACTTGTATATTTAAGTTCAGTAATTTCACTTAAATGACAATTAATAGGTAATCTCCATTGCCATTTAAGTGAAATAACTGAACTTAAATATACAAGTTTGATAAAAATTATCATTTTAGAAGAAAATTTCAAATGGCATTTCATCTGAACTCTTCATATGTATATATATATATATATATATATATATATATATAATCTGTCATTTGAGTTTTAAAAATCCTTAAAACATACTGGAGATATAGTTTGATGAGTGCGATCTGTGATTGTAGTCCTTAAACCTGAAGTCCTGGATTTGTTCTCAGCATCTGTCCGAGCCCTGTTTGTGTCGAAGCGTGAAGGTGTGTGTGATGCTGGTGTGTGTGTGTGTGTGTCCGTAGGGGTCATCGCTCACCAGCGGGGTCAGTCCTCGTCTGAGCCGCCGCTCTACGACATCCACCTGTGTTTCGGGGAGGAGTGGCCCGACGGCAGACCCCGAGAGAGAAAGCTCATCACAGTGCAGGTGAGACCACTGCAGTGGTGCATTATGGGCCGGAACTAGTTTTTTTTTCGATTCGTTTATCCCATAGGATTTTCAAAAAAAAATTTAAGCTGCGAGGAGAATCACAACATTATAATCTTTGAAATCGGACATCATATGGTAATATTAAAGATCTTTTAGTATTTTATTAATCGCTGTTTTCTTGGGTTTTATTATAAGTTGTATTTTTGTAATTCAGTTTTTGCCATGAGGAGAGCCACAGATGCTGACACGCCATTAAATAAAACTACAATCCCATGAGGCATTGCAAACTACATAATCGAACTAAAAACAATGGAGGAATACAAAGCTGCTCATTTAAAAATGTTTATTATATATAGCAAAACATTATATTTTTAGGTTCTTGCTAAATATTCAACTATTTAAAGTCTATATTTAAATATTAATCCCTTCAATATTTAAACTTTTTTTCCCTTTAAATATCTTGAATGTAACTCGACACCATTGCCTCCTTTAGGCAAACACATGACCTTAGCGTCCAAAGTGATTTGCATAATATTTATATATATTTAAAATCGCCATGTAATCAATCATTGCATCCTTTATAAAGACACCCTTGCCTCATTTAGTATGCGCGGTTCTATGAATATGCAAATGATCCCCGCCTCCACTCACTCCCTCACTCGGCTCAGAGATCCACCGGTTGACGATCACACGTTGTCAATTAAATTAAAAATCGTCCCTAGTTATTTTATTGATATTTTATGACGTTTTTATATTTTATTTATAAATGAAATAAATAAAACCACTAGCAACCACTAGTTTACCACTAGCTTCATTTTTACTCGCCAATCAGTTAAAAATATAATTTTTCTTCGTTGTTCGAATTGTATTCTACTTGCTCGATTAAGGTCATGTATTTATTTTTAAATTAGTCGGTGTTCGACAGGTTGTATCGATTAGGGTTGTGTATCGTTTGAATTTGAACGATTCTGATTCCGATTCCGATTCCTCTTTTCGATTCCGGTTCCCAACGATTCTTGATTCCGATTCTTTTAAGAGGCAGGGTCAAAAAAGTTTAGCTAATCTTGCTAACCAACGGTCTTTCTGAAGGAAATACTCCTTTCTAAAGGGAAATACTCTGCATTTTGCTGAGATTTCGTTATTTTTAGAAAAGTGAAGCCACACTTTGGACCGCCGCCGTAAGCTACTCATGTTCGACTCGCGCGGTTATGCCAACACTTCCGGTAGACGCTTCTTCATTGATGTTGTTCAGCGGTTTCTTCTTCCGCTCGGCGGACTGTGAATATCGAAACTAGGAATCGAAATTTTAACTTTTGAACGATTCCGGGAAAAACGAAAAGTTAGTCCCGGTTCCAATCGATACTCGATTCTCGATACCCAACCCTAATGTCGATACACCAAATGTTTTGCTACTTGCTTTTATCTCTTTTTTACTTTATTTATTTTATTTGATTGAACTATTTTTATTGTACTGGAACGCACTTTGGATGTTAAACTTGTTAAACTTGACTTTAATTTTCATATAATAGAACCAACAAATAATTGATTATAAGACAAATTGAACGTTTGTTTTTAACAAAGCTACTTAACGTTTTTTATTAGCCTAAAATTGTCTTTGAAGCTAAGCTAGCCTTAGCGTGTGAACTAGCCGAGCGATTGCTATCTTCGCATAGCTAACGGCGTTCAGCTGACCAGCTCCGCGTGTGTGTGTGTGTGTGTTCGCAGGTGGTGCCGGTGGTGGCGCGCATGATCAGCGAGATGTTTTCCGGCGACTGCACGCGCTCGTTCGACAGCGGGAGCGTGCGTTTGCAGATCTCCATCCCCGACATCAAAGACAACATCGTGTCGCACCTCAAGCAGCTTTACCGCCTCCTGCAGACGCACCAGGGTCAGGACAACTGGCCCCTCCCCCCTGGGGCCGGCCTGCACCTCGCACACACGCAGTGACCGACCGCGCGACGGCTTTTAACCAGAACTACTCCAGACTCTGTGTGTTTCACAGCTCCTCTGAGGGGTTTAGTGTGTGTGTCGCGCGGTCAAAGTCTAGCGGGTGTGTTAATGATCAGCCGCGCAGATATTTAGCCTTCAGCACATGCTGTTTTATCAGCGGGAACTCACCGACGCTATCGCTTCAGTTTCACACGATATCTAATGAGCTTTTAACCACGCTAGTGTGTTTTACTGCTGATGTATGTTACGCTTATAACCAAACTGTCCGGTTTATGTGGCTTTCGCACTTTTGGGGTTGAATATTATTTGGTTTTTTTTAACTATAATATGTATTTGACATCCCATCATGTTAGATTTATCAAATAAAAAGAAAAATTGCACTGAGTGAGTGAGTGTTTTGTTGTTCTCAGATGCTAATGTTAAACCGTGAGGATGATTAGCCCAGATTAAACATTGTTGAACTCGCATTGTTTCTGTGCCGTCTCCACCCATCTGATCTCCTTTAAGACACGCCGGCTCTGAGCTCGTGTCGGACTTTAGACCTCGTGTCCGGGTGTGTTTCCTGATCCTCCGTCCGTCACGTCTGGCTATGAGCGAGGTCTTCATGATTTAACACACAGGAACCGGAGAAACCACTGAAGATCTCAACACACAGGTGAGGAAGAGCGCTAATAACACATCTGATCTCCTCGGGAAGTGTTCTCTGTGTCCATCAGATCAGAACTAGCCGGACGTGAACTGATCTCAGGTGTGTGTACGGTTTAGACAGGCGCTATCACATATAAAGCTGTTCTGGTTGATTAGATCTTCATTAAATGATCAATCAGGATTGTGTTAGTGTTGAATCACCGCAGTGTTTAGGGGCTTGTCGTCTCTTCATGTCGTACGGACGGTGTTACGTTGACGTTCCACACTGTAGATTAAAGAGATCCTGATTTATGAGCTCATAAACCTGCGCAATTTCCAGAAGATGATCACCTGAACATTCCTCACTTTAACTACGCAAATGAATTAAAACTGTTCCTTAATAGCATTAAACTCTTGGAAATATGGTATTTTTGACGTGTTTTACAGTACGTTGTAATTGAACACAAGTATCGTGGTTTTACCATAGCAAATTTGTTTGAAAATCATGATATTCTGTACCATCCATCTAAAATACCATAGTATATGAACAAAATAGTACTTTCTGATGTATGGTGCTCATTATTCAATCAATACCATTGTACTTAGTTTTTGGAAGAGAGGATAATACATTCGGTACCATGGAAATGTACTAAAGTACAACAGTAATATACGCTATTATTAAAATATACGTTGAAAAAACAATACAGTGGTATACTCACAAAAACTACCTTGGTACTTTGAAATATGTCGTGGTATTTCCATAAAAGTATTGAAAAACAACATTATTAACCATACAGTACCTAACAGTGGCTCAGTGATGATATTACTGTGGTAATATTATGGTATATTAAGAGCTATTCAATGGTACCTCTGTGTTCTTCAACGGTGCCATTGTAGTTTTTTTTTGCGACTATAGTATACTTTTTAAACAAATTTTACATTTCTGTACCTGAAGGCTACTGTTAGATCTACCTGAATAGCTTCATTTCATATCGTCATATTGTATTTATGTGTGTTAACTGACTCTTTATTCGTCGAATAATGTTTTTAAATCTAGATTAGCTAGGCTAGCACTTTTAGCGGTGATCTCGAAATCGAAATGGGTCATATCAAAAATACCAGTTGAATCCATCGCAGTACCGCGGTATATTTGCGTGATATATACGTTGCTGTGATATAGTGGTGATTGACAGGTGCTGCTGAGGTGCTGTAGTCATGCTGCGGGGTTCGAGTCCGTTCGGCTGGTCCAGCGGTTACACAGAATCGCTTCGATCCAGGTGAGGCTCAGATCTGGTTAATGAGTAATATTAGACGTCAGGTGTGTGTTTAACGGTGTGTATTTACATCTCCTGTAGCGTGACGGCGGATGAGACGTCCTCGGAGCTGTCGAGTTTATCCAGACCCAGCGCTAAATCAATATACAGTGAGTACTGGTCCTGTGACGTCACCACACACACCCGTGTGCTATTTATAAACGCGTTCATGATTGGACCCTGGACACGGATAATGATAATAATGTTTTATCTACTGGATTTATTCTGTTTCAAAAATAGAATCAGACTCAGAGCCTCATAAATCTGACAAAACAAAACTTTGTGTGGTGGTGTGTTTTTGATTTATTTGTTGTACATTTATGTGCTAATGTTTATGATTATTGTGTGTGTGTGTTTGTTCATGGTGTGTTATTGTATATTTATGTGAATTATATCGCTCTTTTAGTATTATGTTTGTCAATTATTGTGGATATTTGTGTGTATGGTGCTATTTTATTTGATAGATACTACAATACATGCTAAATAGGTTAAATCCAACTATATTATAAGCAAATTATAATTATTTCTGTCAATTCAATCAATCAGGACTAATCGTACCTAACATAAAAGTTTGTGTATGTAATTGTATTATATACACAGTGTATGTCTGTGTGTGCTTACACACACACATAATATACTGTATATTACATTGTGTAAACACTTTTTTGTTAGATGTGATTAGTCATGATTAATTGATTAGATGCCACTAATTATATTTTTAAACTATATAAGAAATATCGAAGTATTATAGCGTAAGTTGGCATAATGTTATATATATATATATATATTACAAAATAAATACATATTTTTATATATAAATTAATTGTCATTAATTTAAACGTTTTCTTAATATTATAGTTTTGTACTGGCTTTTCATTATTTGTGTGTTATTTTGTTTGTGTGTTGATTGTGTATTTGTTTTATATGAGGATGATTGTGTATCTGTGCGTTTGTCATTGTGTTTGTTCATGATGATTGTTTATTAGTTTGTTTGTGTGTTGATGATGATTGTGTGTTTGTTGTATTTGTGTATTTTGTGCGTTTGTCATTGTTTGTGTTTATAATGATGATGTGTATGCGTGTGTTGTATTTGAGTTGACTATGATGATTATATATTGGTGTGTTTGTTATTGTATGCTTGATGTCAGTAATTGTGTGTTTTCTGTAGATCAGAGGAAGGAATACGCGGAGTCCATTAACAGACAGATGCATCAGTTCCAGCACCGGGTGGAGGTGAACATCATCATCATCATCATCATCATGTGACGACACGAGCGCTCGCTCACTGGTCTTCTCTCGTCCGCAGCATCTGTTCACCTGTGAGCTGGACGGGCGGCAGGTGTGTGACGTGGACGACTGTCTGGAGAGACTGAAGTACCTGGACGCCACGGGGCGTGTGTGGGGGCAAGACGTGGTCCTGGAGGCGCGGGACGGGGCGCTGATGCTCTTGGACATCGAGAGCAAGGTGAATCTCTTTTGACCGACTTTAAAATACGGTGTAAGTCAACCATAGTTTTACCAAACCACATTTGCTGAAATACCATGATGTTCTGTACCATACAGAACCGTGTAAAACACCATAAGGGGCTTTGGCATCGGGTAGTTCTAGGAAGAGGTGTTAGAGACGCCAGTAGGGGGCGCTCACTCTATGGTCTGTGTGGGTCCTAACACCCTGGTGTGTACTCTCAAAGACCACCGTCCTTCGGATGAGACGTTAAACCGAGGTCCTGACTCTCTGTGGTCATTAAAAATCCCAGGATGTCTTTGGAAAGAGTTGGGGTGTAACCCCGGTGTCCTGGCCAAATTTGACCCTTTCATGCCCTCTTAATCATCCCTTTATAATGATTGGCTTCATCACTGTCTCTTCTCCACCAGTAAGCTAGAGTACGGTGGGCGCAATATGGCTGTCTTCGCATCATCCAGGTGGAGCTCCACATGGTGGTGGTTGAGGAGATTCCCCTTCCAAATGTGAAGCGCTTTGAGGTCCCAGAAAAAGTACTATATAAATGAGTTCCTCCGATAGGAGTTCCCAGAACTTAAATCGTCCCTAGTTCCTGTGGGGCGAACAAGCCGAAATCCGGAAACTCCCGCCAATAGTTCTGGGAGCCATGAAAAGGCTCCTCCGGTGCTAAAGCCCCACTAGTATATGAACAAAATAGTACCAAAAAGTGTCATGGTCCTTTAGAAGAACCGTTCTCAAAGAACCGTTGAGAAGTTAATGCGATCTCACTGGGTTCTTCATTGCTGTCGATGTTTCAGGAGTTGTTGGAGTCGTGGCCGCTGAACACCGTTCTGGATCTGACGGCGGTACTGGACGAGAGCCCGTACGAATCTCTCCTGACCGTCTCCGTCCAGAACCGGGGCAGTCGGGTCGTCAGCGTCTTCATTTTCCAGAGCGAGTCCCTCAGGGTGAGTCCACAACTCTCAGGGCGCTCGGAGTCTCTCGGCGTCTCCATTTGACATTTCATTTAATATTCAACAATATTATCGATCTTTTATATGAGACACCATTTTTTCTGTTATCTCTGAACTTGCTTTCGAACACTCTTGTGTTGTAAAAAGTGCCAGATAAGTAAAGGTGAGTTGACTCTACGGCTGATTTTATGTGTCTTTCAGGCAGATTATCTGAAGAAAGAGCTGGATCGGCTTCTTCAGAACAAGAGGAATGATCACAGACAGAGTAACGTCAGGTTAGCTGATTAAATCCCGTCCAACCAATCACTAATGACCTCCAAATGTCTTGGTGACACATGTCATTTGATTCTGTAGTAAAGCTGGTGTAGGAAACGTCATGCCACGAAATTCCCGAAGAGCCTCCCCTCCAGCCGAGCAAATTCTTCCGAGAGCTCCTCCAGAACAGTGGGCCGCTCCGGATTACGGTGAGATTATGCCGGAACGGTGTGTTTTTAATTACCGGTGGATGCAAAGCGGCTCTATTGCTATCCCACATGCTCCTCCTACTTCCGTACAAAACTTCGCCGCCTAACTCGTCCCACACCGTTTGTCGTAGATCATAGACTGTATAAGACTGAACTGCAGTTTAGGTCTTTTGAGAGAGACCCGAAAGTTGCCGGTTGTCTTAGACCCATGAATGAGGTGTCAAATCATGGGACTTATTGAGGAAAACACTGCTTTGACTTGTATAAGCCATTGGGTGTATGATGAGAAAGGAGATGAAAAATGGGGGCTCGTCCGGGATGGCAACTGGGACCTCTTGGCTTGCAAGACACTTAACATTGCCACAAACTTTGTGAGATCATGTCCATATTAAAATTTCTTGGGGGTGAGCTCATTTGACTCTCCTAGAAAGCAGCCAATGATAAGTGACGCAACAGTGTTATAGCCACCCCTAGCAACCAACCCATAGACTTGCATTTAAGGTAAGAAAGATCTCTGGATCAGAAAATCGTACAGAGAAAAGTGGCTGGCTTTTTTTCACTCAGACTGGCTAGAAGTCTTCAAATATCCAATTGCACTCCCAGTACATTAGTTTCAGCTAGGAAACTGTCCAGGCACATCCTAGCAACCATTTACAGCACCCTAGCAACCTTACGGCAAAATGAATAAGCCACACCTCAGCACCAGAACATCACAGAGACATGGGAATTTCTGGTTGGAAACGAGTCTCTAAGTATCATCATGGTAACTGTCTAACCACACCCTAGCAACCATTTAGAGTACCCTAGCAACCGCATAGAAACAATGGATATGTCATTTCTCACCATCAGAAGAACAATGGAGACATGGGAGTTGGCTCTCTTGCAATTACGCAGAACCAATGCCTAGTGCCGAGTTCTGCCTAGGTGATATCTAAATATGATGAGATATATATTGAAATAGTTAATCCGGGGACTTTTTGCCGACTCTTTTATGAGTACTGTGAATTCGGACTTACTTTTTGTCACATTGTGTTTTCGCCTACTTTACAGTAGGGAAGTATGATTTTACAGATCCTTTGTGTCCTGCTTGCTCTTTGGACAAATATTACCCACAATCCCTTGCAGTTTGGATGAGAATGTGAATTTATCATGTGGTATCAATAGTACACACTATGTACTTTACCATCACTAGCACATTATGTACTTTTCATATTTAAAGGCATGTTTTTCTGTGCTGTCCAGATGAGAGTCCCGCCCCAACTACACCCGTCTCCAGAAATGACCCCACCTATATGAAGGTAGTGGCTCCGCCCCCTCGTGTAGAAGACACCCCCCCGAGAGCGCCCACTCCCCCTCAGAGGCCGTACACCGAGAGAGAGAGGAACGTGGTGAGTGTTTGAGACTGAATCGTTCAGTGTTGATGTGTAGACGAGGGGTAAAGACGACTCGTCTGTGTGCAGGACATCCTGAATCATCTCATTAACGACATCGAAGCCTTCGCCGACAGACTGACCGCCGTCGCCCCGAAAATGGACAAAAAGAAAAAGAAGAAAAAGCAGAAAGGTGAGAGACTGTTCATTTCACTGGATCAGGTGAGACGAGTTTATGAATGCTCTCCTGACGTGTTTCCTCTCATCCGTACGCTGAAGTTGTGAAGGGACTGCCGTCAGACGAAGAGTTCACAGTCTGTCTGCAGAAAGTCAAGGCGGCCTTTAACCTGCTGGTGTGTGCGATATGTTCATATGTTCCCTTTCATTTGATATTATTATAAAGATATTTATCACAAAGTTTGTTATATTATTATAATGATTATGTCAAATAATCTGTTCAGGGCAAACTCCAGGGAAAGATTGAAAGCCCCAGCGCTGCTGAACTCGTACACTGTCTGTTCTCTATACTGGACCTGGTGAGTCTGTCTGTCTGTCGGTCTGTGAACACATTGTTCTTCAGCTAATGTGTGTATATCTGTGTGTGTAGATAGTGCTTCACTGTAATGAGGATCTCCCTCCATCTATCGTGGCTCCTCTGTTTGAGCCGGAGTGTATCCTCTTCCTCAGCGAAGAGGCCACGGCGGAGGAGGACCATCTGTGGCAGTCGCTGGGAGACGCCTGGAACATCCCCAGGTACAACACTCACTCACTCATATACTCACTCACTCATATACTCACTCACTGACTCACTCACTGACTCACTCACTGACTCACTCACTGACTCACTCACTCACTCACTCACTCACTGACTCACTCACTCACTGACTCACTCACTGACTCACTCACTGACTCACTCACTGACTCACTCACTGACTCACTCACTGACTCACTCACTCACTGACTCACTCACTCACTGACTCACTCACTGACTCACTCACTCACTCATATACTCACTCACTCACTCACTCACTGACTCACTCACTCACTCACTCACTCACTGACTCACTCACTGACTCACTCACTGACTCACTCACTGACTCACTCACTCACTGACTCACTCACTCACTGACTCACTCACTGACTCACTCACTCACTCATATACTCACTCACTCACTCACTCACTCACTGACTCACTCACTCACTCATATAGTCACTCCCTCACTGACTCACTCACTCACTCACTCACTCACTCACCGACTCACTCACCGACTCACTCACTCACTCACTCACTCACTCACTCACTCACTCATATACTCATTCACTCACTGACTCACTCACTCACTGACTCACTCACTCACTCACTCACTCACTCACTCACTCATATACTCATTCACTCACTGACTCACTCACTGACTCACTCACTCACTCATATACTCACTCACTCACTCACTCACTCACTGACTCACTCACTCACTCATATAGTCACTCCCTCACTGACTCACTCACTCACTCACTCACTCACTCACCGACTCACTCACCGACTCACTCACTCACTCACTCACTCACTCATATACTCATTCACTCACTGACTCACTCACTCACTGACTCACTCACTCACTCACTCACTCACTCACTCATATACTCATTCACTCACTGACTCACTCACTGACTCACTCACTCACTCATATACTCACTCACTCACTCACTCACTCACTGACTCACTCACTCACTCATATAGTCACTCCCTCACTGACTCACTCACTCACTCACTCACTCACTCACCGACTCACTCACCGACTCACTCACTCACTCACTCACTCACTCACTCACTCACTCATATACTCATTCACTCACTGACTCACTCACTCACTGACTCACTCACTCACTCACTCACTCACTCACTCACTCATATACTCATTCACTCACTGACTCACTCACTGACTCACTCACTCACTCATATACTCACTCACTCACTCACTCACTCACTCACTGACTCACTCACTCACTCATATAGTCACTCCCTCACTGACTCACTCACTCACTCACTCACTCACTCACCGACTCACTCACCGACTCACTCACTCACTCACTCACTCACTCACTCATATACTCATTCACTCACTGACTCACTCACTCACTGACTCACTCACTCACTCACTCACTCACTCACTCATATACTCATTCACTCACTGACTCACTCACTGACTCACTCACTCACTCACTCACTCACTCACCGACTCACTCACCGACTCACTCACTCACTCACTCACTCACTCATATACTCATTCACTCACTGACTCACTCATATACTCACTCACTCACTCACTCACTCACTGACTCACTCACTCACTCACTCACTCACCGACTCACTCACCGACTCACTCACTCACCGACTCACTCACTCACTCATATACTCATTCACTCACTGACTCACTCACTCACTGACTCACTCACTCACTGACTCACTCACTGACTCACTCACTCACTCACTGACTCACTCACTGACTCACTCACTGACTCACTCACTCACTGACTCACTCACTGACTCACTCACTCACTGGACTCGTCTCTCGGCTGGTCTCCTCACATCATGTTTCTGTGTGTCTGATGAAGCACCAAGTGGCCGGAGGATGATGAGGATATCCCCACGTTCACGCCGGTGTTCGATGACGGCTGGGAGCCGCCGGCCCTTAGAAACCCAGAGCCGACCAACACACACTCCAGCGGCCGAGAACCCCCGCGGCAGTCCACCACACGACAAACGGTACACACAAACACTGAGCACTTAAAGGGACAGGTCACCCAAAAGTGAAAATTAGCCCATTACTTTACTATTAGAGACGCGTCGAGCACTTTAATCATGGATGGATGCGCTTTGATGGACTTCCTAAAAAATACCCATTATAAAGCTTGGAAGAGCCAGGACATTTATTAACATAACTCTGATTGTGTTCATCCGAAAGAAGAGTGTCAAACACACCTAAAATGACTTGAGAGAGAGTAAATCATGGGCTAATCTATATTTCTGGGTGAATATCCCTTTAATCACATGATAAACTTTTAATCCAGATGCTTTATTAGTATTTTATCTTCTGTTTCTGTGTGTAGAGCATCAAAATACCAGAGGAACCTCCGGAAAGGTACCGCTGTACTTTAGTATTTTAGTGTAGGAGATCTCCCGCTGTGCTCGAGTGTGTAACGGAGTGTGTGTTTCGCAGTTTAGAGGAGTTGCCGGTCAGCTACATGCGAGCGGTGTTTGATTTCTCCGCGCGTAACGCTCGCGAGCTCACCATCAGTAAAGGTGAAGAACTACAGGTGAGTGAGTTTGACTTTACTCTGTAATGACTCGTTTTTGAGAATATGGTCTCTAAGTATTCAGTGTGTGTGTGTGTGTGTGTGTGTGTGTGTGTGTGTGTGTGTGTTGTAGTTGCTGGACATGTCTAAGCAGTGGTGGAAGGTGAAGAATCAGAAAGGCCAGGTCGGTTACGTCCCCAACAACATGCTTCAGCTTCCACAGCCGGAGGCCAAGCCTGTACGTATCCGTGACGCGTGTGTGTGTGTGTGTGTGTGTGTGTGTGTGTGTGTGTGTGTGTGTGGTCCCGTAGATCTGATTTACACACGTTCACATCGTAAACTTCTCCTCCTGACCCGCAGGAAACTCCCTCGGCACCGGCGCTCACCCGAAGATCCCGTCCGGAGGAGGTCCGGGCCTGGCTGGAGCACAAGGGCTTCAGTAAAATGTGAGGAAGATGTGTTCCCAGTATATACGGTGTACTGCGTTCGCTTTTTTAAATTAACCCTCAGGTGCTCTTCGTTTCGGAGTCACACTTGTTATCTTCCCGGTCAAAAGTGACCGGAGGCCTAAAAATGAAACTTTCTCCATCCCAGTAAAACCAATGCAATTTATTTTTGTTCTATAATATTTATTCTTTATTAATTTAGTATTTTGAGACAATTTAATTGAATTTATTAATATTTATGCAATATTTATGGTTTATTTTTGCCATGAAAAAATGTGAATATTTTTCTCTATATATATATATATATATATATATATATATATATATATATATATTATTTTTTCAAAAAAAAAATAATGCAGTGTTTTAGTTTAATATAGAGTCTAGGCCTTCAGAAAAAAAATATTTTTTGAAGAAAATTAGCACCATCTGGTTACAGTATAGAGAAAAAGCGTAGATTAATCATGTTGTTGGTGGATTTGAATATATAGTTGAAACAATCTCAAAAACTATTTCTTATAAAAAAATTGACAAACAAAAATCACATTTTTTTTCTTTTTTTTTTTTTTTTTTACAATTTCCCATTCATTTCCTATGGGGGTCATTTTTGACCAAAGACCACAAGTGTGACTATTTTTTTAAGACCACTTAGCATGCTCAAATCATGACCTCAATTTTTTTGTGTGTTCACATACATAATGCCATAAAAGTCACCAAGTTTTGTAACATCGCGATGAAGCTGCGATTTTTAAAAATTCAAAACATACTTTTTGTAATCAAAATTTATTGGTGTGTATGTGTATAAAAGTGTTTCTGTATGAGTGTGTGTGTGTGTGGGTTTGTCTGTTTTGCACTCTAGATGTTGTAGAGTGTCACCCCTTTCCTTCCTTTCCTTTTTTTTTAGAATTGTGGCCGATTTGTAGATTGTACATACAAAAATTCAGAGAATTTTTATTTTTTTGTCAATTTCCCATTCATTTCCTATGGGGGTCATTTTTGACCAAAGACCACAAGTGTGACTATTTTTTTATGACCACTTAAATTGCTCGAATCATGACCTCAATTTTTTTTTGTGTTCACATACCCAATCCCATAAAAGTCACCAAGTTTCGTAACATTCCGATGAAGCTGTGATTTTTAAAAATTCAAAACTGAATTTTTTTCGGAGCAAGAGCACCAGAGGGTTAAATAGTGTGTGAAACTAGTATGTTTAGTAAAAGGGACGGTGCCTCTGTGCATGTCTACCATTTTAAGAACTAAACTTGTGTGGTTTAACCTGGTAAAATCTATGGGTTTGGCTTAATGACCGCGAGGAAATGTGGCCGAACCAGTTGAGAAGCACTAGCATGCTAGTTAGCATTGCTAGTTTATTAATCATGTTGACCTCTGTGTCAGTACGGTCCGGTGTTTAGGGGGCGTCAGCGGCTCCATGCTCCTGGGAATGACTCGTGACGAGCTCAAGACTGTTTGTCCCGAGGAGGGCGGACGAGTTTTCTACCAGCTGCAGAACGTCAAATCGGCCATTGCGGTGAGGTCATCGTTACACACATGATGTCATACTGCAGTATGTGATGTCATATTCACACGTCGTCATATTCACCCTCTCCAGGTGGCCAGTGAAGTGAGACCAATGATCTGAGGCCGCAAACGTCGGGTCGACGCCCACACGAAGGACGTATTAAATTCATATTTATTGGTAATCAGGAGCGTCTGATTTGCATATTATTATCACTGTTTGATGCAAAGAAGAACCCAGAGGAGATTGAATACACACATGCTTTATTGATATGAACAAAATACTCGTATCTGATCAGAACTGCTGTAGATTAACATTCTCATTCACAAAATAAAGATATACACATATATATTTCTGTACGATTACTGGTGATCATTTCCGTCTAGCACGTCGAACCTCATGCTTTGCTCTGTGGCGATCAGCATGCTAATTTCTACATATCGTGCTGGTTTCGATCTCTTTTTTTTTGGCGATTTATTCGTGGGAAAATCGCTATTGTGTGAAGATTAACAGTCAGTTTAACGTCCAGCTAAAGCTAGCGTACACATGCCGGATCGAGGAACTAGCGATGAGCCGTCGGGCGTGATGTATATCTAGTGTACGAGGAGATCTTCTTATAAACGTGTAAACGTCCCAGCGATTAGCGTACAGGAGGTTTAGGGTTAGAAAAATACTGTTGGGTTTGGCTCAACGGCGCCCCCGCAGGACCGGAGGAGATCCGCGCGCATCTGAACAGTTCGGCCGTCAGAGAAAACATATCCTTAGGTCAAAAGACACGTTCACAGTACGTTACAATCGAAGCGAACCTTCTAAATAAAAGTAGCTAACGTAAAAGGCACGTGAGGGAGCTGTGATGTCACGGCTCGTGACGGCGGTGTGACGACACACTCGTGCTCTTGCATTATATTGATGCATAGTTGAACGTCTCTAAACATGCACTGACATGAGATCAGCACTGGGGGATGGGGAATGTCACTTTGGTCCTGATGCTGTAGTGTGAATGTGGGCGGGGTCATGGCTTCTCTAGCGTTCTGATTGGACAGGCGAGAGTGTGGGCGGGGTCATGGCTTCTCTGGTGTGCTGATTGGACAGGCGAGAGTGTGGGCGGGGTAATGGCTTCTCTAGTGTGCTGATTGGACAGCTGTGAGTGTGGGTGGGGTCATGGCTCATCTCTAGCATGCTGATTGGACAGGCGAGCTTGTGGGCGGGGTCACGGCTTTAGTGTCCTGATTGGACAGGCGAGATTGTGGGCGGGGTAATGGCTTCTCTAGTGTCCTGATTGGACAGCTGTGAGTGTGGGTGGGGTCTTGGCTCATCTCTAGCGTGCTGATTGGACAGGTGGGCTTGTGGGCGGAGCTTTGGGTTGGCTGGGCGTGAAGGACAGCATGTCGTCCTCCTCCTCGATGCGGTCCAGCTCCTGCGTTCGGACGGCCTGCGTGATGAGGTGAAGTTCTTCGCACAGCGTCTCGTGACGGTACGCCACACGGATGTCGGGGACGTTGGTGCGCCGGATGTCATTGCTGATCGTACCCTCTTTGTTGTAGTCGGGACCCAGCCAATAACCCTTAGCCTGAGACAGACAGAAATGTTCACTCATTTTTGAAGGGAGCCTTTTATTTCCAGGTTTTCTGTGACTCTCTGTATATGTGTGTGTGTGTGTGTGTGTGTGTGTGTGTGTGTGTGTGTGTGTGTGTGTGTGTATTAGTTACCCTGTGTGAGAAGCCACTCATTAACACACTGTTTCTGGCCAGTTCACACATGTCACATGAGCTCAGTTTCCACACTTGAGCAGCGATGCTGTACTCCTCCATCAGGGGCTCCTGTGTGATTCGATACATATTACGTTATTGACCTCACGATAACAAATTATTGCAATACTCCAAGACATATGGCTGACTCACTGACTCACTCACTCACTGACTCACTGACTCACTCACTGACTCCCTCACTGACTCACTCACTGACTCACTCACTCACTGACTCACTCACACACTGACTCACTCACTCACTGACTCACTCACACACTGACTCACTGACTCACTCACTCACACACTGACTCACTCACTGACTCACTCACTGACTCCCTCACTCACTCACTGACTCACTCACTCACTGACTCACTCGCTCACTGACTCACTCACACACTGACTCACTGACTCACTCACTGACTCCCTCACTGACTCACTCACTCACTGACTCACTCACTGACTCACTCACACACTGACTCACTCACTGACTCACTCACACACTGACTCACTCACTGACTCCCTCACTGACTCACTCCCTCACTGACTCACTCACTCACTGACTCACTCACTCACTCACTCACTGACTCACTCACTCACTCACTCACTGACTCACTCACTCACTGACTCACTCACTCACTCACTCACTCACTGACTCACTCACTCACTCACTGACTCACTCACTGACTCACTCACTCACTCACTCACTCACTGACTCACTCACTCACTGACTCACTCACTCACTCACTCACTGACTCACTCACTGACTCACTCACACACTGACTCACTCACTGACTCCCTCACTGACTCACTCACTCACTGACTCACTCACTCACTGACTCACTCGCTCACTGACTCACTCACACACTGACTCACTGACTCACTCACTGACTCCCTCACTGACTCACTCACTCACTGACTCACTCACTGACTCACTCACACACTGACTCACTCACTGACTCACTCACACACTGACTCACTCACTGACTCCCTCACTGACTCACTCACTCACTGACTCACTCACTCACTCACTCACTGACTCACTCACTCACTCACTCACTCACTGACTCACTCACTCACTGACTCACTCACTCACTCACTCACTCACTGACTCACTCACTCACTCACTCACTCACTGACTCACTCACTGACTCACTCACTCACTCACTCACTCACTGACTCACTCACTCACTCACTGACTCACTCACTCACTCACTCACTCACTCACTCACTGACTCACTCACTCACTCACTCACTCACTCACTGACTCACTCACTGACTCACTCACTGACTCACTCACTCACTCACTCACTCACTCACTGACTCACTCACTGACTCACTCACTGACTCACTCACTGACTCACTCACTCACTCACTCACTCACTCACTGACTCACTCACTGACTCACTCACTGACTCACTCACTGACTCACTCACTGACTCACTCACTGACTCACTCACTGACTCACTCACTGACTCACTCACTCACTGACTCACTCACTCACTGACTCACTCACTCACTCACTCACTCACTCACTCACTGACTCACTCACTGACTCACTCACTGACTCACTCACTCACTCACTCACTCACTCACTCACTCACTGACTCACTCACTGACTCACTCACTGACTCACTCACTGACTCACTCACTGACTCACTCACTCACTGACTCACTCACTCACTCACTCACTCACTCACTCACTGACTCACTCACTGACTCACTCACTGACTCACTCACTCACTCACTCACTCACTCACTGACTCACTCACTGACTCACTCACTGACTCACTCACTGACTCACTCACTTACTGACTCACTCACTCTTGTACTGAGTCCACTGGTGACCTGACCTTGGTGAAGTGGAACTGCAGCGGGTCGTCGGTGGACAGCGACACCATCAGGCCGCGGGACAGGTACTCGGGCAGAGGGTTACGGTGGTAACTCAGAAACAGACTGTTGTTGCTGAGCGGAGACATGGCGATGCCCACCTGAGCCAGATAGTACAGGTACTGCAGGACCGGAGCCTGCGATACACACAGGTCAATCACTACGACACACACCTTGATGATTCTGTCCTGTGTGTATGTTAAAACCGCTTAACTAACGATTCTTAAATGAACGACTCTCATGAAGCGGTTCTTTATTGTGACTCGAACGCATACAGAGTGACTCATGTAGTTTGATTCCTGAACAAATGACTCTTTCGATTCACACTCTTTTCATCCACGTACCTTCCTGAGCAGAAGTCCGTGTGAGATGTTTTCTGACAGGATGAATCCAGACACCAGGTGATGAATAGGCCCCGCCTCCCCGCAGTGAGGCCGCAGCACGAAGGTGTTGAAGCCCCGCCTCCTGCTCACAGACGCAGTGAATCAGAGTGACTCGTGGAGTGATTCGGAGTGAACTGTGAAGTGATTTGGAGTGACTTGTGGAGTGATTCAGAGTGTGTCAGGAAGTGATTTGAAGTGTGTCGTGAAGTGATTCAGAGAGACTTGTGAAGTGATTCAGAGTTGTCTCGTGAAGTGATTCAGATTGTCTCATGAAGTGATTCAGAGTGACTCGTGGAGTGATTCAGAGTGTCTCGTAAAGTGATTCGGAGTGTCTCGTGAAGTGCTTTGGAGAGACTCGTTAAGTGATTCAGAGTGTCTCATGAAGTGATTCAGAGTGACTCATGGAGTGATTCAGAGTGACTCGTGAGGTGAGTCGGAGTGACTGGAGAAGTGATTCAGTGTGACGGGTGAAGTGATTTGGAGTGACTCGTGAAGTGATTCAGAGTGACTCGTGAAGTGATTCAGAGTGTCTCGTGAAGTGATTCGGAGTGTCTCGTGAAGTGATTCAGAGTGACCCGTGGAGTGATTCAGTCTCGTGGAGTGATGCGGAGTGTCTCGTGAAGTGATTTGGAGTGACTCATGAAGTGATTCGGAGTGACTCGCGAAATGATTCAGAGTGACTTTTGTGAAGTGATTCGGACTGTCTTGGGGAGTGATTCAGAGTGTCTCATGAAGTGATTCGGAGTGACTGGTGGAGTGATTCAAAGTGACTTGTGAAGTGATTCGGAGTGTCTTGGGGAGTGATTCGGAGTGTTTCATGAAGTGATTCGGATTGTCTCGTGAAGTGATTCAGAGAGACTCGTGAAGTGATTCTGAGTGTTTTATGAAGTGATTCAGAGTGACTCTTGGAGTGATTCAGAGTGACTGGTAAAGTGATTTGTGAAGTGATTCGGAGTGACTTGTGAATTGATTCGGAGTGACTCGTGAAGTGATTGAGTGTATCTGGTGAAGTGAGTGACACTGATGTGGAGTGTGTGTGTGTGTGAGAGTACCTGCGCAGGTGGTTGAGCACCGTCATGTTGGCGTACATGTAGTACAGGTAGTACGAGTACGGCGGGTTGTTGTCGTCACTCCAGCGCGCCGGTGTCGGACTGTCCAGGTTGAAGATGTGATGCTCCGGTTTAGACTCGTCGTCCACGCTGTCGAAGCCCACCACCTGGACACACACACACACACACACACACATGACGTGACGCTCGGCCTCGGGTGTGCCGTCGGTGTGTCGGCTGCAGGACTCACGTGTGTGAGGAACAGGTGCAGGTGCGAGTGGCTGCTGGGATTGACCGTGGCCTCAAACAGAGGCAGGAAGATGTTCTCCAGCATCTGCTGAAAGTTCATCAGCTGCTTCTTACTGCGGTACACGTCACTGCACACACACACACACGGTCATGGAACAACCCAGAAAACATCAAACAGAGTGTGTAGTGAGAGTGTGTGTGTGTGTGTGTGTGTGTGTGTGTCCTCACAACAGGCGTGGGATCTGGATGAGCCAGCGCACGTTGTCGGAGTAGACGGAGTGTGTGACGGCCCACTGCGCCAGTTTGTCCCACTCGTCCATGGAGCGGCCGTAGATCGACAGACGCAGCTCGGCATTCTGGTACTTGCTCTCCTCCAGGTCTGACATCACTTCCTGCACACACAGGAAGCCACATTCAGAGCTAGACACACACACACCTGTTTCAGCCAGTGTGTGTTTAATGGGTTTAAAAATTTACTGTGAAATTTAATGTTTTTTTCTAAAGTGACTCGTGAAGTGATTCGGAGTGAATCGTGAAGTGATTCAGTGTGACTCATGAATTAATTCAGTGTGACTCGTGAGGTGAGTCGGAGTGACTGGAGAAGTGATTCGGTGTGACTAGTAAAGTGATTCAGTGTGACTCGTGAAGTGATTCGGAGTGACTGGTGAAGTGATTCCAAGTGACTGGTAAAGTGATTCGGAGTGACTTGTGAAGTGATTCAGTGTGACTTGTGAAGTGATTCGGAGTGACTGCTGAAGTGATTTGGAGTGATTCATGAAGTGATTCAGAGTGACTCGTGAAGTGATTCAGAGTGACTTGTGAAGTGATTCGGAGTTACTGGTGAAGTGATTCAGAGTGACTCGTGAAGTGATTCGGAGTGACTGGTGAAGTGATTCGGAGTGACTCGTGAGGTGAGTCGGAGTGACTGGTGAAGTGATTCAGAGATTCGCACATTCAGAGCTAGACACACACACACCTGTTTCAGCCAGTGTGTGTTTAATGGGTTTACAGTGAAGAATAACTACGGCTGCCGATGATAAAAATACTGCGATTAAATGAAATCCAGTTTAATTTGCTACATTTATTTCAATTAACACATCGATAAAACAATGTTTTTTTTTCTAAATTTAGGTATTTATTTCAAAATTTAGTTTTAGAAAAGGAATCAAAATTATCTCTAGAAAGAAAGGGTGCGAAAACACTATAGACTCGTAACAAACGTGTGTGTGTGTGTGTGTGTGTGTGTGTGTGTGTGTGTGTGTGTATCACCTTGACGATGTGGGCGAAGTACTTCCCCTGGATGTGGTTGTCTGTTTTGATGAAGATCTCTCTGAGAATGGATTCTCCGATCGGGTTGTATTTGGAGTTGAACTTGTCGAAGCGGTGGAACGTGTTTCTGTCCTGCGGAGGAAAGTTACGTTTTTATTACTATCACTTCCTGTCATCTCTGTAAACCTGCGTTGAAAACATCTATATAGTTAAAAGCGCTGTATAAATGGAGATTTCGTCACATATATAGTTCGTATTCTAAACCGATCCTAAACCGCCAGTAGGTGGCAGCAAACCACGCTCTCACCGCGTGAATCAGTGAATCATTCACTCAAACGATTCGTTCAAAGCGGCTGATTCATTCAAGGACGAAGCAGAAGTGAGTGAGTGAATCGGTGAGTCATTCATTAGAACGATTCGTCGGATCATCTTACCGCGTGCATGTCGAGTGTGTCGACGCTGAGGTCGTACGCCGTCAGGTTCATGTTCTCGAACACCTCCATCAGTGTCTGTCCTCGACCGGCCTCCACGCGCACGATCTCGTCCGGGGATTTCTTCATGGCTCGCTTGATGAAGCGCAGGAGATGCTTCTGGTTCATGCAGGACGAGGCGTGGATGTGTGTGTCCACCTGACGGACGCAAGAGTCACGACAACAACCATTTCTGGAACTACCCAACGCAAACAGGTTTTACAATATATATACACACTCACACACACACACATATATATATTTAGTATATATATATATATATATGAATCTATATTATATATTTTATTGAATATATTTTATTATATTTTATATATTTTATTGCTTATATCAGAGTTTCCGCTAGAAAAAAATGGTGCCGGTCAAAGTGACCGGCAGAGGTTTAGTTTAACGGACATTTTGATGATAAGCCGGTCAAATACCGTCTCTTAATTAGTCAAGTTGAGGAAAACTGGAGGCAGGCTATGTAACTTAAAAAATGACATAATCAGGCCGTATGCAACATGTTTATTAGCATAACTTTCAAATAGAAAAGATGAAAACATGAACGTCCGTACAATATCTGAATAGTAGCCTAGTTTTTACTCAAGCGAACTTAATTATATAGCCTACTGTAGTAGCGTCTCATGGTAACATTTAGATTGGCCACCATGAAATGACTCCTTGTCAAATTAATTGGAACAAACAAATGACTAGGCCTATAACACTGTCTTGCGTAATTTTAGGCTTTTTACGATGTTTTGCAGTGCTGAAATGTACAGCTGCCTACTTAAAATCAAAACTTCGCAGTGTCTCTCCACAACTTGCAATGCGCATATGCCGCGTAACCTTGTTCTCGACTTCGCTGCTTTCATCTTGATCCGATTCTGCAGTGAGAACCCTCAACTTTAGTCACGTCCCTGCCTGACTAAAGTTGCTTGCATTGTATTCAGCATCCCCAAGCGAGTCTGCGAGCGCAGAGAGGGTTTTCTCCCCTGCTGCCTTGCTTTCAAGAAACCACCGCATGTGTCTGAAGCCTCAGACATTGTCCAAACTCGTGTTCTTGAAGGTGAACTCAAGAGAACTGTAGATAAGGAAAGCAATTCTTTTTTTTTTTCTTTTTTTTAAGTTTGAGACAATTTAAATTGTCATCCACGTGCTCTCTGCGCAAAAAAATCAGTTAGATATGGCGTCTGGTGGCCTTAATAGTTAATTTAGCCTATACCTTTACCAAAATGTATTTAATTTAACACGTTGATGTTGATGTGATTTTTATTTATATAATAAATAAAAATTCTTTATTTAAAAATTTGCCCATTGATTCGTTTAATTTTACAGTTTTTTTTTTGTGTGTCTACAGATGATATAAGCCAATTTAAATTTTAATATTGCGCGCTGCGCAAAAATCATAGGCTTATCAAAATCTGGCCTAACAATTAATTAGCCTACTTTTAAACATTTATGTAGGCCTATGTATATATTTTTTATAATTTTGTTCATATTTTTATTTTAGTTATATTATTAGGCCCATTTATTCGTTTAATTTTACAGCAGTTTGTATGTACAACGGTTATAAGCCTATTTACATTTTTATCGTGTGCATGGGCAAAAGTTCAGTTATCAAAATGCTGGCCTATAATTTACTTTTAAAACTTTTATGTGTATTTTTGTTTATATAATTTTATTCATATTATTAGGCCCATTTATTCGTTTAATTTTACAGGACTTTTTGTGTATGCTTCCTGTTCTTGCTAGTCCTTAATTTGAAATTAAACATTTCTGTTTGGAAAATGTTGTTGTTGGTCTTTAGTTCTTTGTAAGGTAAGGCTGTGGTCTAACCTAAAAGTGAAATAAAAATACATGCAGATTTCTTTCGTTTTTTGGAGCGAGCGGGGGCGATTTGAGTGGAGCGCGAAGCAAACTGCGTTGAGCGCTGAACTGGGAGCCTTTATGAACATTCTGTGAAGCAGCGCCGGGAACAGTGATTTGATTATTGAATATTATACGAGGTTGAACTGTCCGTGTGACAGAGCGGGCATAAAATGGACACGAGCGCGAGTAATAACGTGGAGCGTTATTAACCAATTGATCCAAATATAAGGCGCTCCGGGCCATATGTGCCGTCTAACAACATTCAAACGGTAGAGCCTGTTCCTTTATAACAGAGCCAAATGTCGGTGTATTTTTGCTTAATAGATTTTAGGCTTATTCTCTAGTTCAGATTGTGGCAGGGGGCGGGATTATTAATTTTAATCGGACAATTTGACCGGAGAGATTTTATTTTGTCGGACATTTAATTTTTTTCCCGGCCAATGTCCGGTAATTACCGGACAACGGAAACCCTGGCTTATATATATATATATATAGGGCTGTGCAAAAATTAATTACGATTAATCGCATCCAAAATAAAAGTCTGTGTTTACATAATATATTTGTGTGCTGTATATAATTATTTTGTATATATAAATACACACACATGCATGTATATATTTAAGAAAATGTGTTATTCATATATAAAATATTTATATAATATAGATTATGTATTTTTATATATATATATACACAGAATTTAAGTGCAAATAATTCTTAAATATATACATGCATGCATAGGTATTTATATATACAAAATAATTATATACAGCACACACAAATATATTATGTAAACACAGACTTTTATTTTGGATGCGATTAATCGTAATTAATTTTTGCACAGCCCTAATACATATATATATATATATATATATATATATATATATATAGACACACACTTATATATATATATATATATATATATATATACACACATATTTGTAATATATTTCTATCAAAATATATTTGTAATTATTTTATTATACAGTAAAACTTTTCATTCTGATAATTATTTCAATATTAGTCATTTAATGTGTATTAATTATCTTATATTCTAATATTCTATATATTTTAATATTCAAATAACGTGCATTATTTTATATATACATTTACATACCGTACATAGTTATTCATGTATTATTCCCATTAAAATGATGATTTATTAATAATTATCTTACATTGCATTTTCTATATATTTGAATATTCTGATATATTATGTTCTTATATCGAATCTAAATATATGTATAATTATATCATTAATTATATTTGTTATAAATATATTTTTCAAATCTTTTTACTTTGATAATTAATTATAATATCAGTAATTTAATTAGTATTTTATTACCTTGGATATTTAAATCTTTAAATATAGATATTTTATAATATTTTAAAATATAGATATTTTATAAAATATTAGATATTTTAATATTCTCCATAATATTTTCTTATTTTAATGAGCATATTGGTGATTAAAGATGCCAATTCTATAATTATTCCTCCACATGTTTATAGTCTATTAACTATTTCTCTGTTGATTTCATGATTTATCTCCGTTGATTTTAGTTCTTCTTCTGTAAAGTTAAATTCGACATGCAGAGCTGTGTTCTCAAACTCGTGTGTGTGTGTGTGTGTGTGTGTGTGTGTGTGTGACCTTGCGTATGTTGTAGAAGTCTCGGTGTGGCACTTGTTTCTGCGAGGCGAGCTCCTTCATCTCGTTCAGAAGGACGTGCATCTGAAACTTAGAGCTCAGATACTGTAACCGCCGGTAACAGAACGACTTCCTGTGGAAACACGACCCGTCAGACACACACACACATGTACAGCGAGCCCAGTGCATGCTGGGTAACCGTCACTCACACGGGGCCGTTGATGATGAGCGCCATCATGACGTTCATGTCGCCGATGTATTCCTGCAGGTCTGGATACGGCAGGTCCAGTTCTGTGCTCCTACACACACACACACACACACACACACACACTTTTGCTATACTTAAGCCTAGTTCACACTACATGATTTTAAGCGCGATTCGCAAAACGTTGAGCTCGCCGACAGGTCAGGGTGTTATCGCAAGGGATTAGCAGGCGATATAGAAATAGAGGATAGAAAATAAAAATAGAGAAATAGAGATATAGAGGCGACTCAACCTCAGTGATGTCATGAGCTACAGCCAATCAGAGCAAGGGTCACGGGGAAAATCTTATTTTTTCGCGTTTTTTTTCTCAGCGCAAATCATCGCGAAAACAGTTCGCAGCACTTTCTGTTTGACGTCCATATTCGCGTTGTGTTCTTCGTCGTCTTCGCTGGGTATTGGCGTACGTGCTGTTTCGCAACATTTTAAATTTAAATTTTCAAATAAAAAATTTTAAATTTCCTGTTTGTGATTTTTCATCAAAGACGTTCGCAGACGCATCGCCAACCCCAGAAAAATATCTAGCATGCTAGATATCCAGAGCTGTCTCGCGACTCAACCTCAGTGATGTAATCAGCTACAGCCAATCAGAGCAAGGCATGGGTTGAGGTCACGGGGTAAATCTTATTTTTTCGAGTTTTTTTTTCCTCAGCGCAAATCATCGCGCAAACAGTTCGCAGCACTTTCTGTTTGACGTCCATATTCGCGCGTTGTGTTCTTCGTCGTCTTCGCTGTGTATTGGCGTACGTGCTGTTTCGCAACATTTTAAATTTAAATTTAAAATTTTTAAATAAAAAATTTTAAATTTCCTGTTCGTGATTTTTCGTGACAAAACGTGGTTTGTTGACGCGATAGAATCGTTGTTGTCAACTGGTGTAGTGCGTCACCTCCTGTTGCGGATCAATCGCGTTGAACACTCGTGTAGTGTGAGCCGCACAGGGGGCGTTTCCCGAAAACATCGTTGGCCAAATATGGTCGCGAGTTCCGTCGTTACCATGGGAATTGTGACCATAGTTGGCTAACGATGCTTTCGGGAAACGCACCCAGTTCAGCCTGACGTTTTAAAATCACTAGGCTTTAGCGAGCCGTTAGCTCTCGGGGAGCCGCCCTGGTGGCGAGTTCCTGCATTACCCGCTGTAGAGGAAGTGTTCAGTGGGCTGTTCCCGAAACTCACTTGTCCGCGGGGTTTTGCGCGGTGTAGACGTGAATGACCCCGTCCACCATAGCACAGGTGTATCCGGCGTCCGGCGGCAGGTTCTTCATGTGTCGCCCGTCGTACGGGTGTGTTTCCGACACCGGCATGTGAACGCGCATGTCTGAGACACACACACACACACATCAGCGCTGGGTTGAGTCGTGGAGGTATTAACTCTTAATCAACACACATAATATCATATTTCATAGTTGTATTTGCTCATCTGTTATTATATTATGAACTTGGGCAATATACAGTTTCGTTTTATTTTAAATGCAATGACAATAGTTTTCTTTTCTGTTCTATATTTGCGCGTGTGTGACACACCCGAGTCGACGGGACTGCCGCGAAGGTCCTCGAAGACGCTGATGTCCAGCGGTCTCTGGTTGAGCTCCTGCAGGGATCGAGTCGTGGTCTTACAGAAGCTCTGCAGAGAGAGAGCGATGTACTTCTCTCTGATGAACAGGGCCTTCACCACACACTTCGCTGCGTCCACCAGATCCGTGAACGGCACCTGGACACACACCCGCGGAGATCACAGTAACACATCACACACACACACACACACACACACACACATCACCAGATCCGTGAACACACCCGCGGAGATCACAGTAACACATCACATCTATATTTGAGAATTTGAGAACAAAACTTGGAAAATAACTGAATATAAAACCTTAGAGAAAACTTGGAGAATTCAGTGTCTTGAGATAACAAATTTAAGAACAAACCTTACAGAAAACTTTAATATCTTAAAATAATAGAATTTAATGTCTTGAGATAATAGAATTTAAGAACAAACCTTTGCGAAAAATTAATTGCAATTAATCGCATCCAAAATAAAAGTCTGTGTTTACATAATATATTTGTGTGTGCTGTTTATAATTATTTTGTATATATAAATACACACATATGCATGTATATATTTAAGAATTATTTGCGCTTAAATTCTGTATATATATATATATATATATATATACATAATATATATTTTATAAATACAAATATTTTCTATACGAATAACACATTTTCTTAAATATATACATGCATGTGTGTGTATTTATATATGCAAAATAATTATATACAGCACGTAAAATATATTATGTAAACACAGACTTTTATTTTGGATGCGATTAATCGCGATTAATATTTGCACAGCCCTATTTAAAATAATAGAATTTAAGAACAAACCTTTGCGAAAACTTCGAGAATTTAATATCTTAAAATAATAGAATTTAATGTCTTGTGATAATATAATTTGATATCTTTGAGATAATAGAATTTATTCACTTGGGATAACAAATTTAAGGACAAACGTAAGAGAAAATTCAGAGAATTTAATATCTTGAGATTAAAATAGCATTTATTACACACAATTGTTTATTTTATTAAATACTTTCTATATTAGGTAAACGTGATATTGCATCATCAATTTGCTTATCAATGTATTGTTTTTATAATATTGTAATGTCAATTTTTAATTGGCTTTTCTTTTATATTTTCAGTTTTCCTTTGAACTTGCGTTTTAGTAAGTTATGTGCTTTAGTCAATTTTACATAATTCAATTTTTTAGCTTTAATTTGTTTTTATTGTAGTTTGTCGTTTTACTACTTCAACTATTTTATTTATTTATTTATCATACTATTTAATTTAGTTGCCATGGCAACATTACTAATTATCATTTTTGAAGTTTTTCATTTGATGTTTTTCAGCTTTATACTTTTTTTTATATAGTTTTAGTTACCAACAAAACTGGTTTTAAATATACATTTAACAGACTTTTTAATCCATTTATTCACATGTTGATAATTGATTAATTTTTTTTTCCATTAATTATCTTTACACTTACAAATGAGGATCACAACAATCAGGAATACAGTAATCATTATATTTCTCCTGTTTTACAGTAAAATATCTAAACGTCCATGAAAAAAACAAAACTTAGAGAGAATTTAACATCTTTACCAAAACATTTGTCAAATGTGTGTCACTTGTTTTAATCTTAAATATCTCTTAATTTAAATAACCCACAAAAACTAAATATATGCAAAACACTCTATGATTTCAACAGAATACTTTATACTAATATTAATATGACATGGATTATAACACACCATTGCATTGTTTAAGTTAATTTTGATTTGTTTTGATCAGTGTTTTGAAGTGTGTGTGTGTGTGTGTGTCTGGCTCACCCCACACTTCTCCTCTCCAGAGATGGACACGCGCTGGAACTCTTTCTCCACGAGCATCTCGCGCTCCATGTGATGCTGGTCCACCGCGTCCTCATGACTGTCCTGCATATACCTGTGGATGAACACACACCTTGAGGACACACACACACACACACACACACACACACTGACGGAAAGCGGAGACTCACTCCAGGTCGGCTGCGCTGTCTATTTTCATGAAGTCTTGTTTGGCTCGCAGCAGAATCTCTGGCTCAAGCCTTGAAGGACGTGAGGCGAAGCAGCAGATTTGAGTGAGTAACACACACACACACACACACACACGAGAAGAGAGTATAAATCACTGTGACTGATGCTGATTGATTTCTGTTCATTTAAACTGCAGCCGAGGGAATCTGGAACTCTCCATCTGAGCAGAAAGTGTGTGTGTGTGTGTGAAAGCGACACCAACCCAAACACACCCACACACACACCGCTGAATCGCAGCCAGGAGGTGTGTTTGTGAACGCCGGTGTGTTTTGGGAAGCAGAGAGCAACACTGAGCAGCTGCAGCGATTAGAAGCGCTCACACACTCCAGACGCTCTTCACTGTGAGTACAAGACCAGTTTCCCACGATTCACACGACTCACACAGCAGCGACTCTTCTGAACTGAATCTTTACAGAGTCACCAACGTTGAGTTATGAGTTATCCGTTTGCATCTCATTCAGAAGATGAAGTTGCTGTACATTTGCTTTACTTAAATTAAGTGTATTTTAATGAATATATATATAAATAGTTTATTACTAATAATACATAATAAATAATATTATTAATGCATATTTTTATTTGTATTTATTATTATGCATTTATGTATTATTTATATATATATATATATATATATATATATATATATATATATAATATAAATACTATTATCATTAATATTGAATTATATTTTTAAAATAATTGTTAAGGCTAATGATAATTAATAGATTACTAATTTTATAATTTATTTATTTTATATTACTTATTTTATATTTATTTATATTTTTATTATATATTACTATAATAAAATATTATTTTATATTTTAAATATAATATTTTAATTTATTTTATATTTATTTATATTTTTATTATATATTACTAATTTTATAATTTATTTATTTTATATTACTTATTTTATATTTATTTATATTTTTATTATATATTACTATAATAAAATATTATTTTATATTTTAAATATAATATTTTAATTTATTTTATATTTATTTATATTTTTATTATATATTACTAATTTTATAATTTATTTATTTTATATTACTTATTTTATATTTATTTACATTTTTATTATATATTACTATAATAAAATATTATGTTATATTTTAAATATAATATTTTTATTTATTTTATATTTATTTACATTTTGTATTATATATTACTAATTTTATAATTTATTTATTTTATATTATTTATTTTATATTTATTTTATATAAGTTTCTTCATATTTGTCGCATATATATATATATATATATATATATATATATATATATATATATATATATATATATATATATATATAATTTTTTATTAAACAAAATATTATAAAAATGCAATTACAATTATTCCGTATGTTTTCATACAGTGTGACCCATCATTGATATATTAATGCTAGTGATCACAAAAAAATCACAAAAATCATAAATCACACTTTACACAATAAACATTAAACATCCGATATATTGAGATTAGCTGAGACTCACTGTCAGCGCGTGTGGAAAATGAGTTAGTAAACCAGGTTAGGACACAGTGTGTGTATACGTGAGTGTGTGTGTGTGTGTGTGTGTGTGTGTGTACGTGAGTGTGTGTGTCCTCACCACAGACGTGGGATCTGGATAACAGCCAGTGGACGTTATCAAAGTGGACAGTGTGTGTGTGTGCGTGAGAGAGAGTGTGTGTGTGTGAGTGAGTGTGTGCCAGCATACGTTATCAGAGTGGACAGTGTGAGTGTGTGTGTGTGTGTGTGTGTGTGTTTTACTTGACATCCTGACTGATCTGTCGCTCCAGACGGTGGCGTTTCTCCTCCAGTTGTTCAATGGGACTCTCTTCGGGAAACTCGTACGGAGCACAGCGCATGTCACTGTCCGTCATACTCCTCGCCAGCAGCTCCTGCGGCACACACACACTCGTTACACACACACACTCACATATTACACCCAAATGTTAAATACACACGTTCCACACACACCTCTGCGATCTCCTTGTATTTGCCGTCCATGGATGTGCGCAGGTCGATGGGCAGGTGTTTGTGTGTGACCGGAGTGCCGGGCAGAGAGCGCTGGGAGATCAGAGGCCTCTGCTCAGCAGAACCACACAGATCTGCAGAGAACACACACACACACACACTCATCACCAGTGCTGCTGCTGTTCACCATTTACACCCGCTGGACCACACACACACTCCAGACACACATCAGACGAGGGACCCGACGGTCACCGACACTTTACACTCAGCAACAGTCACCTGGAGATCCCTAGCAACCAGCCACAACTTCCTAGCAACCACATAGAAACCAGTCACAACTCCCTAGGAACTGCATAACAACCAGCCAGAACTCCTAGCAACCACATAGAAATCAGCTACAACTCCCTAGCAACTGCATAAGAACCAGCCACAACTTCCTAGCAACCACATAGAAACCAGTCACAACTCCCTAGCAACTGCAGAACAACCAGCCAGAACTCCTAGCAACCACATATCAACCAACCACAACACCATATCAATTGCCCTAGAAACCACTAAGCGACATCCTAGCAACCGCATAGCAACCAGCCTCAACACCCTTGTAACCTCTCAGCAATCACTTAGAGCACTCAGCAACTGCATAGTAACCAACCACAATGCCCTAGCAACTGCATAGAAACCATCCACAGCACCCTAGAAATTGCCCAAGTTACCATTTAGCAACATCCTAGCACCCGCATAGCAACCATTCACAACTCCCTAGCAACTGCATAACAACCAGCCAGAACTCCTAGCAACCATATAAAAACCAGCCACAACTCCCTAGCAACCTCATAACAACCAACCAGAACTCCTAGCAACCACATAGAAACCAGCCACAACTCGCTAGCAACTGCATAACAACCTGCCACAACTTCCAAGCAACCACATAGAAACCAGTCACAACTCCCTAGCAATTGCATAACAACCAGCCACAGCTTCCTAGCAACCACATAGCAACAAGGCACATCACACAAGCAATGCCCTTTTAAACACTCAGCAACATATTAGCAGTCACCAAGAGATCCCAAGCAACCAGCCACAACTTCCTAGCAACCGCATGGAAACCAGCCACAACTCCTTAGCAACCACATAGCAATGTCCTTGCAAACACTCAGGAACATACTAGCAATCACCTAGAAATGCCAAACAACCACATAGCAACCAGCCACAACACAATAGCAATTGCCCTAGTTATTACTTAGCAACATCCTAGCAACCACTAGCCACAATATCATTTCAATTGCCCTAGTAATAACTTAACAACGTCCTAGTAATCACTAAGAACACCCTAGCAACCAACCGCAACACCCTAGCAATTGCATAGCAACCAACCACAACACCACAGCAATTGCCCTAGTAACCCCTAAGCAATATCTTTGCAATTACTTCAAACATCCCTCGCAACCACATAGCAATCAGCCACAACACCCTAACAATTGCCCTAGTTACCCCTACGCAGTACCTGATCTCTGCTGGGATGCTCCAGATAGAAGCACTTCCTGTGTGTCAGTGTGTGTGTGTGTTTCTCGCTGCAGCTGATTCTCTCTGTGTGTGTGTGTGGAGACGATTGGCTCGTACCATGTTGCAGATGGAGGCGGGGGGGTCAGTGGTGGGACGCACCACTGTGTGTTTAAACACAAACCTCTGCGTTTACAGAGGAATCCTGGGAAGACCAGCAGGAACAGACCTCTGTGTGTGTGTGTGTGTGTGGCTGCGTCAGCACTGCAACACTAGCGTACTGTGCAGTACATACACTGTAGTGTGTACTATGTGAAACTGAACCCAGTAATGAGCGTTTCAAAAGTAGTGCAGTCACGTGTACGGAATAGTCTTATGACATCAGTCGAAATTCTGACGATACGTAATCATAATTACGAGATGAAAAGTCGAAACGATGACATAGTTATGAGATTAATGGTCACAATTCTGACATGCTAACGCCCCTTTCAGACAGAATTCATAATGCGCGTGGGTTCAGCGTAGCCCTTCAGATACGAAGTGATTTGCGCAACGCTGGCTAGAGAAAAGTGGGCGGAGTTATCCACTTTTAGCGGGAATATATACACGTCTAGTCATTTGATTGTTGTTCCAACTTTCGATCAGCAGCAAGAAACATCTTATTATTTATGACATTATTATATTGTGTTGTTTTACAGTTATATTATTTCTGTTATATATATCATATATTGTTGATATTATTATATTATTGTATTTTTATTATATTTATTTGATTACTTTCTTTACACAAAGTTGCTTTGTAATCTAAATTTTTGCAAATTGCAATTTTTCATCTTTGTTTTTTACTGATAACTATTAAAATATTATATTTTTACTTATTTTTATTGTTTAGTTTAGACACATTTTTATATTTCCTATCAATTTCTTTCTGTTAAATCTTTCGCTGAGAAGACGAACCCAAAGGTTTAAACCCATTACGATCGTCATGTGTGTGTGTCGTGTTTTCTGAGGCAGGACACACACACACACACACACTCACATGCTCTTGTGTAATTCATGAGCTCTCGCATCACGCCTGGACGAACATTTCCCAGAATCCCACCTTCTCGCACTCCACATTCGTCATAATATATTGATGCATTCAGGCACGAAACAAACAAAACTGCCTGAAAGTTTCATGATTAGAAACCAGTGACGAGAAAACACACTTAAGATTATTATCAAAATAAAATTATTGAAATATTAATCGTCATATTGATATATCTTGTATATCTTAAATTGTCATATCTCCACCAGTCTATCTCTCCACCTGTCTGTCTCTCTGCCCGTCTATCTCTCCGCCTGTCTGTCTCTCTGCTGCAGTGAGACTCACCCGGGCTGGTCCGGCTGTGTAAACTGCCTCTCTTGACAGCTTTGCTTTTGCTTTTGCCCTGCGGTGGAGCTGCGCTGGAGTCCGACATGCTGCCGCCTGCACCGGACAGATGAAGAGAGAGAGAGAGAGAGAAAGAGAGAGAGAGAGAGAGAGAGAGAGAGAGAGAGAGAGAGAGGGAGAGAGAGAGAGGGGCGCACGGAGACTCTCTTATCAGAGCAGGAAGATACGCACAGAGGGCGGGGCTTGGGGATCTCTTAGCGCAGTAGAGGAGGCGGAGCCACTCCCTTCCTACATCAGCAGAGGGGAGGGGCTTAGGATTCCCCTACAAAACTATGATCTGTTGCTGCGGCAACCATGCAGCAAGAATTGCATCACGGAGAGAGTGTGCATGGCAGCGTACTATTTCTGCAGTATGCAGACTGCATGCAGTACGTATTACAAAATAAAGTGTGCAGATGGTCTACTTGTAATTTTGAAAGCAGAGCACACGGTGTGGGATGTTTCCCACAATTATTTATTTATTTATTTATTTATTCTTATTTTTTTATTTATTTTATTATTATTATTTATAAGGTTATCTTTAAAGATTAAAGATTAATCCACAGGCCTTGCAATTGCCCCACGGAGATAAATAAAGTTTTTTTGAAATTGAAATTAAAATGCAATGCACTTGGCAAAATAACATTTTTTTCCCTGATCTTGTCTCATTCGATCTAACTTTATCATAGCATACTACTTCATACTTTAATATTTTCTAATAATAGTATGTAGTATGCATTGTTTAGCATGTTGCCTCTATTCAATCAAACTGAGAAGTATTGTTTATCATAGCATACTACCTCATGTTTCACATACTTTGTAAATAATAGTATGTAGTATGCATTGTTCAACACATTTACTTATTATTCGATCAAACTGACAATTTTATCATAGCATACTTAATACTACTTAATATACTTAGCACACACATTTTTTTGTTATTCGATCAAACAATTTTATCATAGCATACTTCATACTACTTTATATACTTAAAATAAAAGTATGTAGTACGCATTATGTTCAACACATTTACTCATTCGATGAACGGAAAAAGATTTTGTTAACCATAGCGAACGACTTCATATACTTTTTAAAAAATAGTATGTAGTATGCATTGTTCAAAACATTATCGTTATTCGATCAAACTGACAATTTTATCATAGCATACTTAATACTGCTTTATATACTTAGAACATTATTTACTTAGTACTTTATATACTACTGTACATACTATTATTTATGTTCAACACATACTCATCATGCGATCAAAATGACAATGATTGTATTATAGCATACTCCATACTACTTTATACACTTAGACCATTATATACTTATTACTTTATATACTATTATTTATGTTCAACACACTCATTCGATCAAACTGACGATTTTATTATAGCATACTTCATACTGTTGTATATACTTATTAAATAATAGTATGTAGTATGCATTGGTCAGCACATTTACTCATTATTCGATCAAACTGACAAAATATTTTGTAATAACATACTACTTTATACTATCATATACTAGTTTAGATTAGAAAATAGTATGTAGTATGTATCATTCAGCACATTTACTCATTATACTTGCTCAAATTGATAAAATGTTTTATCATAGCATATTATTTTATTTATTTTATATACTGTTTATAATGCATTATGTTCAGCATACTTTCACAGACACCGTCCATACAGACTGACCACACAGACCATCTATATTCCTAAGTATATAAGCTAGTGTGCAAAAACATTAAAGTAGTGATAGTTCCGTGAAAGAGGAAGTTGATAATCATATCTAACGTTCATAAGGACTTTAAACTCTTTTACTCTGAGAACGTTGACCTGGTTAAACATTCACCAAATAAGAAGAGTTTCAGAATTTAGTTTGGAAAAAAAACGTATTTAAATACGAAACTTACAATAATAGTTGCAAAATAATAAAAACGCCAAATAGCAGAGCAGTGCTGTGTGAAGGTCCGTGTATTACTGTATCTGCTGTATGATTATTATTTTGTGTTATTGGATGAATTGTGTGCGTGTATGCAGAATTATCTGGTATACAGTGCTACGAATGTTTTAAAGTTGTGTGATAGAGAGCGTTATTCTGGACTCACTCGACATGTCTGTAGATCTGATCCGGTTTGATCCCGCAGCTTCTGATGAAAATATGAAAATTAATAATAATTATGACAGATCCTTTCGGTGTTTAATATTAGCTGAACTGCTTAAACTCTTCCTTGCATCTAGATTCCAGAGTCCTCCTCCAATCTTTAAAATACTCGGAGTCGATTCGGACCGTTTGAGTATTTCAGGAACTTTGATAAAATTTCGCTGAGAAATGGAGTCGCACTTAAAGGGGCCGCAGCACATTTATGGGCAGGACCCGGTCAAGACCAGATCAAGGGTACCGTACGTCAGAATTATGTTAAACTAAATTAATACATCGATAAATAACTTGTAAATTCAGATTCCAGGATGTGTTTAATAAGTGGTGTCTGGTTTCATTCAGAACCAACAAGAGACACTGTTGTGTTCAAATAGTTTATTGAACTTGTCCATGATTGTAATTCAGCATTTCAGAAAAGGCAGAATAAAAAAATTATAATAATATTTTTAAAAACTTGACATGACTCGAAGACGCTAGGGAAACATACAAAATATATGTTATATATGTTATGTTATATATGTTAATATATTATATGTATTTGTTAATATGTTATATATATATATATATATATATATATATATATATATACAAAAAATACAGGGAATATATATATATATATATATATATATATATATATATATATATATATATATATATATATATATATATATATACAGGGAAACATACAAAAAATGTGTTATATATAATATATAACACATATATAACATGTTATATATATGTGTTAATATATGTCAATATAATATATGTATTTGTTAATAAGTTATATATATATATATATATATATATATACACACACACACATATATACATATATCGAAGACGCTAGGGAAACATACAAAATATATGTTATATATAATATATAACATATATATATAACATGTTATGTATATGTGTTAATATATGTTAATATAATATATGTATTTGTTAATATGTTATATATATGTTATATATATATGTATATGTATACACATATATCCATATATTTGTATGTATGTATATATGTTATGTATACACATATACATATATATATATATATATATATATATATACTTACATGAACATACATACATATACATATATATATATATATATATATATATATATATATATATATATACCATAAACATATACCATATATATATATATATATATATATATATATATATATATATATATATATATATATATATATATATAATGTAACAATTAATAATTTTTTTTTTTGAATTTTGAATTTTTCCAGCTTCTGCTATTATAAATTAAACTACTGACCGTTGGAAGATTGGTCACTGGCGCCTCAGATAAACTGTTCAGCAGGTCTCCCGGAAACGCCCTATGCTCAGGCGGTGTTTTATTATCTTATCAAGTTTCTCAGAATGTGAATATTTATCAATATTCCTCAAATGCTGCATCTGCACTATAACTCCAGTCCAGTGGGCGGCGGAAATGCTCGTTCACAGTGTTTAGTCTTCCGCCATGAAACGGCAGAAGAAGAAGACGGAGCGCTGAGTGAGGATAATATTGATGTCTTTGTGTAAGTTTTATTATCTATGAATTAGAACTCATATTTTTGATTGGTTGAATTTTGAAAGCAATCTCAATGGGAATTTAAATGAGCCTATTATAGGTCAGAATGGTGTTTTGTTTTATAAGAAATAACAGGTAAGTTAACATAAATCGCTTTACAACAAAATATATTTTATCAGGAGGGCATCAACCCAGATCAGATAGCTAATACAGAATAATGTGCTACTCTAATGATATTTATTATAGCATCAATCATGAAAAATGACTTACTATTCTGAATATTTCAGCTTTATTGTTCCGTATCAGGGCTTGGTCGATCATACAGTAGTGTTGAAGTGTTCATGTAAATACAGTAGTTACTGGTTTCATCTCATTCATTATGATGATGTCTTCAGATCTCACTCGAAGCTCATTTCAGTGGTGTCAACACACTGAGGCAAACTATGAGATCTAAACTAGCATGAAATAAAAGATATCAAACTTAACAGCTTTTATACAGCATTCATTAAGAAGAAGTAGAATAGTTAATCGATTTGTGTCTTAAAAATGTCTTTCTGGAACACAGATCAAGTACATATTAGTTACACCCGGACTGGACCGCCAATAAAAATAAAAAAAATTAATTAATAAACAAGAGAAAATTATCTTTAAGCATGTTAAATAAACTGCGCACACATCAGCTGTTGAATAAAATAAAAAAAAGCCTGGAAATCTATTTGTAACTATTCAAAATATAATATAATATGCACACTTGTATTACGATTCAAAAACTTTATTGTTCGTCAGGCGAAACAAAGGCATTTAATTTTCACATGCGTGTAAGCCAAGACGGCGAAAAGGCAAGATTGCATATAAAAGAAAATTTAAAAATTGTATATATAAAAAAGCAATATTCGAACAGTAACTTAAGCATTTGAATAGTATTGATTTTTTTTATATTCGTATTATATTCGAATTTCGGAATTCGTTCCAACAGGCCTAATATATATATATATATATATGAAGAGTTCAGATGCAAAAGCCTCTAAGTGCCATTTGAAATTTTCTTCTAAAATGATCATTTTTATCAAGCTTGTATATTTAAGTTCAGTAATTTCACTTAAATGGCAATGGAGATTACCTATTAATTGTCATTTAAGTGAAATTACTGAACTTAAATATACAAGCTTGATAAAAATGATCATTTTAGAAGAAAATTTCAAATGGCACTTAGAGGCTTTTGCATCTGAACTCTTCATATATATATATATATATATATATATACACACACAAACACACACATATATATGTATGTCACATACACATATAAACAGCTTGCTATAGTAATGTATTTGTTTGAATGTATTATTTTTTCTATTTGAATATATAAATACATTTAAAAATATCTGAATTAATTGTATTATTATTTTTACTTTATTATTGTGTTATTATTATTTTATAATGGATTTTTAACCAACTTCTACTTTTAATTAAAAAAAAAAAGATTAATTTTATTGTAATGTATGCATTTACTTAAATTTTAATCTTATTTACTTTTTTTTTTTTTTACAGATTTTCTCCTTTTCTACGGACCCCGCAAGATACTGACATGCTCGAGTTAACGTTTAGCGCATATATTTACTCAAATTTCCTTCATTTTCCAATCCCAATTTAAAGACGTCTTATCATGTTAATTTCAGGTGCTAATGGAAGCGAAAGAGGAACTGAACGAGGTGGAGGAGAAGAAACCTCTTCATCATCATCATCGTCATCATCCGTCTCCCTCGCCACCGGAAACGTCTTTTTCAGGAAACGTCAAAAAGTCCTTCTCATGCCCTCAGTGCGGAAAGAGTTTCGCGCGTAAAGCGAGACTGGAGCGGCACATCAGGATTCACACCGGAGAGAAACCCTTCGCGTGCGCCGAGTGCGCCAAGAGCTTCGCGTGTGAAGCCCGACTCGCCAGGCACGCCAAAACCCACACCGGAGAGAAGCCGTTCACGTGCGAGTGGTGCGGGAAGAGTTTGGCGTGCAGGACGAGGCTAAAGAGACACATGAACACACACACCGGAGAGAAGCCTCACGCGTGCCCTCAGTGCGCTAAGAGCTTCGCGTGCAACGCTAACCTACAGCGGCACATCAAACTGCACACCGGAGAGAGGCCGCACGCGTGCCCCGAGTGCGGGAAGAGCTTCGTACGGAACGAGAAGCTCAGGAGTCACATGACCATCCACACCGGAGAGCGCCCGTACGCGTGCGACCAGTGCGAGAAGCGCTTCCGCCACATCAACGGCCTCAAAGATCACCAGCTCTCTCACGCCGCCGTGAGGTCGTTTAACTGCGAGCAGTGCGGGAAAGAGTTCATCACCGCGTCCGCGTTCAAGAGACACACCAAAGTGCACTCGGGAGAGAAGCCGTACTTGTGCGCGCTGTGCGGGAAGAGTTTCGCGCGGGTGGATTGCTTTAAAAGGCACCAGGAAGTGCACAGCGGCATGAAGGATCACGTGTGCTTCGAGTGCACGAAGGCGTTCGTGACGGCCGACCAGCTCAAGCAACACCAGAGGATTCACGCCGGGGACAAACCGCACAAGTGCGCGTTCTGCGGGAAGAGTTTCGCGCGCGTGCCGCAGCTGATCGAGCACGAGAACAGACACCGAGAGAAGTCGCACCACTGCGCTCTGTGCGGGAAGAGTTTCAAGCAAGCGCGGCATCTCGCCATTCACGTGAAAAAGTTTCATCCGATCGAAACGCGGATCGTGGAGTGAGGCTTTCGCCCTAGTGTAATTACGTTTGCGAAAATATATTGTAAGGAAGCTCGTTTTCGCCACGGAATAAAACAATTTAGAAGATATTTGAATCTTACAATTCAGATTTTTTTTAAAAAAATCTCAGAATTGCGAAATATAAAGTGAGTGGGGGTTCGATCTTAGGAGCCGCCACCGATATCGTGTCACATGACTCGTCTGTGGCGGCGGGTTTCAGAAACCATTTATTTTTGGCATGTTTTGGGGCGTTGTCTGTCGCTCTCGGTGCTTGGAAATACATTGTTTTCTTTTTATGGATGTAGTTTAATGCATTTTATTGTTTTTTGTATAGAGCCAGACCGATATTATCGGCCGATATTAGGCGTTTTCCAAACTATCGGTGTCAGCAGTTATAATGGCCGATGAATTAATATTTCAAAAATAAAATAAAAACAGACGAAACACGCTTGAACCATGTCATGAGTGTTGGAGTTGTATAGTTTGTCCACCAGAGGGCGCTCTACACCGTTCCTGTTGGCAACAGGGGAACAGTTCTCTTAGCATGACAAAAGTTGTGATTATCACGTCCAGTTTTGCTGTTAAATAAGCCGAGAGTGAAGCGGAATTAGCTAGTAGTAGTTACGTTACGTTGTAATAAAAAAGTTTTTTTTTAAAAAATGCATTATTATATTATTTTAGTTAAAACTCATAAATAACTGCTGTTAGGGAAATCTGTTAATGTTTTGTTGCGCGTTTCTGAAATAAATAAAAAAAATATCGGCCGATATATCAGATTTTAAAACCAAAAAATATCGATATCGGTATCGGCCTTCAAAATCCTTTTAAAGATTACAGACAAAAACTAGAGCCAGACCGATTTATCGCCAGACCGATATTATCGGCCGATATTAGGTATTTTTCAAACTATCGGTATCGCAGTTATAATGGCCGATAAAGTAATATTTCAAAACTAAAATAAAAACGGACGAAACACGCTTGAACCATGTCATGAGTGTTGCAGTTGTATAGTTTGTCCACCAGAGGGCGCTCTACACCGTTCCTTTTGGCAACAGGGCATCAGTTCTCTTAACTCAAATAAGTTTGACAAAAGTTGCGACTATCATGTCCAGTTTTGCTGCTGTTAAATAAGCCGAGAGTGAAGCGGAATTAGCTAGTAATAGTTACGTTACGTTGTAATAAATACGTTTTTTTTAAATGCATTATCATATTATTGTAGTTAAAACTCATAAATAACTGCTGTTAGGGAAATCTGTTAATGTTTTGTTGCGCGTTTCTGAAATAAATAAAAAAATATCGACCCAAAATCGGATTTTAAAACCAAAAAATATCGGTATCGGTATCGGCCTTCAAAATGCTTTATCGGTCGGGCTCTATTTTTGTATGATTGTCGTTTTAGAGAATTTTATCCCAATTAAATCAGGCGAATCAGGGATGAGTGTTCAGCGCCATTTGACTGCTTTAATTAGGATAACCAGCCCCAAAACATCAATCGTACACAAGAACATAATCATATCAACAGATGTATATTACATGAGCTAGAGAGGGACGAACACAAAACGCAAAAAGTGCCAGAAATAAATGGTTTCTGAAACTAGCCAAGGCAGACTGCCAGCTATCCACAGACGGGTCACATGACATGCCAGCTGAAGATTGAACGCATTGCGAAATCGCAATTCATACTTTTTTCTCGCAATTGCGAGTTTATATATCGCAACTCTGGACATTTCTCAGAATTGTGAGATAAAAAGTCGCAATACATTTTTCGTTGTTTATTGAGTGGCAGAAATAAGCTTCCATAATAATATACATCTCCATAATATTGTGCTGCCGATTATGAATGAAAATGTATCTTTATTTAAATCAGATCAAATGGTTTCAACATTGCATCTCAGTACTGTAGTGAATAAACTGTTCTATCAGCAGACTGTGCTCATCTTCATTCAAATATCAAACGGGAATGTTAATCAGATTTTGAATTACAAAAACAAAACATAAACAGATAATTTGCTCTTTTTAAGTGTCATGTCACCTAGTGGCGAATCATCAATTTGATTCATTTGACTGGAGAAAACCAAAGAATACACCACAATCCCAGATAGTACTGAAGGAAATTGAAAATTGAGGGGAAATACGTAGGAGGGCGGAGTCGGGCTACTTTCCCAGATAGCAAACTGACATCGAAACAACGTTGATCTGACATTGTTTTGCTCATCGAATTAACGTTGAACCAACGTCAGACGCATCATTCTTCAAAAGTAACGGAAAATCAACTTGAAATCAACGTTGTTTCAACGTTAACGAATTTTCGATTTTCATTTAGCTTTGAAGAATGCCGCGTCTGACGTTGGTTCAACGTTAATTCGATGAGCAAAACAATGCCAGATCAACGTTGTTTCGACGTCGTTTCCACGTTGATTCAATGTCAGTTTGCTGTCTGGGTTATATCGACCTCGCATCTGAAAACACACGAGAGGATCACACTGGAGAGAAACCTTACAAGAGTTCACACTGCGACAAGAGATTCAGTCGCTCGGGACATCTGAAAGGAGAGAAACCGTATCACTGCACTGCACGTGGGAAGAGTTTCAGCCAATCAAATCAACTGCTGAGTCACGGGTTAGAGCATCACCCGCTGGTGTGTTTGTGTGAGTGTGTCACAGGAAAAAGCATCACCCGATGTTGTGGCCGTGATGAGTCATCATAGTATTAGTGAAACTTGAGGTTTTGGAGGCTTTTACAGTGAGTCTGTGTGTGTGTGAGTGAGAGAGAGAGAGAGAGAAAGAGAGGCAGAGTGTGTGTGTATGTGTAAAATGGAGTTTTATTTTGACAGGAGAGCTCCTTGGAGGTGGAAGGCCTTCTTTAAAAGATACAGCACGCCTGTTAGGTGATCCTGTTTGAACCAGACAGATTGGTGTTTTTCAAAATCTAAAAGTTTCTACTGTCTTGCAGCTTTGCAACTGGTTTTCTTCTCTTTTATTCTCTTGAGATGCTTTGCTATTTTGTTATTAAATGAAGAGAGAAATTAATTCATTCGTTTTCAATTTTTTCTCTCATTCTTCAAATAGCCTAGCCAATAAATCATTTTTATAAAATTGTCTCTCTTTTTATTGACTGCTGATTCTTATTACACCAAGAATTAATCATCTCATGATTGTACTTACTTCTAAAAGCCATGAAATATAATCCTGTTTGGGATTTTTTTTTTTAATTAAATAAAAAATCTGAATACAATCAAATTATCATTATTATATTATTATTATTATACAAAGAAAACACAGGCATGGAAGCCTCAACACAAGATTCTTTAAATATTTATATATATATATATATATATATATATATATATATATATATATATATATATATATATATATATATATATATATATAAGGGAAACTTAAAACGTCCTTTTTTATCAGCCAGTCCTGTAATATTCACCAAAATTTAGATGAAAAAAATATGTTTTATATCTTCAGGGAGACATTTGCAGAGATGAAAATGCACGTTTTCAAAATCAAATTTTTAGAGTTTTTTTTAACAATATATGTTAACTGATACTGCCGTTTTAAATAATCGCGTTTTTAATCTACCTTTGCCCTCGCCTTGCGGTGATTACGTCATAATTTCGCGCGCTCCAACGTGAACGCGCCATGCGTGAACGTAGCCAGTTAGTAAAATAAGAGTGTGAAGTGTCTTCTGAGGTGAGCAGTTCACGGCATTTTGTGGTAAGACCGTTTGTTAAAGCAACATTTACGGGGTTTTTCTGACTGGTTTGCTCTTCGGTGGCGCTATTTATGTCTCTGCTAACTAAAACAGTTATTTTTAAAGAAGGTTTTATGATTTGTCTGTTTCTCTTCATACAAATCAAAAAGGTAAGATGAATGCAGTTATTTGGAAATGGAACACCATGGGCCTCATTATGTCTGTCTTTGCTATTTTTTCTGTATCATTTGAGGATAGTAATTAGCACGTTTAAGGCTTTCAGCAATTCTGACTCAAACAGTCTGATCCTGAATCTGAAGAGTATGGCTCATTAGCATCTGCATCAGAGCAGCTGAACGGAATTATTTCGTCTTTTATTATCAATAGATCATGTTTTCACATAATTCATTATGCTGGTGTTTTAAAATACGTAAATTGCCACAAAGGTTACAATGTGTAAGGTTTCTCTTTAAAAAAATTCCAAAAACCTTTTACACGGTGTGTTTTATATTTCTTTCAAATGTATATTATCCTAAATTTTTTCAAGAACGTGTGAATTAAGAAAAAGTTCACAATTTTAAATAGCGCCCTTCACTTCGCCTGTCAATGACGTAATATCCCCGTTATCCCTGGTTAGCCTACTGCTAAAGTAACCATAGTGACAGACGTGGGCTATACGTTACGTCTAGCTGCACGCTCACGGTCTTGTTGTTGTTTCGTTCAAACATGGACCATGGCAAACAGACTTTGGGATTGAAGGAGAACTAAAACGACGATTAAAATCGCCGCTCTTGCACTTTATTCGACAGGTGAGTAAATGTACATAAAATGAATCAATGTTTGCAGGGCTCGCAAAATCGCTAGCGTTCGGGGCTATTCCAGTCGGGGTATCTAAAATATGGGTTGAGTTCAAATCAAATTCCTCCCTTTATTCATATTATTGACTAGTTATTATAAGTTCAGATAAAAATATGACCGCGCAAGTTTTTGATCGTGATGATGTAGCCGCAGCGCAATTTTTGACCCGTGTCTGATTTAAGAGAAGGACGATCGATTAAAATAAAGCTAACGTTACACTTTGAATGCTTTGCTTTGCGTGTCGAAACGTTTGAATCATGTGTTTATCACTGTAAAGCTGCTTTGAACCAAAAAATCTGTATTGTAAAAAGCGCTAAATAAATAAAGTTGACTTGACCATCAAATATTCTTCTATATAAACAGCATACAATAATTAGAGCACCATTTACTTGCCTCAAACAAGTCTGGTATTATTATTATTTACTGCTACAATCCAATATGTTAATTATTCCATCCGAAAATTAACACTTAGCATTTTCTGGCTTTAAAGAACGATTTTATTTGTACCTTAAAATAATGTTTTCAAAATCGTTTCAGTGGTTCATCAACTCGTAACAGTGTGAAATGCATTTCTGGATTTTATTTGCGGCCCTCCATCGGCTCGCACTATGCAAATTTGCTCAATCTGTCTCTGTAGTTCAAATGAGAAATAAGAATCCGCAAATTTGACTTGCTTCACGGCAAGCGTTACAAAAACTTGGGTGGAGCGCACATATTTAATTTCTAAAGATCAACAAGATAGCCTCTGTATAGGGGTTTTGAAAACAAAAAGTAGAATTTTCCATTTTAATTAAATGTAAAATAAAACTTAGCTTAAGTTTAACCGCAGGCCCCCTTTCTTTCCTCTTAAAATGGTTAGCTTTTAATGGTAATATTATGTTAAATAATTGTGGATTTGATCAAATATTTAATAAATAGATCAATATACCTCGTTCTAGGAACCGATTAAAAAAAAAGCAAATTAATGATAATTTAATTAAGAAAAAATAGATAATTTTGTGTAGCTGTTGTCTACTTAAACTTTACATTTTTCTCAGATTTTTATTTTTTATCTACCAAATGTAACTTTTATACTTTGATTACAGACATAATGCTGAAGAATGAGGAAAGTGAAGATTTGGAGAAACGTATCAAAACTGAAGAAATGTCTTTCTCTCAGGCTGAAAGTATTTCTTTATTGGGAGGAGACAAGAAATGTTTCACTTGCCATCAGTGTGGAAAGAATTTTACACAAAAACAGAATCTCAATGTTCACATGAGGATCCACACCGGAGAGAAACCGTTCACTTGTGTTCAGTGCGGGAAGAGTTTCACCCATCAAGGGAGCCTTCAGACACACATGAAGATCCACACTGGAGAGAAACTGTTCACATGTGATCAATGTGGGAAGAGTTTTACACAATCATCAAACCTTAATGAACACATGAACATCCACACCGGAGAGAAACCGTTCACGTGTGACCAGTGTGGGAAGAGTTTTGCACATCAAGCGAACCTTCAGAGACACATGAAAATCCACACTGGAGAGAAACCGTTCACATGTGATCAATGTGGAAAGAGTTTCAAACACAAACATCATTTCAAGGTTCACATGAGGATCCACACTGGAGAGAAACCGTTCTCATGTGATCAGTGTGGGAAGAGATTCACACATCAAGGGAACCTTCAGGAACACATTAAAATCCACACTGGAGAGAGACTGCACGAATGTGATCAATGTGGGAAAACATTTGTGAGTGCGACAGCCCTGAAGAGACACCTGCCAGTTCATTCACAGGAGAAACCACATTCATGTTCTTTGTGTGGAAAGAGATTTTCACATCTGCAGAGTTTAAAACTTCATCAGAGAATACATACTGGTGAAGAATTAAGTGTGTGCTTTGAATGTGGAAAGAGTTTTATTACAGCTGCATGTTTGAAACGCCACCAGAGGATCCACACTGGAGAGAAACCGTACAAGTGTTCACACTGCGACAAGAGATTCAACCATTCAGGATATCTGAAAACACACGAGAGGATCCACACTGGAGAGAAACCGTATCACTGCACTGTGTGTGAGAAGAGCTTCAGCCAATCATCTGCTTTAAACACACATACAAAAAACTGTCACAGTAAGTAGGAAAATTGGCTTTTGCGTAGAAAAGAATGACATGGACATCTTGGATGGGGGAATATTTGTGGGTCCTGATAATAAAATAATAAAGTAATAATAAAAAACTCCTTTATTTTGGCTTAAAATATCGTGATAATTTTGTATTGTGAGTTTAGAATCGTTAATTTTTAATGGAAACCATTAGAACTTCTGTGATGGTTTCTCATGTTTGCTTTTTCCAGCTGGGCGTCCACAGTGACCGACAGGACAAAGAAAACCCATCTAAGTTTGTCACCGTGAATTAAGTTTATCTTCAAGATCAGTGGATATCATGTTTATTGTTATTTTGCTTCCTGATTTAAATTAAAAGTCATTATGCTTTATTATGAGGTTCATTTTTGTGTTCAATTTTCTTATACTGCAAATGTACCACTTCTTATTGGTTCACACTTTTATGAAGTTACTTTTAAGTTAAGTTTAAGTACTTTTATAGTTTAAGTTCAAAGTTTTATTTGTCAAATACCATAGATCATACAATGAGCAAATGTAAGTCTGGTATTCCTATAGACTGGGTAAAAACACCCTAAATATTATTTAAAAGATGCAACCATTTTATAAAAAGTATTAAACTAACCAGTAAAGTACATAAGTGCAGTGCTATGTATTAAACATCGTCATCAGCGTCCATAAAGTGCGATGTTTTTAATGTCCGAGTTGAGTCTGACGACCTGAGGTAAGAAGCTCCGACACCGTGTCCTAACTACACGCGACGCGACGCCGCGACACGCGATAAAAGGTATCTTTTTCCATGTTAATCAAAGTTTTTGTCCTAACCAGACGCGATTTAGAAACGGTTCCTATTTCTGCGACGTCACGGCTGACAGAATTACACTGGTTGTGAGTACACATCATTTATTTTTAGTCAAAAACAGTTCACTGCGCCACTAGCCATAACGGATGATTTACCTCAGATTTTGAAAGCATATAATACAGCGTTCAAAATGAATTATATGCAAACATACAACTGTACTTCATAACAAAATTTGTCAGTGAGTATATTTTGTGAATGTTTTGATTTTTAATAATGTTATTTCTTGATTTGATTATGTCCTTACAGAGAGACTCCGCCCACACGCTGTTCTGAAAGGCTTTGATTTTTGATTGACGTGTGGCGTCTCTCAGTCGCGTCTAGTGGACAGAGAACACGGTGAGCCTCTCCGACTCCGTTTTAGCCATTATAGCGTAGTTAGAAAACGCATATATAAGATAAATAGGTTCACAACTGGCCCTCACTTTTCTCTTTAGGTGTTTAGCTATCTTGGTACTTGAGAGAGATCGTTGAGCGGCAGCATTTGTTTTCGGCTTAATGTAAAAAATTACACTAAACGCGTCTAAAACGGGAAAGACCTTCGAGGTTGACCGTACAACTAGATTTGACAAGAAATCTGAGGTATTTTTTTTACAGACTGCCGAAAGCTACTGAACAGAGACGCAAATGGATCCTGCGATTCACCGAACCAACTGGATCCTGACAGAAATGTCGATTAGCAGTTTGTATTTTGTGTCAATATGCTGATTTTAGTGTTGAGTGATTTTAGTGTTGTGACCCAAACAATATATCGAGTCCAACCTTTAGTTTAAACTGGTAACGAGTAAAACAAACAATAAATCCAGTCTCGCAGATGCTCTTCTACACTCAGTCCGGCTGAGGAGGGAGTATGTTCCCGCGGGAAAGTGACGTCAATGCATAACCTCGGTAAAGAAAGAAATGTGTCTAATTTGTTTTCATTTCTTGCACCAAGAATAAATAATTGAATCATTTCCATCACTTCTCAAACCCATGAAATATTATCATTGTGTTTGGGCATTTCCATGGTTTCAATTTCTCTATAAATGCCTATACTTCACCTCACTAACACAGAGGGAAAGAAACGTCTGTCTGCATCAGTCATTTTACCCTTATTTTTGATAGGTTGTTTTATAGTTATTTTGTGGTTTTAAACCGTACATGGCTCATTTTTGATAATCTTTTTTTTTATCTAATTCTCTAGTTGGAAACTATTGTTCAAACATAACTCTACGCCTCACAACTCTTCAGTTTGGATAAATATATGGCGGAAAGTTTGTATATTTCGAGGAATGGAAATCTAAAGGGATTTGGTCTATTTCCCATTTCCAATTGAAATGTTATGTAGAGTTTTGAAAGAAATTCAGTGTCATGTGATTATATTTAATAGAATGATCAGAGCCAATCCAATTCCTTTACATTAATGGTGAAAGAAGACATGTTGTGCTCCAGAGTCTCCCCAGGACTGAGGCAGATCTCCTCAGAAGATTGTGGTTTTTGTGATTATTTTTTCACTCATTAGAAGCATTTTAATAAGGTAAAAAAATAAATAAAAGGATTTGTCCCTTCCCTTCTAAAGCTATGAGGTGAACTTCAATTTTTTTTAATGATATTTATCTTTCCAATTATTTTTTAAGATTGAAACTTAATTTTGATGTAAATAATCGAACATTTAGAGCATTTGTTGTGATATGGTGTAGCCCTTTTGGAGAGATGTTTAAGGAGGTTTAACTCCCACCCCTCACTGTGAAGTTCATAAGGTTTGGTATTTGTCTGGAAAACAAAGAATTTGATTTTGAATTTTCATTCATAAGTGCAGAATTTTATTCTTGTGCACTTAGCTATATGGTTATCCCAAGGCTAAACAATTGCTGTTATATTCAGATATTTGATTATGTACCTTGTTTGTGCAAAATTTTTTTTTTTATCTCGTCTCGTGGTGATGACGTCATCGCCATCGCCCCGTACCCCGTTCAGCGTCTGTGGACTCGGGAGTCTTCTGAGGTAAACAAATCACGAAATGTCGTGGTAAGACAGTTAAAGCAACGTTTAAATGGTAATTTCTCAATTGTTTTCTTTGGGTTCGGCGCTTTTTGTGTGTCTGCTAACCAAAACGATTTTTTAAAGAAGAATATTTTATGATTTGCCTATAGTTTCTAATCACATACAAATCAATAAAACGTAAGTGAATCTATACTTGTTGTTATGAATGCAGTTATTAGCCAATCGAACTATATTTAGATTAATATAACCAAATTACAATGGTTAATGATGTGTCATTTGTGTCTCTCTTTCTTAACATTACTGCTATTTTTTCCTGTATCGTTTGAGAAATAATAGGAATGTTAGAGCACTGTTATAGGCTTTCAGCATATATTCAGATTCAGACAAACGGTTTATTGCAGCAAATACTTATAATAAAGTGATCACTATTATCAGAGCAGCTGAAAAGCCTCTTCATTTCATGTCAATAGACCCTGTTTTCACATCATTCATATGATGATGTCTTGAGATCTGTAAATTGCCACATTAATTTTATTGTCAACAGACTTGAACAAACGAGACGATCAGCTATTGTGACATCTGCAAGATATAGGTGAGTTGCATTACAGCATGTATTTAATTAATGTGTGGAAAAAAACAAGTAGTAAAGTCAAAATCAACTTTTGTGTCACGTTTCTTGCAAACTTGTATATTTTTGCATATGTTTTTAAATTTCACATTGTTTATTTCTGTTAATTGTTGTACTCTCATTTTTTTCTATATATTTGCCTAAATGTTAACGAAAGGTAAGGTAATTTTAGGAATAAAGTATGTGGATGAAATTCTAAGAAATCAAAATGTGAATATGTATAAAACACTTTGTAATTATTGTATAATTTTTGTAATTGTTATAAAACACTTTGTTATGATCTGCTCTCCTCCTTCAGTGAAGCTCCTCCCCCTGCAATTCACCAATACATGCTGGGATTATTGGTGTTTATTCTTTGGTTCTTCATTAACGAGGTTGAAGAACAGTGAGGTTATAAAGAATTTGGAAAATCGTAAATTCTAAAATCGTAGCCATGGAAACATTTGGATTCGTGCCGAATGAGATAGGTACGTGAGCCCATAAATTTAAGCTTTGTATTTTGCTTTGCAATCCGGTCACCCAATTTTTTAAGACTTAAACAATACTCCATTATTAATTCCACTGAATTTCTTTTCCCAAATTCACCCATTTTTGCCATAAATGTTTCTTATTTTTATTCACTTTTAAAGGGATTGTTCACCCCAAAATGAAAATTCTGTCATTTATTACTCACACTCATGTCGTTCCAAACCCGTAAGAGATTCGTTCATCTCCCGCGGCCCTCACTCGTCGCCGTTTTTGACCGAAATCTGAAAATGACTTGCTATCATTAACAAATCATCCTTCCTACAACGATCTAATTCTTCTAGCGAGGGATTCTCAAGAAACTTTTCCGCACTAAACATCGTTATGACGCCGAACAACCGCACGTACGAGTTATCACCACACGCAGTGATACAAGAGACGGTATCAGGAAGTGGTTATTTGTTAATTCAGTTGGATTATAATCCCGGACGAGCCCCCATTTTGTTACGACCCTTTTGTGTCTCTCACCCGTTTGTTGTTTGTTCTTTAAATCAAATGTTGAGTTTGATCTTAATTGTGGGTGTGTTACGTCCTTAGGGACGTTTATATTGTTTTCCTTCGGGGTTTGTGTTCGAAAAAGCCAAAAATACATTTTCTGTTTTTTTCTCAGTCTAGAAAGCTTCAAATTCAATAATAAGGACCCATTTTATATACACATTCATCTTTCCAGAAGTGAAGTATCCCTTTAAGTTTATCAAGCGACGAAAATACTTTTTGTGCGCAATAAAAAATAGCGACGATAGCACAGAAGCGCTATGCAACAATCTCGAGGCCAATGAATAGTTGAATAAAGTCATTATTTTTGTTTGGTTTTTGCGCAGTTTAAGGAGTTTATTTGAAAAAAAAAATTCAATCTGAGAGTCTATCCAAACTGTAGCATTATTGTATTACTTTTTAATGGTAATGTTATGTTAGGACAATCAAATATGTAATAGTTCACTACAGAGACATGGGATTTGTGTTTTTAAAGTAATTAATTGAAGATCAATATACCTTATTCGTGGAAAGAGATTCATATAAAATGCATCAAATGATCATAATTTCGTTTAGCTGTTTTTTACATTTCTCTAATTTTTTTTAATGATTTTTAAAAGTGTTTTTTTTTATCTTTCGTTTAAGATGTGATACTGGAAAATGATGAGGAGGAACTACATGTCAAAACTGAAGAAATATCTTTCTCCCAGATTGAAAGCATTTCTTTACTGAAAAGAAGAGATGAGAAATGTTTCACTTGTGATCAGTGTGGGAAGATTTTTACACAAAAACACAATCTCAAGGTTCATGAGAGGATCCACACCGGAGAGAAGCCGTTCTCATGCGATCAGTGCGGGAAAAGATTCACATACAAACACAGTCTCGACATTCACACGAGGATCCACACCGGAGAGAAACCTTTCACGTGTGATCAGTGCGGGAAGAGTTTCACACACAAACATCATTTCAAGGTTCACATGAGGATCCACACCGGAGAAAAGCTGTTCACATGTGGTCAGTGTGGGAAGAGATTCACACACAAACATCATTTCATGGTTCACGTGAGATTCCATACTGGAGAAAAACCGTTCACGTGTGATCTGTGTGGGAAGAGTTTCACACATAACCATCATTTCAAGGTTCACATGAGATTCCACACGGGAGAAAAACCGTTCACGTGTGATCAGTGTGGTAAAAATTTCACACACAAGCATCATTTCAAGGTTCACATGAGATTCCACACTGGAGAGAAACCATTCACATGTGATCAGTGTGGGAAGAGTTTCACATACAAAACAAGTCTTGATATTCACACGAGGATCCACACTGGAGAGAAACCATTCACATGTGATCAGTGTGGGAAGAGTTTCACACATCAATGGAACCTTAAGAATCACATAAACATCCACACTGGAGAGAAACTGCACGAATGTGACCAATGTGGGAAAACATTTTTGAGGACTTCAGCCCTGAAGAGACACATGACGGTTCATTCACAGGAGAAACCGCATTCATGTTCTTTGTGTGGAAAGAGATTTTCACATCAGCAGAATTTAAAAGCACATCAGAAAATACATACTGGTGAAGAAGAACACGTGTGCTTTGAGTGTGGGAAGAGTTTTATCACAACTGCGTGCTTGAAACAACACGTGAAGATCCACACTGGAGAGAAACCGTATCACTGCACCGCATGTGGGAAGAGTTTCACTCAGTTATCCTCTCTACACAGACATACAAAAAACAGTCACAGTAAGTAGCTTATTTTCAGATCCAGCACTTGTAAAGAAATACTGAATACGCATGCGTAGGGTTGGGTATCGAGAATCGAGTATCGATTGGAACTGGGACTAACTTTTCGTTTTTCCCGGAATCGTTCAAAAGTTAAAATTTCGATTCCTAGTTTCGATATTCACAGTCCGTCGAGCGGAAGAAGAAACCGCTGAACAACACCAATGAAGAAGCGTCTACCGGAAGTGTTGGCATAACCGCGCGAGTCGAACATGAGTAGCTTACGTCGGCGGTCCAAAGTGTGGCGTCACTTTTCTAAAAATATCGAAATCCCGGCAAAATTTGTGACAAAAGGAGTATTTCCTTCAGAAAGACTGTTGGTTAGCGAGGTTAGCTAAACTTTTTTGACCCTGCCTCTTAAAAGAATCGGAATCGAGAATCGTTAGGAACCGGAATTGAAACAAGGAATCGGAATCGTTCAAATTCAAACGATACCCAACCCTAATCGTGCGCGTGTTTTCAGTTTTCTCAAATTTCCAATTTTGTAGTTTACTTTAAGATGTTTCTTTTTAATACTTTTAAAAACTGCATTTTAAGGCACCAAAAACACAGGTGTCATGCAAACAAATGGCCAAAAACCAAGTTTTAAATTTTAGCCTTAAATTTTCGGCCTCAAAATTTGTCGTAACCACCCTCCTGGAAAAAAAACCCAATACAAACTCTTTGATAGAATTTCTAATGTTTATAACGGGAATTGTATTGGTTTGAATGGAAACTAAAAAGGTCTGTGTAACAAAACAAGCCCAACGGCCAATCAAAAATAGCTCAAAACAAGCCCAGTGACCATATACTTTCAAAACTCAACATGTGTGTTGGTGTTCTTCGGGAAGACTCTCCCAGTGCTGGTGTTATACAGCGCGAGTGCAGCTCGTCCCCCCCAAGGCCTGTGAATTCTCGTCCGTTCCGCCTTTGGGCAAGCCGAGTCCTGTAGCAGGACCAGTGTGCCATGTTTTTTTTTTGTAATTATTAAAAAAGTAGGCCTACTTAATTATATAAACTAATGAATTAATAGGGGGGGGGGGGTAATATCAAGTTTGGCGGCCTCCGTTGATTTCTTTGAATGCGGGAACCCATGTCCCAGTCTGATCTCATGAAGTAGCGTGTGTATGACGCGCCAATTCGTATTTCCATTTTTGGCATGCTATCAAGACTTTTCAGCGTGTTTATGAACGCCGTTGACTTAACGTTATATAAATATATGACTTACCTCAACCCCGTCGCTAAACCTAACCATCTCTGGGGTTAATGGTATTCATGAGTGGACATTTGACGGCGTGTACTGACACGTGGAATGACGCGGACGCATACACGCTAATAGCTCAAAATGCGTAGATAACACGCTACTTGACTCGAAAGTGGTGTGTATGTTTACGCAAAAGTCATGATGTCATGTTGCATGTCCGGTAGCGGCACATAAAACGCTATATGACAAAACGGCCCTATACTACGCACATGGCGCCCTTTATCGTTAATATAACACGCGAACCCAAGACGTCATAAATCCTTTAGCGTGAATATGACACCCCACACCTAAAATTAGCCCTCACAGCGCGTGTTATATTAACGATAACGGATATAGCGCCGTTTTGTCGCCGTTTAGCGTTCTAAATGACGCTAAAGGATGAGAACGCGTTGACTTATCGCACTTAACATAAAAAATGTTGCCTGGTTTATGCTACTCTGAGCAATGTTTGAACTTTGTATTTTGAGCACTTCTTGTGTTGTTATTGCCTCTTCACGGTGACTTGTTTGGTTTAGTTCTCAGATATAAGTCGCTAAATGTAAATGTTATGTTTTTGGAGATGTGCACGTCAGGGTACGCGCGCGACGCACCCTACGACGTAGCTACAGCGTGAGTTTGACGCAGAAGTATTAATTGAGCTTAGGGGGGTATGAAAGCAGGTTGTTACACTACTTTTATACTGTATATTGATGATGGTTATGTATTTAGTGTGAGTGGTATCGATCCTATATGTCCTGATATTTGTCGTGTATTTATTGGTGTGGTGTTTACGTGATTTATATGACTTTGCAGTGCAATTGAATAATGCATCACATGAATTGATTTAATGCACGTATTTAACAACCTTTGAGACCCGTTTGTTGATTGCTTTATTCTTCGTTAACTTTGTTGATTAAATGTTATCGTTCATTACAAATTAATGATTAGAATTGCACTTGGTTTTGCGTTAACCTGTCGCCCCTCCTTGGGTTTTAACACCATGATTGTCTAAAAAATAAAATTTGTTATATTTATATCCGCTGAATTGTGTGCTTGAGAGTTTTCCTTGGTTATCGAGCCACAGAAAGTCATTGGTCCAGTGGAGAACCTGTAAATCACCCTGATCACATGACAATACACACCCTTGCACACACACTTTGGATTATACAGTTGCTGAAGAAGTGAATATGTGAAGATTTTCCTCAATTTTTCATATTAAAGCATCTGGGGTAAGTTCTAATCATTTCCATCACTTCTTAAACCCATGAAATATTATCATTGTGTTTGAGGATTTCCATGGTTTCAATTTCTCTATAAATGCCTAATATATTTCACCTCACATTGACAGGGAATGAGACGTCTGTCTGCATCAGTCACTATTTTACCCTTATTTTTGATTGCTTGTTTTATAGTTATTTTGTGGTTTTAAACCGTAGGCCTACTTGGCTCATTTTTTATATGAATTTTGATGGAAATTTGTACATTTCAAGGAATTAATTCCCACCCCTTACTGTGAAGTTCATTAGGTTTGGTATTAGTCTGGAAAACAAAGAGTTTGATTTTGTTATTGTTTATTTATTTATTTATTTATTTATTTCTCATCCAAGTGCAGTCAACTTTAATCAGTAGATTAATGAGGTTAAACTCTTTAAAATTAGTTAAAAAACATAAATCCGGTAAATTGATTTCTCTTTTGCATACATACAAACTAATTTTTAAAGCCCTTTTGATTTATGTATTCTTTTTATTTTATTTGGTTATTTTTTATTGTTTTGTTGTTGTTATTTAGTTACTAGTTATGCTTAACCTAAGGCTGAACAATTGCTCTTATATTCAGAGATTTGATTATGTACCTTGTTTGTTGTGTGTTTTTGAAGCAAAAAAAAAAATCTATCTCGTCTCGCGGTGATGACGTCATCACTATCGCGCGCTCCCGGCTCAGCGTCTCGTGTGGAGTCTTCTGAGGTAAACAAATCACGATATGTCATGATAAAACACTTAAAGCAACGTTTAAGTGGTAATTTCTATTATGTTTTCGCATGTTCGGCGCTTTTTATGCGTCTACTTACTAAAACGATTATTCTTTTAAAGAAGAGGAATTTACTGTATGATTTGCCTATAGTTTCTCATCACATACGGATCAGTAAGTGAAGCTATACTTGTTATGAATGTAGTTATTAGGCAATCGAGATATATTTAGATTAATATAGCCACATCGCAGTGGTTGATAACGACGTGTCATTAGTGTCTGACTTTAAATTATTGTTATTTTATCTGTAGCCTATCGTTCGAGAAATAATAGATAACAAACCATCAGGAAGAGCTGAAATCTGCAAACAGAGTTTATTGAAGGACAGTGAGAACATGAGAGAAGAACAAAGAGGTTGGTGTTTATTCTTTATTCTTCATTAATGAGGCTGAAGAACAGTAAGGTTATAAAGCAGTTCACCAGATTTAATGTTTGTTGTAGGAAAGAACTACAAATAAATAATATAGTCACTTTATACAACCATTAAGTTTTCTCTCTGATTTATGATTTATTCAAAATCCAACTTTTTTACTTTTCATTTCAGATGTGATGCTGAAGAGTGACGAGGAGGAGGAGAAACATCATGTCAAAACTGGAGATAAAACTCCCTCACAGACTGAAAGCATTTCTTTACTGAAGAGAGACAAGAAATATTTCACTTGCACTCAGTGTGGAAAGAGTTACACACACAAAAAGAATTTCAAGGTTCACATGAGGATCCACACCGGAGAGAAACCGTTCTCTTGTGATCAGTGTGGGAAGAGTTTTTCACATCAGTGGAACCTTAAGAATCACATGATCATCCACACTGGAGAGAAACTGCACGAATGTGATCAATGTGGGAAAACATTTTTGTTGGCTTCACACCTGAAGAGAGACCACAAAGTTCATTCACAGGAGAAACCGCATTCATGTTCGTTGTGTGGAAAGAGTTTTTCACGTCTGCATGATTTAAAATCACATCAGAAAACACATACTGGTGAAAAAGCTTATGTGTGCTTTGAGTGTGGGAAGCCTTTTATTACAACTACATGTTTGAAACGGCACCAGAGGATCCACACTGGAGAGAAACCGTACAAGTGTTCACACTGCGACAAGAGATTCAACCAGTCGGGATCCCTGAACATACACGAGAGGATCCACACTGGAGAGAAACCGTATCACTGCACTCTATGTGGGAAGAGTTTCACTCAAGTATCTTCTCTACACAGTCATATGAAATACAATCACAGGAAGTAGATCATCTTCAGATCCAGCACTATCAGGTCTGATGCCTTGTCCTCACCAAGTTTGACACAATAATACTGTTAAGTAATAAAGTATGTTCAAAAGAAACATCTGAATTTGTCTGATTTATAGAGTTTGATTGATTTATTTTATTGTTATTTTTTTTCCGTCTTGGAAAGTTTTTCATTCATAAGTGCAGATGGTTCAAAACTAAACAAATTTAATCAGTAGATGAATGAGGTTAAACTCTTGTGCAAATTGATTAAAATTCAGAAAGCCCTTACATTGATTTTTCTTTTGGATGCATGTCGAATTTTTTTTTTATTTCACATTTTATTTATTTGTTTTTTTTATTGTGATTTTCCGTTTTTTTTCTAGCAATGCTCAAAAATATAAGTCTGAACAATTGCTGTTATATTTAAAGATTTGATTATGTACGTTGTTTGTGTTGTGGGAGCATAAAAATAAAATCATTCGTCTCGTCGCGCGTTCCCGGTTCAGCGTCTTTGGACACGGAAGTCTTGAGGTAAACAAGTCACCACCACATGTCGTGTTAAAACAGTTAAAATAGCGTTTAAATGGTCATTTCTAAAATGTTTTCTTTGTGTTCGGCGCTTTTTGTGTGTCTGCTAACTAAAACAAAAGAAGGAGATTTTATGATTCGCCATTTTGCCTAGTTTCTCATCACAAATCGGGAATATGTTAGTGACCTTTGTTGTTATGAATGCAGTTTTTAGGTAATCGAACTATATTCAGATTAATATAACTAGATATTACTTTATATTGTATTTATATTTTATATTCATTGTATTTATAATTAATATTAGGATAGACTAGAGATATTATCTTCTAATATAATTATTGTTATTGCTATTATTATTACCTAATATAGGTAATTTGATCATAAGTGCATTTGCTTGTTAAAAAGTTTCAAACATTTTGTTAAAGATTATAACATCTTTGACAAACACAAAAAACAACACAAGTTTGTGAGTTTGAGTGTGTGCGAGTGTGGAGTACAGAACAACTTCTGGCGTTCAAACAAATCCTGTTAATTTTTCTGATTTTTATTTTTTTTTTAATTTCTTTTTATCAATTTATTGTTCTGACAGTTCAAGCCCCTTTAAACAAGAAAATATACATCTTTTTGTGCACTTTATTTTTAAAAAGCCTATTTATTTGGCAGATGTAAAGCATACATGTGTATGTTTTTTGTTAGTCCATTTTTTTCACTGAATTTGTACCTTCAGTTCTGTTTTTTAATACAGGATTGGAAATTAATATTTTTTTTATCCGATTCATCGATTAATCGACAAATTAATCGACAGATTAATCGATTATTAAAATAATCGTTAGTTGCAGCCCTAGTTTCAATGATTAAAAGTGGGTGCATCGACTTTTCGTGACAAAGGTCGAAACTCCTGTTATGATAGCGATTTTTTTTTTTTGAGGCGCACTCTTGTCATAAATTCGTCAATTACTCCTCCGACATAATTTGTAACACAAAACAGGGGTAGAATATCTATTTAGAAGTCTTAGACCTTTCCAACGATATATAATCTGACTTTTGTTTCAGACGAGATGCTGAAGAATGAGGAGAGTGAAGAGGAGAAACATCATGATGTCACAACTCACTCACAGACTGAACGTATGTCTTTACTGAAAAGAAAAGACAAGAAATGTTTCCCTTGCACTCAGTGTGGAAAGACTTTCAAACGCACACGGACTTTATCGGATCACATGAGGATCCACACCGGAGAGAAACCGTTCACATGTGATCAGTGTGGGAAGAGTTTCACACACAAAAAGTATCTTAGGGAGCGGAGACAAACACTCTCAGGATCAGGACAAGATCAAACTGTTGCTTTAAGATGTGTTTAACACGTGTCTTTCTGTTGAAAGTCACACCATTGACTTACAGGAAGTTGATGCGTGCTGGAGCTCAAAGTGTGAATGTTCAGAGTGTGAAATAATCAGCAGAAATGGAGCGAGACGGTCACGTGCTTTAACACTTAAAGATATTTTAACTTATGGTAGAGTTTCACTTCACTTTACTCTACAGAGCAGCTTCACATCATCAGCGCGTCCGTCATTTTATCAGTTTTGAAGAGTTTGTCTTTTCATATTTGTGGACTGAAACCGTTGAAGATGTTTCTCCCTGTTTTGCTCTGCTTGTGTTTCTGGCGTCTGGATGGTGAGTTTAATGTGTTTTTATGACTTCAGTTGATTCTGTTACTGATATCATGTAATAAAGGTCTGGTTAAATTAGTTAGAGAGGATCTCAAATAGAAGATTGTTCTTCTCATAAATAAATGAACTGTGATTTTACTGTCAGATCAAGTTTGAATTCAGCTCTAAACACAGTTAGTGTGGATTGATTAAAAATATGAAGTTCAGGTAATCAACAGCTTTAGTTTTAGTGTGATGATAAACATTACAGTAAAATTGTATTTTTTAGTTATTTTTCCATATCCGTATATAAATATGTTTCTCTCATTCATTATCTTTTGTCTTCGCACTGCTGCAGAAAATTAATAATTTCACGTTTAAATGATGAAAAGTATTTTAAGCTTCATCAGTGTTTAAATGTAAAGCTTTACTCTGTTCTTCAGGAGGGGTTGCTAAGTCAGTGTCAGTGTTTGAGGGAGATTCAGTCTCTCTGAACTCTGGTCTCACTGAAATAAAGGATGATGATGTGATTCAGTGGATGTTTGGATTTGAAGACACTTTAATAGCAGAAATCAATGTAACGGCCGACAGATTCACTGTATATGATGATGTTCTTGATGGGAGATTCAGAGGCAGACTGAAGCTGGACAATCAAACTGGATCTCTGACCATCACAAACACCACAACTGAACATGACGGAGATTATGAACGACAGATCAACGGTGAGATCAGAGAGAGTTTCAGTCTCACTGTCTACGGTGAGTCAAATATTTGTTTCACTTGTTTTATATTTTAATCCCCACAAATATACCATTAATAATTCAGACTCTTTTTTTTGCTTTTGGAGTTTAATGATATTATTCTTAAATTTAATTTTTTAACTATTTACTTTTATAAACCATCAAGTGATCGTTTTAATTTGTGATGAACCCTGTTTCTGTTTCTTGTTGTTGTTGTGTGTGTGTGTGTGTGTGTGTGTGTGTGTGGTGATTCAGTCCTGGTATCAGTGATGGAGGGAGATTCAGTCTCTCTAAACTCTCGTCTCACTGAAATAAAGGATGATGATGTGATTTGGTGGAGGTTTAGACACACTTTAATAGCAAAAATCTATAAACGGGCCGACAGATTCACTGTATATGATGATGTTCTTGATGGGAGATTGAGAGGCAGACTGAAGCTGGACAATCAAACTGGATCTCTGACCATCACAAACACCACAACTGAAGATGATGGACGTTATAATCTACAGATCTGCTGTGAGAGACAGATGTTGATCAAGAGATTCTTACTCACTGTCAATGGTGAGTTCAAAATTGTTTACACCTGTTTTTTAAATTCAACATTAATTCATGCACCATTTTGTTTTTCGAATTTTATATTGTTAATTTTTAATATAAAATTTAAACCATTCAATTTAGTAAGCCATTATAAAGTGATTTAACAGTATTAATCTGTGACAAAAACCCTGTTTCTGTGTGTTTGACAGATGAAGTGAAGTCAGTGTCAGTGATGGAGGGAGATTCAGTCTCTCTAAACTCTGGTCTCACTGAAATAAACCCTGGAGATGATGATATGGTTCTGTGGAGGTTTGAAGGTGGAAAGGCTTTAATAGCAGACATCGAACAACGGGCCTGCAGAATCGCTGTATATGATGATGTTCTTGATGGGAGATTCAGAGACAGACTGAAGCTGGATCATCAAACTGGATCTCTGACCATCACAAACATCAGAACTGAAGACGAAGGACGTTATAGACTAGTGAAGTTTTCAGGAAGAAGATTATCATCAAAAGTATTCAGAGTTTCTGTCTATAGTGAGTAGAGATCATTTTTCTTCTCTTTCAAATATTTTTAATTACTATTTATAGATATATTTACTATAATATAATATAGTAACGGGCAATCATAATGATTAAGTTAAATATAAAAGATTTTTATCACCATCAGATGAAAAACATTTTTAGTATAACATCAACTTCTTCACAGTTAACAGGAATCACAGCTTTTCTTTGTTAATAATACTGAGTTCTCTGAATATTTGGGTCTTGGGATTCTTATAAAACACAGGATGATTTGCTGTAAATTTTACAAAAAACACAAATACTATTTACATATTGAATTGTTGAATTGCTTATAGTTTGAGATGACAGAACGTATAAAAATCTCACGTGGAACCAAATATATTATTGTTGATTAGATTTGATCATATTTCTGTGTATTCATAAATATTAGTGGATGTCAGCGCTGATATTAGTGTGTATTGACTGATGTGTTTATTCCTCAGACCCTGCCCACTGTTGTGGTCTTACTGAAACTGTGATCCGATTGGTCCTCTCTGCTCTGGTGGGCGTGGCTACTGTCATCATTCTGGTTTATGACATCAGATCCAGAAGAGCTGAAGGAGATCAAGCACATACTCACACATCAGGTGCATGATTGATGATGTCATTTCTCACAAACTGATTTTGCATATAAGTATCGGTGAGATTTATTAATGTGTGGCTTTTTATGTTCACCTTTTTCAGGAAGTATCGAAATCTAAAGCAGAACGCTGAACTTTAAAGTTTCTTCAAGTGTGTTTTTTATTGTTCTTCTTGTTTTTTTTCATAATAAATAATGAATAGTTGAGCTTAATTATTTTTTAGATTTTTTAAAGAAAGATCTTATTTGTAAGACTTTGTTTATATTTCTCTTAAGGAATTTTGTGCTCTCTTTCAGTGTCAGATTTTAACAGTGTCACTTTATTGTTTATATTTCTCAGATTAAAAAAAGTGATTAAAGAGACACAGATCTGACTTTAAACTGCTTTATATTTGCTGTGTGTATTTTCTTGCCTTTATCAATAAAGTTTCTCACTCTGAGGTTCAAGAGTCTCTCCATGATTTATTCAGAGGAACACAAACTTTATGTATATTCTAAATATTTCAGCAGTGCACCAAGCTTTATTTGTACATGTTTCACATGTGTTCCTTATAGCCTATCTATAAAAACATTATTTATTTATTTTATATATTGTTTGCAATATATTCCAGTATAAACAACATGAGGGGTAAACAAAAGGCAATTTACAGGAAAAAAAAAACGTGTACCTCTTAAACAGCTGTGAAGTTTTGCTTGCATTTAAGTTATATTGTTTCTAAATATATTTTTATATCAATTTTCTACTGTTCAAAATTTGGCATTTGACTATTAATGTAGTAACGGCAATCATAATAATTAAATCAAATATAAACGATTTGTATCACCATCAAATGAAAAAAAAAAAGTATAACATCTACGTCTTCACAGTTAACAGGAATCATAGCTTTTCTTTGAGTTCTCTCCGAAAAAAAATATTTTGGGTCTCAGGACTCTTCTAAAATATATTATTTTAAAGGATGATTTCATGTAAATTTTACAAATAACACAAATATCTTCCATGTTCACTTTAAAACGCAGTCCCACAAATAAGAGTCCTTGAAAGTAATCAATTCATCTCGTCTCGTGGTGATGACGTCATCACCGCGCGTTCCCGGTTCAGCGTCTTTGGACACGGAAGTCTTGAAGTAAACAAGTCACCACCACATGTCGTGGTAAAACAGTTAAAATAACGTTTAAACGGTCATTTCTAAAATGTTTTCTTTGTGTTTGGCGCTTTTTGTGTGTCTGCTAACTAAAACAAAAGAAGGAGATTTTATGATTCGCCGATTTGCCTAGTTTCTCATCACAAATCGGGAATATGTTAGTGACCTTTGTTGTTATGAATGCAGTTACTAGGCAATCGAACTATATTTAGATTAATATAACTAAATTTCGATAAGCTTCTTGATTTGTAGATCCGGTTTTCATTATGCTGATGTCTTCAGATCTGTAAATTGCCACATTAAGCTCATTTTATTGCCAAGAGACTTGAACAAACGACGCGATCAGATATTGTGATAATGTCAAGATATAAGTTTCATAACAGCGTTAATTCATCTAAAAAAAAAAAAAAAAACTTTCCATAAAAAACAAGTAGTTAAATTAAACTTAACTGGTGGGCTATTCTTTTCTCGTAATTTTTTTTATATTTAATTTTCTAAGTTTATCTTGTCTTTTTATTTTAACATTTTTTATATCTGTTAATTGTTGTTCTCTCAATTTGTTTCTATATATTTGCCTATAGTTTAATGAGAGATATGATAAAGTATGTGGATGAAATAAAAATGTGAATAAGTATAAAAAAACTTTGCAATTAATTTACGTAAAAGTTATTTAACTATAGATAGAACAACATTGAATACTTAAAATGTCTTAATTACGATAAAAACAAACTTAGTGATTTCTTCTTGATTTAGCCAGATCTGCTCCTCTCTCAGTGAAGCCCCTCCTCCTCAAGTAAAGCTCCTCCTCCTTCAGTGAAGCTCCTCCCACTGCAATGCGCCAATAAATGCTGGAATATTCCCATCAGCTACGAGTGAAGACGAGCATCAAACCATCAGGAAGAGCTGAAATCTGCAAACACAGAGTTTACTGAAGGACAGTGAGAACATGAGAGAAGAACAAAGAGGTTGGTGTTTATTCTTTAGTCAATTAAAGATTCAATTTTTTATCCAAAAATTAGATTTATCGATAAACTCATCTTTTCGGCATTTGACCGGGTTGACACTTCAGCGCGAGAAATCGGGGGTATTCACGCGCAACTAATGTCACGAAACAGTCTCACTAAACAAAATCACGGTCAACTAACGCAGTAACGCAGCCTGTTTACGGGGAAGTAACAGTAATCTAATTACTATTTTATTCAATTCTAATCCCTTACTTTACTAGTTACTTGAAAAAAAGTAATCAGATTACAGTAACACATTACTTCTAACGCATTACTGCCCATCAGTGCTCGTTAATAATAAGCGTTCCTAAAGCTACTTTTTGTAATTTGTATTTGATGCTTTTCTAATTTAAAGGGATACTCAGCTTTTTTTTGGGAAATAGGCTCATTTTACCACTCCCCCAGAGTTAAACCGTCGAGTTTGACCGTTTTTGAATCCATTCAGCCGATTTTCTGATATTTCGAAAAATATCGGTAACCAGACAGTTTCTGGTCTCATTGACTTCCATAGTATTTCCAAAAAAAGTGGAGTATCCGTTTAACCCCTTAACTGTCACCCCCCTTTTTGAGAATGAGGGTTAAAATGCGCTATTCACACTTAAATGGTTGTAATTCAAGAATGCTTTGGAATATACCCAAGTTTGGTCTTGTTTTAAAGGAAACACTCAGCAGAATATTGCTGAAGTGAAAACACAGTGAAAAGTTATGGAAGTTTTAATTCACAGTAAATCAAACATACTTTATTATATATTTTTAAATATTTAAATGTTAAATAATAAGTAATTAAATAATAAATTTAAATGTTTATATAAAATATATATTTTACAAAATATCTTTACTCTAAAATTACTATGAAATCAAAGCCATAAATCTAACCAAGTTGTGTTCCAAATTTGAAGTTATCACAAAAATTGAAGTTCCCATGAGATTTTGTTTAGGCGTAGTACCAAAAATAGCCATCGGGTGCCATTGAATTCCATTGAATTTAGTTGTATATACATTCCGCCTTAACAAATTAATACATTTCTGTCCAAATATCACTTCTGTCACAAAATTTGTAACCTTGAGACTCAGACCTTTCTGACAATATGTGTTTTGTCAAGATTAGAAAAGGTTTCGATAATAAACTATGAAATATAATAATGCCCAATATAATGAAGGGGAGGAGCCTGATAAAATAAGTACGGTTTCTATGGTAATGCAATGTTTAATTATAAAACGGTGTTCACAGGATGAATTCTGAGTTTATAAGCTTTCAAATAATACCTAATTTATGATAACTACTAAAATATGTAATGAAAAGCGATTAAAAAAATAATATTATATTTTAGCGGATAATAAAAATTAATATCATTTTTAGAGGATAATATTATACTATATATTTTTATTGTAAAATACTAGATTATATGTTTTATTATGAACTTTTGGCCTAAAAACAGAAGTTTCAATGATTAAAAGTGGGTGCGTCGACTTTTTGTGACAAAGGTCAAAACTCTGTTATGATTGCGATTAAAACAGGGGTAGAATATCTATTTAGAAGTCTTAGACCTTTCCAACGATATATAATCTGACTTTTGTTTCAGATGTACTGCTGAAGAAAGAGGAGAGTGAAGAGGAGAAACATCATGATGTCACAACTCACTCACAGACTGAAAATATGTCTTTACTGAAAAGAAAAGACAAGAAATGTTTCCCTTGCACTCAGTGTGGAAAGACTTTCAAACGCACACGGACTTTATCGGATCACATGAGGATCCACACCGGAGAGAAACCGTTCACATGTGATCAGTGTGGGAAGAGTTTCACACATAAAAAGTATCTTAGGGAGCACATGAGGATTCACACCAGAGAGAAACCGTTCACATGTGATCAGTGCGGGAAGAGTTTTACACAACAAGGCAACCTTAATTCTCACATGAAGATCCACTCTGGAGAGAGACCGTTCACATGTGATCAGTGTGGGAAGAGTTTTACACATCAAGGGACACTCAAGGAACACATGATCATCCACACTGGAGAGAAACCATACAAATGTGATCAATGTGGCAAAACATTTTTGAGGACTAAAGGCCTGAAGAACCATCTCAGAGTTCATTCACAGGAGAAACCACATTCATGTTCTTTGTGTGGGAGGAGGTTCTCATATCTGCAGAATTTAAGACTTCATCAGAAAAGACATGCTGGCGAAAAAACGTTTGTGTGCTTTGAGTGTGGGAAGGGTTTTTTTACAACTGTAAATCTGAAAACGCACCAGATGACTCACACTGGAGAGAAACCGTACAAGTGTTCACACTGCGACAAGAGATTCCGTCGGCCTGAACACGTGAAAACACACGAGAGGATCCACACTGGAGAGAAACCGTATCACTGCACTCTATGTGGGAAGAGTTTCTCGCAATTATCCTCTCTACGATGTCATATAAAATACAATCACAGCAAGTAGATCATCTTTATCGAATACCAAAGCTGATAAATAAATACATGAATAAATTTACAAAGAAATTGTGTTGAGTCTTCTGAGGTTTACGGTTTTTAGCATAATTGTAAAATATATGAGAGTGGGGTATGATAAGCCATTTTAAACTTATGTGGTCCTCAAGATAACAGAAAATTAGGCAAAGTACAATTAAAGTATCTAAAGTAATATCAGGATGCTTCGTCCGAAATCACTATATAGTAGCTTTCAGACTATATAGAACAAATTTTTTAGCGGTCGTGACGTAATTACTGATTTAGAATAAATATGCGATTTCAGACACGGCCAGAGTCTTCTGAGGTGAGTAGTTCACGGTATTAAACTGGCTTTTTAAATTTTATTATATTGTTGTCTGAGATCAACGTATGACATTAGCTTGTTTTTTGCATTCAAAAACATCAAAATGAATAAGTGATAGGCTATTTTGTACCCTAAAACTTTGGGTTTTTATGGGCGTCTCGCACTGAAGACTTGGAAGCAGGGTTACCCTTTTCATGTATGTGCATTGTGTTGATTTATTGGACATATACATTTAAAAACATTGCTCTGAATGATTGTGTTTCCCATTAATTTTCTATGTGCCGCCTTTTGTCCATGAAAGACCAATTACGTTTTTTCACCGATGGACTTAACGTTTTTTAATCAAGTTTTTTTTTTTTATTTTGCTTGTTCAGTTGTCAAACTTGTGAAAAGTAGCCAAGATGTGGACCTCTCAGTAAAAAAAAAAATCCTAAATCACCATATTTGTCCGTAAGACCCACCTTGAGGGTTAAATAAGGCAAGGCAAGGCAAGGCAAGTTTATTTGTATAGCACATTTCATACACAGTGGCAATTCAAAGTGCTTTACATGGAAGAAATTTAAAATATTCAAAAGAAATCAGAATAATTAAAACAGTTTAGAATAAAAGGAAAATCATAAAAATAAAATACAGTAAATAATTAAAACAATTTAGAATCAAAAATAAAATGAAGTACATTTTCTCATTTGACAAAACACTGGTGTATCATATCTGGCAAACTTGCTCTGAGATTTCCCCATACTGGCTTTTCTCTACTTCCCCTGTGGAAATAAATGAAAATAAACTGTTTTATAAATCCCTTTTCAGTCTACACATGACTGAGATTGAATTATTGTTTACTTTAACTTTTAGAGTTATTTTAGTGTATGTTATAAACGTTATTTTTGTATGAATTGTTCTTTTGAAAGAATTGGCGCGTTTTTCTCTCATCACCGCGCTGACGTCATCACTAGTTTCCCTCCTCGTTCAGCGCGTTTGTTTTGTCTTCTGAGGTAAGTTCTGCTGGTCAGATATTTCGCTTATTTACACACCCATAAATACAGAGTTTACACAGTTTGTTTCAGCAACATTTAATGGGTTATTTCGGTATTGTTTTCATCGGATAAAAACGCCAAATGTGCGTCTTTTCTGGCGTCTGTTGACTGATGTAGTTTTTGAATTAGCATACGAACATCTGAGGAATAATAATGTTGAAATCATACAAACATGGACGATTTTAATGTCAAATGTTTCATTTTGGGAGTGATAATGGAGTGCTATTGAATGTATAATCTCAAACCTTTAAGTTTTGATCAGTGAGAAAAGAAATCAACGATGAATCATGATAGAAACATTTATCGCTGTCTTGTTTTTTTACGTGACAACAATAAATTAACGATGAACATAATCAGTTATGTACGATTAATGACAGGAATCAGAAAAAAACAACCTTAAAAATGGTTGTCATGTTGATGTAGTTTGTATGTTTGTATCAGATATGTGATGTAATAGTATAATCTTGACTTTTATAATAGATGATTTATAATATTTAAGAGTATATTCTGACGGTCTGAACTCTAACATTTTCTTTTTACCACAGAGACCCAAAATTACCTCAGAATAACTATAATTCCCAAAGTTTACTGTTCAAATATGCTCAACAATGTGAACATATGAATTAAATGTGATGTAGCTTCACTATTTTTTTAACCGAATTATCCTATTCTAGAATATTCCCATCATCAGCTTTCAAAATACATCATTTGTTGAAATCAACTTATAAAAATGAATTAAAATCACTTATTTTTATTTTCATTTCAGGCCCGATGGAGGGAAAATGCGAGATCGGAGAGGAGAAACATCATGTAAAAACTGAAGAAAAAAGTCCCTCGCGGACTGAAAGTAAGCACTGATTTACAATATGAACATCTGAAGTAATTCAAACATGGACGAATTTGCCATGTTTCATTTTGAGAGTGATAATGTAGTGTTATTGAATGTATAATCTCAAACTTTTACGTTTTCATCTGTGAGGAAATTTCATGGGGATAATAACGCCCTCACACGTCCCGCTCGCCACAGTAAACATGACTCGCGCCGTTCTGAATTATTCTTTTCCTAATGCTCACTTCATTTGACAAATACTTGACAGAATATTCCCATCAGCCTTCAATATATGATTTTTTTATATTCATTTCAGGCCCGGTGGAGGAAAATGAGGAGATTGGAGAGGAGAAACATCATGTCAAAACTGAAGAACAAACTCCCTCACAGACTGAAAGTATTTCTTTGAAGAAAATAGACAAGAAATATTTCATCTGCCATAAGTGTCTGAGTTGTTTCACACGACAAGAAGACCTTCAGGAACACGAGATCATCCACACTATTGAGAAAGTGCATCAATGTGATCACTGTTGGAAGATTTTTGATTGTGCTTCATCCCTAAAGAGCCATCTCAGAGTTCATTCACAGGAGAAACCATACTTATGTTCGTTGTGTGGAAAGAGTTTTAAATACAAACGAAGTCTCGAGGTTCACACGAGAGTCCACACCGGAGAGAAACCGTTCACATGTGATCAGTGTGGGAAGAGTTTTTCAGAATCACCAAACCTCAATGAACACATGAACATCCACACCGGAGAGAAACCATACGAATGCGATGAATGTGGCAGAATGTTTTCAAGGGCTACAGGCCTATCGACCCACATGTTAGTTCATACACAGGAGAAACCACATTCATGTTCTTTGTGTGGAAAGAGTTTTGCACGAATGCAGAATTTGAAACTTCATCTGAAAACACATACTGGTGAAAAAGATCATAAGTGCTTAGAGTGTGGGAAGAGTTTTATTACCGGTATACGTCTGAAACAACACTGGAGGACACACACTGGAGAGAAACCGTACAAGTGTTCACACTGCGACAAGAGATTTCGTCGGTCTGAACACGTGAAAACACACGAAAGGATCCACACTGGAGAGAAACCGTATCACTGCACTCTATGTGGGAAGAGTTTCACTCAAGTATCTTCTCTACACAGTCATATGAAATATAATCACAGTAAGTAGATCATCTTATACGTAATACGCATGTGTTTCGTAATTACATTAAGGAAAATGTTTCTTTTCAATACTTTTGAAATCTGCATTTTAAGGCACCCAAAACACAGGTGTCATGCAAATTGATGACCAAAACGCATAAGTTTAAAACGGTGTTGTTTAAACGGCCTCAAAATCTGCTGTAAAAAACCAATACAAACCCTTTGATAGAATTTGTAATGTTTATTATGGGAATTTTATTGGTTTGAATGGAAACTAAAAAGGTCTGTGTAACAAAACCAGCCCAACGGCCAATCAAAAATAGCTCAAAACAAACCCAGTGACCATATATCAAAACTCAACATGTGCCAATACCACAACTACAAAAAAACAACATATTTTACTGTTAATGTTATGTGTTATAAGTAATTTCATCTTGAAAATCATTAGTAGGAATCATAAATTCATATTATAAAATCGTCGATGTAAACGAAATGATGGCGATATAGTTTTTACTGTATTTCTAAGTTATAATTCACCAAAATATGTAAATTCTAGGGCTGTCAAATGATTAATCGCGATTAATCGCATCCAAAATAAAAGTTTGTGTTTACGTAATATATGTGGGCGTAGTGTGTATAATTATTTTGTATATATAAATACACACACATGCATGTATATATTTAAGAAAAATGTGTTCTTAATATATCAAATATTTATATTTATACTAGGGCTGTCAAAACGATTAATCGCGATTAATCGCGTCCAAAATAAAAGTTTGTGTTTACATAACATATGTGGGGGCACTGTGTATAATTATTATATATATATAAACACACACACATACTTGTATATATTTAAGAAATATTTTCATGTATATTCTGTATATAGATTTATATATAATTTATATTATACATAAATATAAATATTTTATATATAAATAATATATATATATTTTAAATATACATGCATGTGTGTTTTTATATATATATAAAATAATTTTACACAGTACACCCACAAATATTTTGTAAACACAAACTTTTATTTTGGATGCGATTAATCGTTTTGACAGCCCTAATTTATACATAATATTAATTATTTATAAATATATATAAAGTATATACTTTCAGATTTCTCTTAGATATATACAAGCATGTGTGTGTATTTATATATACAAAATAATTATACACACTACGCCCACATATATTACGTAAACACAAACTTTTATTTTGAATGCGTTAATTGCGATTAATCGTTTGACAGCCCTAGTAAATTCAGACATTAAGTACTCACCCTCATGTCGTTTCAAACCTATAAAAATTTTGTTAAACTTCCAAGTAGAAATGAATATATTTTTTACGAAGTCCGTCCACTTTTTCACATCCATGCGATGCCGCAGCCTTCGCTATTTCCCGAAACCGATATCAATCCGATAGCATTGCTGACGTGTGTGTGGCGCGTCCGTGCATTCGGGTTCAAGTAAATATGGTGCGAGTGTCGAGTCTGAAGAGGCGGGGAAACGACGATCTCCGATGTTTTAAACTGGACTGCAGTCGTTATAGTCATATATAATGTATAATAATGCAATGGGGGAATGTTTTTAGTTATTGAATCGTGACGTTTATCGTAACAGCCCTTATTTTTAATGGAAACCATTTGAACTTCTGTGATGTTTTCTTCTGTTTGTTTTTTTCCAGCTGAACGTCCACAGCGAGCGACGGGACAAAGAAAAACCATCTAAGTTTGTCACCGTATCTTCAAGACCAGTGGATTCAGTGGTGATATTCAGATCACCTCAAAGATCAATTTGCTTCCTGATATAAAATAAAAATCCTTATGCTTTATTATGAGTTTCATTTTATGTTCAATTCTACACTGCACATGTACCACTAGTTGTTTGGTCACTAGTTTTTTGATTTCGTTTAACTTGCTTATAGTTAGTTTTTTCTTATAGTGTAGTTAGAAAACGTAGATTGTCATGTAGCTTCGCAACTAGCCTTCTTCACCTTTATTCTCTTGAGATGCTTTGCTATCTAGTTAAATGGAGGTCATGCGCGTAATATAACGTCACCATCGGCCGAAGTGACTGCGGTTACACACTTTGGGTCTCATTCATGAAACATTCGTAAATATGCAAGTAATTTGCGCATAAAGAGACGTTCCCGAAAACTCTTCTCCTGATTCACAAATACTTCGTAAACGTCAGATGTGATAGTGAAACGTGTGTGTTAATGAATTCCAATCAGTCGTAAATGGGATGCGTGTGCATGTTCATTATTAATTACCATAAATCCCGCCCATTATATCCGACTGACATCTATATATACACATATACTAAGATGAATGCGAATGAAAAAGAAAAATTTCTCAGATGCAGAAATTAAAGTTTTATTATCAGAAGTTCATTCAAAACGCCACATTTTATTTTAAGTTTTTGCAGTCAAACTTTTTACGCAAATACGTTCATGTTTTACGTGAATACGTTCGTTATATATCGGCCGATTCCGATGTACGCCAAAACTGCAAATATCGGCCCGATATATCGGTCGATCACTAAAACAAACAAAAAAAAAACAGCAACGAATTAATTCACTTCGGAAAAATCGTATTCAAACTGGAGAAGGACCGCCATCGATCACCAGATCTGCCATCACTGGCTCTCACAATGTAAGTAAAAAGAAAAAACGTAAGTAAGTACTATATAAAATATTTTTTATACAAATACAAAATGCTGTTTAAATCTGTACCCGATTAAGGTGAATTAAATGCAGCCTTATTAATGAGCGAAACGTTCGGATGCTAAGAGCATTTACGCGTGGCTGGGAGCGGGTGTGGATTTCTTGCGTACCAACTAACATTTGAAAAATACAAACATTTTAATGAATCCAAAAATTTACGCCAGAACCACTTTACGCACGATTTACACACAAATTCGTTCCGCTCGTGTTTCATGAATGAGACCCTTGAATGAGCGGTAGCATTGGTTTTCAGCGTGAATGCTGGGAAAAATACACTAAACACATCTAAAACGGGAAAGAGCTTCTTACGACTAGATTTGACGAGAAATCTGAGATGTATTTTACAGACTGCCGACAGCTACAGAACAGAGACGCAAATGGATCCTGCAGACAGAAATGTGGATTTGCAGTTGTTGTTTTGACAATATGCTAATTTTAGGGGTAAAAAAGTTGACATTATATATTGTATTGTTATATATTGTATCGACAACTCATCAATTAAATATTTACCATCATAAATTCTGCGTAATTGGTTGTTTTTAAATTAATTGTACAAGTTTTAAGGTTGTATGATATATATAACATTGATATAAGTGATTACATGGACTGTAAAGCCCGGAGGGGAAAAAATACATATTTTACTGTTAATGTTGTGTTAGCAATTTCATCTCGAAAAACACTAGCAGGAATCGGCCCAGAGAAGGTTTTCTGATCATCTGGGCATCATTAAAAGTCTATGAATATTTGATTATTCTTTTTTAACTCTTTAATTATGTTTTATCCGCTCAGATTAGGAAGCTACGCGCTCGCAATCTCGCTAGTTTAACTCATCAGAGGTAATTGGCTAATATCTTAGAAGGTCAGATACACCCTTACACGATCAAAGTTACTTTTATATCGCCCCCCTTGAATTTGCATACATTTTAATTTAATAACGTGTACTTAAGGAAGAGGTATGGCCACTAGATATGTAAATTAACCAACTTTACTTATCTTATAATAGTTTTGGGTTAGCCAAAAGCTTGCGGTTTGATATTCAGATTTCTTTTTGGTATAAATCCACAGTGCACTGTTGTAGACATACAATTTGGGTTTTTTTTTTTACCTCAGGTCTGAAATCAGTGAGGTGGGGTTTTAAATGTATCTAAATAAAACCTTAAAATACATTTTTCACCCTACACGTGACTGATATTGAGTTATTGTTTACATTAACTTTTAGAGTTATTTTAGTGTATGTTATAAACGTTATTGTAAATACAACTTGATTTTTGGCGCGTTTTTCTCGCATCACCGCGCTGACGTCATCATTAGTTTCCTTCCTCGTCCAGCGTTCGGTTCAGCGCGTTTGTTGTGTCTTCTGAGGTAAGTTCTGCTGGTCAGATATTTCGCGTATTTATTACACATCCATAAAATACACTTTACACAGTTGTTTCAGTAACAGTTACGGGGTTTGTTTTCATTGGATAAAGCGTCAAATGTGCGTCTTTTCTGGCGTCTGTAGACTGATTAGCTCGTCATGAAACGAACATCTGAGGAAAATGTTGAAATTCATTGAAACAGGAACGATTTTTTTCATAGATTTCAATTTTGGAGTAATATTGTTGGTGTTGAATTTATGTGATAAACTTTAAGTTTTGATTTGTGAGGCAATTTCATGAGGATAGAAACGTCGCTGTCTTGATGGACATAATCATGTACGGTTAACTCTAGAACGGCCATAACGGTCATTTTGACTGTTTTGAATTTTATAAATAACTTTTGTTTAAAAAATTATAATAAAATCCTGCTGGTACCTGACTTTTCCTGAAACTGTCTGTATTTTCAATTAAAATAATTTTCATAAATTAATTTATGTAAACGTAAGGCAGAAACAAGAAAAAACAAACATATTTTCCTATTTCGGCCATAGACGGTCATATTGACCGCACTGAATTTCGCTGTATTTTTTTTTGTTAAATATCCCGCGGTTGATCGTGGTCTCTCTCAACTGTCAACAGAAGGTCCGTCCAGTCACAGCGGTGTTTACTATATAATAATTTCTACATTAGTTGTTGATCAGAAATAAGCAAATAAAACCGGACTACAGTTATCTATAATACTAACGTTATCTATCTATCTATCTATCTATCTATCTATCTATCTATCTATCTATCTATTGCTAGGCTAAAACATCTAAAATGAATGAACGAAAGAGGAGGAACGTGACTCGAACCACGGCCCTGGAGATGCTTCAGAACTTGAGAGATGATTCGGATGAAGGGGATCAATCGGAGGTGGAAAGTGAAAGCGACGATTCCTGGATGCAAGATAACATTTCCTCCTCATCAGAGAGTGATTCATCAGACACGGATGATCCATTCATGTCGGATGATCCCGGTGAGCTCCGCTGCCCTGTCCTGCGCTGTCGTTTTGCTGCATGGGCTGTTCACTAGTTCTGCTATTCCTATTATTTTTATTTGCCTATTTATTATCATTATCATTATAATATTATTATTATCGTCTCGTATTCGTCTTTGAAAAAATTTGTTTGAAGAAAATTATTCGTCAACGAAATGAACCGTGTTTCGAATCTAACGGTCAAAATGAGCGTTTGTGGCCGTTCTAGTAGTTTTGGAATTCTGGCACTTCTAGTGTTAATGACAGGATTCAGAAAACCCAAACTCTAAATATGGGTGTCATATTGTTGTTGTTTTTACCACAGACACACAAAATTGTTAAAGAAAAAGTATAATACTGTTTCCTTTGTGTTTTAGTTTTTCTTTTCCTAATGCTCGCCCACCTCAGTTCACAAATAAATTCTGGAATATTCCCATAAGCATACAATATACCTCATTTGTAGAAATTATTTTATAAAAATGCATTAAAATTTGGATTTTTGTTTTCATATCAGACCTGATGGAGGAAAATGAGGAGGTTGGAAGTATTTCTTCCAAGAAATATTTCATCTGCCGTCAGTGTAGGAAGAGATTCACACAACAAGGACACCTTAAGAATCACATGATGATCCACACCGGAGAGAAACCGTTCACATGTGATCAGTGTGGGAAGAGTTTTAGATATTCAAAAAGCCTTAAGGAACACATGGCCACCCACTCTGGAGAGAAACCATACGAATGCGATGAATGTGGCAAAACATTTTCGAAGGCTTCAGGCCTGAGGAGCCACATGGTAGTTCATTCACAGGAGAAACCACATTTATGTTCTTTTTGTGGAAAGACATTTCCACGTCTGCAGAGTTTGAAACTTCATCAGAAAACACATACTGGTGAAAAAGATCATAAGTGCTTAGAGTGTGGGAAGAGTTTTCTTACCGCTATACGTCTGAAACGACACTGGAGGATCCACACTGGAGAGAAACCGTACAAGTGTTCACACTGCGACAAGAGATTCCGTCGGCCTGAACACGTGAAAACACACGAGAGGATCCACACTGGAGAGAAACCGTATCACTGCACTCTATGTGGGAAGAGTTTCACTCAGTTATCTTCATTACACAGTCATATGAAATACAATCACAGGAAGTAGATCATCTTAAAGCTCGTGTTGCATGGTTAATGATTTTCAAATGATGTTTGATTTTTGGAGCAAAATACACTAATTAAAACAAACTTGGAAAAATTTATATTTGTTTTGTTGTATTTTGTTTGCTCTATCTATGTCACATAGTGAGAAATGACAATATTACCAGTGTTCAAGTAAGACCAGAAAATTAACTTAGTTTTTTTACTATTAAAGTATAATACTAGAAACGTCTTTTGTTCTACAAATATTAGATGTTAAGCTTCTCAGATCTGTTGACTGGAGCAATAAAGTTCTTGATTCATGAGTAGAGAGAGGACTTAATCCACAACAAATGCAAGATATAATTCTTCTTTGTTCTGTTGTTTTCGGTACACCTGATTTACTCAAGTGTTAAAATGTTTGAAGTAGTTTTTCTTATCTTAAGCAATGTTCGTTAACTAGATGGCAGACCGCAGTAAAGATAGCTTGCGATTTGATATTCAGATTTTTTTTGGGTGTAAATCCACAGTGCACTGCTGTGGACATACAATTTTTTATTTTTTTACCTCAGGTCTGACATCAGTGAGGTGGGGTTTGTAATGACTTAATATTACAACGTGTATAGCGTCAAACGTTGAACGCTTAGAGACTTTTTATTGTCTGTTAATTCTACGTCTGTTAAGAAATTATCATTTCATAATTTTGGGTAACTCTGAAAGCCGATAACTATTATGATTGCTTGGTCTTTATGTTTTAAAAGTATTTAAATAAAACCTTAAAATACATTTTCACCCTACACATGACTGATATTGAATTATTGTTTACATTAACTGTAGCGTTATTTTAGAGTATGTTATGAACGTTATTGTAAGGTAAATACAACTTGATTTTTGGCGCGTTTTTGTTGCATCACCGCGCTGACGTCATCAGTAGTTTCCCTCCTCGTTCAGCGCGTTTGTTGTGTCTTCTGAGGTAAGTTCTGCTGGTCAGATATTTCGCGTATTTACACACCCATTAAATACACTTTACACAGTTGTTTCAGTAACAGTTACGGGGTTTGTTTTCATTGGATAAAGCGCCAAATATGCGTCTTTTCTGGCGTCTGTAGACTGATTTCGTCATGAAACGAACATCTGAGGTAAATGTTGAAATTCATAAAAACAGGAACGATTTTTTTCATAGATTTCATTTTTAGAGTAATAATGTTGGTGTTGAATTCATGTGATCTCAAACTTTAAGTTGATTTGTGAGGCAATTTCATGAGGATAGAAACGTCGCTGTCTTGATGGACATAATCATGTACGGTTAACTCTAGAACGGTCATAACGGTCATTTTGACTGTTGTGAATTTTATATAAATAACTTTGTTTAAAAAATAACAATAAAATCCTGCTGATACCTGACTTTTCCTAAAATTGTCTGTATTTTCATTTAAAATGCTTTTCATATAAATTAATTTACGTAAACGTAAGGCAAAAAACAAACATATTTTCCTATTTCGGCCATAGACGGTCATATTGACCGCACTGAATTTCGCTGTATTTTTTTTTTGCTAAATATCCCGCGGTTGATCGTGGTCTCTCTCAACTGTCAACAGAAGGTCCGTCCAGTCACAGCGGTGTTTGCTATATGATAATTTCTACATTAGTTGTTGATCAGAAATAAGCAAATAAAACCGGACTACAGTTATCTATAATACTAACGTTATCTATCTATCTATCTATCTATCTATCTATCTATCTATCTATCTATCTATCTATCTATCTATCGCTAGGCTAAAACATCTAAAATGAATGAACGAAAGAGGAGGAACGTGACTCGAACCACGGCCCTGGAGATGCTTCAGAACTTGAGAGATGATTCGGATGAAGGGGATCAATCGGAGGTGGAAAGTGAAAGCGACGATTCCTGGATGCAAGATAACATTTCCTCCTCATCAGAGAGTGATTCATCAGACACGGATGATCCATTCATGTCGGATGATCCCGGTGAGCTCCGCTGCCCTGTCCTGCGCTGTCGTTTTGCTGCATGGGCTGTTCACTAGTTCTGCTATTCCTATTTTTTTTATTAGCCTATTTATTATTATTAGCATTATAATATTATTATTATCGTCTTTTTTTCATCTTTGAAAAAATGTGGTTGACGAAAATTCACAAATAAATTCTGGAATATTCCCATAAGCATATTATTCGTCAACGAAATAAAACTGTTTTGAATCTAACGGTCAAAATGAGCGTTTGTGGCCGTTCTAGTAGTTTTGGAATTCTGGCACTTCTAGTGTTAATGACAGGATTCAGAAAACCCAAACTCTAAATATATAAGCATACAATATACCTCATTTGTAGAAATTATTTCATAAAAATGCATTAAAATTTGGATTTTTGTTTTCATTTCAGACCTGATGGAGGAAAATGAGGAGGTTGGAAGTATTTCTTCCAAGAAATATTTCATCTGCCGTCAGTGTAGGAAGAGATTCACACAACAAGGACACCTTAAGAATCACATGATGATCCACACTGGAGAGAAACCGTTCACATGTGATCAGTGTGGGAAGAGTTTTAGACAATCATCAGTTCTTAAGGAACACATGGCCATCCACTCTGAAGAGAAACCATACGAATGCAATGAATGTGGCAAAACATTTTCGAAGGCTTCAGGCCTGAGGAGCCACATGGTAGTTCATTCACAGGAGAAACCACATTTATGTTCTTTTTGTGGAAAGACATTTCCACGTCTGCAGAGTTTGAAACTTCATCAGAAATCACATACTGGTGAAAAAGATCATAAGTGCTTAGAGTGTGGGAAGAGTTTTCTTACCGCTATACGTCTGAAACTACACTGGAGGATCCACACTGGAGAGAAACCGTACAAGTGTTCACACTGCGACAAGAGATTCCGTCGGTCAGGACACGTGAAAACACACGAGAGGATCCACACTGGAGAGAAACCGTATCACTGCACTCTATGTGGGAAGAGATTCACTCAAGTATCTTCTCTACACAGTCATATGAAATACAATCACAGGAAGTAAATCATCTTAAAGCTCGTGTTGCATGGTTAATGATTTTCAAATGATGTTTGATTTTTGGAGCAAAATACATTAATTAAAACAAACTTGGAAAAATGTATTTTTGTATTTTGTTTGCTCTATCTATGTCACATAGTGAGAAATGACACTATTACCAGTGTTCAAGTAAGACCAGAAAATTAACTTAGTTTTTTTACTATTAAAGTATAATACTAGAAACGTCTTTTCTTCTACAAATATTAGATGTTAAGCTTCTCAGATCTGTTGACTGGAGCAATAAAGTTCTTGATTCATGAGTAGAGAGAGGACTTAATCCACAACAAATGCAAGATATAATTCTTCTTTGTTCTGTTGTTTTCGGTACACCTGATTTACTCAAGTGTTAAAATGTTTGAAGTAGTTTTTCTTATCTTAAGCAATGTTCGTTAACTAGATGGCAGACCGCAGTAAAGATAGCTTGCAGTTTGATATTCAGATTTTTTTTGGGTGTAAATCCACAGTGCACTGCTCTAGACATACAATTTGTTTTTTATTTTTTTACCTCAGGTCTGACATCAGTGAGGTGGGGTTTGTAATGACTTAATATTACAACGTGTATAGCGTCAAACGTTGAACGCTTGGAGACTTTTTGTTGTCTGTTTACTCTACTTGTGTTAAGAAATTATCATTTCATAATTTTGTGTTACTCTGAAAGCCAATAACTATAACGATTGCTTGGTCTTTCCATGTTTTAAAAATATTAAAATAAAATCTTTAAATACAATTTTCACCCTACACATGACTGATATTGAGTTATTGTTTACATTAACTTTTAGCGTTATTTTAGTGTATATTATAAACGCTATTGTAAATACAACTTGATTTTTGGCGCGTTTTTGTCGCATCACCGCGCTGACGTCATCTTTACTTTCCCTCGTTCAGCGCGTTTGTTTTGTCTTCTGAGGTAAGTTCTGCTGGTCAGATATTTCGCGTATTTACACACCCATAAAATACTTTTTACACAGTTGTTTCAGCAACATTTACGGGGTTTGTTTTCATTGGATAAAGCACCAAATATGAGTCTTTTCTGGCTATGTAGACTGGTTTCGTCATGAAACGAACATCTGAGGTAAATGAAATTCAAACAGGAACGATTTTTTTTTCATAGATTTCATTTTTAGAGTAATAATGTTGGTGTTGAATTCATGTGATCTCAAACTTTAAGTTTTGATTTGTGAGGCTTTCATGAGGATAGAAACGTCGCTGTCTTGGACATAATCATGTACGGTTAACTCTAGAACGGCCATAACGGTCATTTTGACTGTTTTGAATTTTATATAAATAACTTTGTTTAAAAAATAATAATAAAATCCTGCTGGTACATGACTTTTCCTAAAATTGTCTGTATTTTCAATTAAAATGCTTTTCATATAAATTAATTTACGTAAACGTAAGGCAAAAAACAAACATATTTTCCTATTTTGGCCATAGACGGTCATATTGACCGCATTGAATTTCGCTGTATTTTTTTGTTAAATATCCCGCGGTTGATCGTGGTCTCTCTCAACTGTCAACAGAAGGTCCGTCCGGTCACAGCGGTGTTTGCTATATAATAATTTCTACTTAGTTGTTGATCAGAAACAAGCAAATAAAAATGGACTAAAGTTATACTAACGTTATCTATCTATCTATCTATCTATCTATCTATCTATCTATCTATCTATCTATCTATTGCTAGGCTAAAACGTCTAAAATGAATGAACGAAAGAGGAGGAACGTGACTCGAACCACGGCCCTGGAGATGCTTCAGAACTTGAGTGATGATTCGGATGAAGGGGATCAATCGGAGGTGGAAAGTGAAAGCGACGATTCCTGGATGCAAGATAACATTTCCTCCTCATCAGAGAGTGATTCATCAGACACGGATGATCCGTTCATGTCGGATGATCCCGGTGAGCTCCGCTGCCCTGTCCTGCGCTGTCGTTTTGCTGCATGGGCTGTTCACTAGTTCTGCTATTCCTATTATTATTATTAGCCTTTTTATTATTATTAGCATTATAATATTAATATTATTGTCTCGTTTTCATCTTTGAAAAAATGTGGTTGACGAAAATTATTCGTCAACGAAATAAAACTGTTTTGAATCTAACGGTCAAAATGACCGTTTGTGGCCGTTCTAGTAGTTTTGGAATTCTGGCACTTCTAGTGTTAATGACAGGATTCAGAAAACCCAAACTCTAAATATGGGTGTCATATTGTTGTTGTTTTTACCACAGACACACAAAATTGCTAAAGAAAAAGTATAATACTGTTTCCTTTGTGTTTTAGTTTTTCTTTTCCTAATGCTCGCCCACCTCAGTTCACAAATAAATTCTGGAATATTCCCATAAGCATACAATATACCTCATTTGTAGAAATTATTTTATAAAAACGGATTAAAATTTGGATTTTTGTTTTCATATCAGACCTGATGGAGGAAAATGAGGAGATTGGAGAGGAGAAACATCATGTCAAAACTGAAGAACAAACTCCCTCACAGACTGGACGTATTTCTTCACTGAAAAGAGACAAGAAATATTTATTCTGCCATCAGTGTGGGAAGAGATTCACACAACAAGGACGCCTTAGGAATCACATGACCATCCACACTGGTGAGACGCTGCATAAATGTGATCAATGTGGTAAAACATTTGTATGTGCTTCAGCCCTAAAGAGCCATCTCAGAGTTCATTCACAGGAGAAACCACATTCATGTTCTTTGTGTGGAAAGAGTTTAAAACGCATCGAGAGTCTTGTGTCTCACATGAAGATCCACACCGGAGAGAAACCGTTCACATGTGATCAGTGTGGGAAGAGTTTTACAGACTCATCAAACCTTCGGGATCACATGAACATCCACACTGGAGAGAAACCATACAAATGTGATCAATGTGGGAAAGCATTTACATGGGCTACAGGCCTGAATACCCACAAGTTAGTTCATTCACAGGAGAAACCACATTTATGTTCTTTTTGTGGGAAAAGATTTTCATATCTGCAGAGTTTAAAACTTCATCAGAAAACACATACTGGTGAAAAAGATCATAAGTGCTTTGATTGTGGGAAGAGTTTTATTACCGCTATACGTCTGAAACGACACTGGAGGATCCACACTGGAGAGAAACCGTACAAGTGTTCACACTGCGACAAGAGATTCCGTCTTTCAGGACACGTGAAAACACACGAGAGGATCCACACTGGAGAGAAACCGTATCACTGCACTCTATGTGGGAAGAGATTCACTCAAGTATCTTCTCTACACAGTCATATGAAATACAATCACAGGAAGTAGATCATCTTAAAGCTCGTGTTGCATGGTTAATGATTTTCAAATGTTTGATTTTTGGAGCAAAATACATTAATTAAAACAAACTTGGAAAAAATGATATTTGTTTTGTTGTATTTTGTTTGCTCTATCTATGTCACATAGTGAGAAATGACACTATTACCAGTGTTCAAGTAAGACCAGAAAATTAACTTAGTTTTTTTACTATTAAAGTATAATACTAGAAACATCTTTTCTTCTACAAATATTAGATGTTAAGTATCTCAGATATGTTGACTGGAGCAATAAAGTTCTTGATTCATGAGTAGAGAGAGGACTTAATCCACAACAAATGCAAGATATAATTCTTCTTTGTTCTATGGTTGTTCGGTACACCTCATTTACTCAAGTGTTAAAATGTTTGAAGTATGTTAAAGTATTTAAATAAAACCTTTAATTACATTTTTCACCCTACACGTGACTGATACTGAATTATTGTTTACATTGAGTTTTAGCGTTATGTTATAGACGTTATTTTAAATACAACTTGATTTTTGGCGCGTTTTTCTCGCATCACCGCGCTGACGTCATCAGTAGTTTCCCTCCTCGTTCAGCGCGTTTGTTTTGTCTTCTGAGGTAAGTTCTGCTGGTCAGATATTTCGCGTATTTACACACCCATAAAATACACTTTACACAGTTGTTTCAGCAACATTTACGGGGTTTGTTTTCATTGGATAAAACACCAAATATGCGTCTTTTCTGGCTATGTAGACTGATTTAGTTCGTCATGAAACGAACATCTGAGGAAAATGTTGAAATTCATTGAAACAGGAACGATTTTTTTCATAGATTTCATTTTTAGAGTAATAATGTTGGTGTTGAATTTATGTGATCTCAAACTTTAAGTTGATTTGTGAGGCAATTTCATGAGGAAAGAAACGTCGCTGTCTTGATGGACATAATCATGTACGGTTAACTCTAGAACGGCCATAACGGTCATTTTGACCGTTTTGAATTTTATATAAATAACTTTGTTAAAAAAAATAATATAATCCTGCTGGTACCTGACTTTTCCTAAAATTGTCTGTATTTTCATTTAAAATGCTTTTCATATAAATTAATTTACGTAAACGTAAGGCAAAAAAACAACAACAAACAAACAAACAAACATATTTTCCTATTTCGGCCATAGACGGTCATATTGACCGCACTGAATTTCGCTGTATTTTTTTTTGCTAAATATCCCGCGGTTGATCGTGGTCTCTCTCAACTGTCAACAGAAGGTCCGTCCAGTCACAGCGGTGTTTACTATATAATAATTTCTACATTAGTTGTTGATCAGAAATAAGCAAATAAAACCGGACTACAGTTATCTATAATACTAACGTTATCTATCTATCTATCTATCTATCTATCTATCTATCTATCTATCTATCTATCTATCTATCTATCTATCTATTGCTAGGCTAAAACATCTAAAATGAATGAACGAATGAGGAGGAACGTGACTCGAACCACGGCCCTGGAGATGCTTCAGAACTTGAGTGATGATTCGGATGAAGGGGATCAATCGGAGGTGGAAAGTGAAAGCGACGCTTCCTGGATGCAAGATAACATTTCCTCCTCATCAGAGAGTGATTCAAAGTCAAAGTCCAAATCAAGGAAAAAGAGACGGCTGCGATTATCAGACACGGCTGATCCAGAAGCTCCATTCATGTCGGATGATCCCGGTGAGCTCCGCTGCCCTGTCCTGCGCTGTCGTTTTGCTGCATGGGCTGTTCACTAGTTCTGCTATTCCTATTATTATTATTAGCCTATTTATTATTATTATCATAATAATATTATTATTATCGTCTCATTTTCATCTTTGAAAAAATGTGGTTGACAAAAATTCACAAATAAATTCTGGAATATTCCCATAAGCATACAATATACCTCATTTGTAGAAATTATTTTATAAAAATGCATTAAAATTTGGATTTTTGTTTTCATTTCAGGCCCGATGGAGGAAAATGAGGAGATTGGAGAGGAGAAACATCATGTCAAAACTGAAGAACAAACTCCCTCACAGACTGAAAGTATTTCTTCACTGAAAAGAGACAAGAAATATTTATTCTGCCATCAGTGTGGGAAGAGATTCACACAACAAGGACGCCTTAGGAATCACATGACCATCCACACTGGTGAGACGCTGCATAAATGTGATGAATGTGGTAAATCATTTTCATGTGCTTCAGCCCTAAAGAGCCATCTCAGAGTTCATTCACAGGAGAAACCACATTCATGTTCTTTGTGTGGAAAGAGTTTAAAACGCATCGAGAGTCTTGTGTCTCACATGAAGATCCACACCGGAGAGAAACCGTTCACATGTGATCAGTGTGGGAAGAGTTTCAGACAATCATCAAACCTTCAGGAACACATGAACATCCACACTGGAGAGAAACCATACAAATGTGATCAGTGTGGCAAAACATTTTCGAGAGCTACAGGCCTGAATACCCACATGTTAGTTCATTCACAGGAGAAACCACATTTATGTTCTTTGTGTGGAAAGAGATTTCCACGTCTGCAGAGTTTCAAACATCATCAGAAAATACATACTGGTGAAAAAGATCATAAGTGCTTAGAGTGTGGGAAGAGTTTTATTACTGCTGTAGTTTTGAGACAACACTGGAGGACACACACTGGAGAGAAACCGTACAAGTGTTCACACTGCGACAAGAGATTCCGTCGGCCTGAACACGTGAAAACACACGAGAGGATCCACACTGGAGAGAAACCGTATCACTGCACTCTATGTGGGAAGAGTTTCACTCAAGTATCTTCTCTACACAGTCATATGAAATACAATCACAGGAAGTAGATCATCTTAAAGCTCGTGTTGCATGGTTAATTTTTCCAATGATGTTTGATTTTTGGAGCAAAATACGCTAATTAAAACAAACTTGGAAAAATGTATTTTTGTATTGTTGTATTTTGTTTGCTCTATCTATGTCACATAGTGAGAAATGACACTATTATCAGTGTTCAAGTAAGACCAGAAAATTATTTTTTCCCCATTAAAAGCATAGTATTAGAAACGTCTTTTCTTCTACAAATATTAGATGTTAAGCTTCTCAGATATGTTGACTGGAGCAATAAAGTTCTTGATTCATGAGTAGAGAGAGGACTTAATCCACAACAAATGCAAGATATAATTCTTCTTTGTTCTACGGTTGTTCGGTACACCTGATTTACTCAAGTGTTAAAATGTTTGAAGTATGTTTAAGTATTTAAATAAAACCTTTAATTACATTTTTCACCCTACACGTGACTGATATTGAATTATTGTTTATATTAACTTTTAGCGTTGTTGTAAATACAACTTGATTGTAATAAATACAACTTGATTTTTGGCGCGTTTTTCTCGCATCACCGCACTGACGTCATCAGTAGTTTCCCTCCTTGTTCAGCGCGTTTGTTTTGTCTTCTGAGGTAAGTTCTGCTGGTCAGATATTTCGCGTATTTATTACACATCCATAAAATACACTTTACACAGTTGTTTTAGCAACATTTACGGGGTTTGTTTTCATTGGAAAAAGCGCCAAATGTGCGTCTTTTCTGGCGTCTGTAGACTGATTTAGTTCGTCATGAAACGTCTGAGGTATATGTTGAAATTCATTGAAACACGAACGATTTTTTTTCATAGGTTTCATTTTTATAGTAATAATGTTGGTGTTGAATGTATGTGATCTCAAAATTTAAGTTCCGATTTGTGAGGGAATTTCATGACAGAAACGTCGCTGTCTCGATGGACATAACGTTAATCGTCATGTACGGTTGATGACAGGATTTCGAAAACCCAAACTCTAAATATGAGTGTCATATTTTTGTAGTTTGAGTGTTTGTGTCAGATGTGAAAAGTGATATTATAATCTTTTGAATAAAGATGATTTATTATTATTTAAGGGTATATTCTGACTCCATCTGAGTGGCCTTTTTACCACAGACACAAAATCGCTTTTCTTTTCCTAATGCTCGCCCACCTCAGTTCACAAATAAATTCTGGAATATTCACGTAAGCATACAATATACCTCATTTGTAGAAATTATTTCATAAAAATGCATTAAAATTTGGATTTTTGTTTTCATTTCAGGCCCGATGGAGGAAAATGAGGAGATTGGAGAGGAGAAACATCATGTCAAAACTGAAGAACAAACTCCCTCACAGACTGGACGTATTTCTTCACTGAAAAGAGACAAGAAATATTTATTCTGCCATCAGTGTGGGAAGAGATTCACACAACAAGGACGCCTTAGGAATCACATGATCATCCACACTGGTGAGACACTACATAAATGTGATCAATGTGGTAAATCATTTGTATGTGCTTCAGCCCTAAAGAGCCATCTCAGAGTTCATTCACAGGAGAAACCACATTCATGTTCTTTGTGTGGAAAGAGTTTAAAACGCATCGAGAGTCTTGTGTCTCACATGAAGATCCACACCGGAGAGAAACCGTTCACATGTGATCAGTGTGGGAAGAGTTTCAGACAATCATCAAATCTTCGGGATCACATGAACATCCACACCGGAGAGAAACCATACGAATGTGATCAATGTGGGAAAACATTTTCATGGGTTACAGGCCTGAATACCCACATGTTAGTTCATTCACAGGAGAAACCACATTCTTGTTCTTTTTGTGGGAAAAGATTTTCATATCTGCAGAGTTTAAAACTTCATGAGAAAATACATACTGGTGAAAGAGATCATAAGTGCTTTGATTGTGGGAAGAGTTTTATTACTGGAGTGCGTTTGAGACAACACTGGAGGACACACACTGGAGAGAAACCGTACAAGTGTTCACACTGCGACAAGAGATTCCGTCTTTCAGGACACGTGAAAACACACGAGAGGATCCACACTGGAGAGAAACCGTATCACTGCACTCTATGTGGGAAGAGTTTCACTCAAGTATCTTCTCTACACAGTCATATGAAATACAATCACAGGAAGTAGATCATCTTCAGATCAAGCACTATCAGCTCTAATGCTGTGAGGAAATTTTTTTTTACAGGTTCAAACTTCTTTCTATTTTTTCTTTCATTTGTAGAGAGATGATACATTTGTTTACATTTTTTATTTAGTTATATTTAAGGTATTAAAATATCGTGATTGCGTTGGGCTTTACATTTCTTGATAACATTTAAATATCCCAGATAGCAAACTGACATTGAATCGACGTGGAAACATGACATCGAAACAACGTTGATCTGGCATTGTTTTGCTTATCGAATTAACGTTGAACCAACGTCAGACGCGTCATTTTTTCAAAACTAACGGAAAATCAACTTGAAATCAACGTTGTTTCAACGTTATGAAAGCAAACCAATTTTCATTTAGCTTCGAAGAATGCCGCGTCTGACGTTGGTTCAACGTTAATTCGATGAGCAAAAACAATGCCAGATCAATGTTGTTTCGATGTCATGAGAGACGTTGTTTCCACGTTGATTCAATGTCAGTTTGCTGTCAGGTACACCCCACTCATGACTGAGATTGAATGGACTGCTGTGTGTCAACGTCTGTAAACCCTTTTATTTTTGTTTAATATGTTTTATTGATGTTTCGCTGTTTTATACAGTATTTTGCGTGTTTTTGATAATCTACCGTTGATTTCGACTCGCGTTATGACGACATCACCGGCGCGCGGCCCTTCAGTCAGTTGTGTCAAGTCTTCTGAGGTGAGTTGTACGCGCTGTGTTATTAAAAAATACTCTTAACGCGCCCATTTCTGAATTGTTTCCATCGTTTCCATTCCAGAAGATATCAGTTTCACAAAACGGTAAGATGTTACCCAGAAAGGACAAATTTGATATAATGTTTACATCTGGAAGGTGTATTTTTAAGAGCTTTTGCACATCTGTAATTGTCTATAAGATGTTTCCTGTCAGATGTCAAATAGACGTTTAGAAGATGTCAGCAACATGCATTCTAAACCATTAAAGACATATTCTGAACGTCTATTTGACTGCTTACAATGCGTAAGTTGAACACCTAGAAACTTTTTATTGTCTGTTGATTCTACTTGTGTTAAAAAATTATCATTTCATAATTTTGGGTAACTCTGAAAGCCATTAACTGATTGCTTGGTCTTTTCATGTTTTAAATGTATTTAAATAAAACCTTTAAAATCTTTTCACCCTACACGTGACTAATATTGAATTATCGTTTACATTAATGTTTGGCGTTATTTTAGTGTGTGTTATATGTTATTGTAAAAATCCAACTTTATTTTTGGCGCGTTTTTGTCACATCACCGCGCTGACGTCATCAGTAGTTTCCTTCCTAGTTCAGCGCGTTTGTTGTGTCTTCTGAGGTAAGTTCTGCTGGTCAGATATTTCGCGTATTTACACATCCATAAAATACACTTTTCACAGTTGTTTCAGCAACGTTTACGGGGATTGTTTTCATTGGATAAAGCGCCAAATGTGCGAATTTCTGGCGTCTTGTAGACTGATTTAGTTCGTCATGAAACGAACATCTGAGGAAAATGTAGAAATTCGTCTTAGGAACAATTTTTTTTCATAGAATTCATTTTAGAGTAATAATGTTGGTGTTGAATTTAAGTGACCTCAAACTTTAAGTTTTGATTTGTGAGGCAATTTCATGATAGAAACGTCGCTGTCTTGATACATCATGTACGGTTAACACTAGAACGGTAATTTTGACCGTTTTGAATTTTATATAAATAACTTTCCCAGACAGCAAACTGACATAAAATCAACGTGGAAACGACGTCTCTCATGACATCGAAATAACGTTGATTTTGCTCATCGAATTAACGTTGAACCAACGTCAGACGCGGCATTCTTCAAAGCTAAATGAAAATCGAAAATTGGTTTGCTTTCATAACGTTTGAAGTAACGTTGATTTCAAGTTGATTTTCCGTTAGTTTTGAAAGGATGACGTGTCTGATGTTGGTTCAACGTTAATTCGATGAGCAAAACAATGCCAGATCAACGTTGTTTCGATGTCATGTTTCCACGTTGATTCAACGTCAGTTTGCTATCTGGGTTGTTAAATAATAATAATAATAAAATCCTGCTGGTACCTGACTTTTCCTAAAATTGTCTGTATTTTCATTTGAAATGCTTTTCATATAAATTAATTTACGTAAACGTAAGGCAAAAAACCCAAACAAACATATTTTCCTATTTCGGCCATAGACGGTCATATTGACCGCACTGAATTTCGCTGTATTTTTTTGTTAAATATCCCGTATATATATATATTGCTAGGCTAAAACATCTAAAATGAATGAGCGAATGAGGAGGAACGTGACTCGAACCACGGCCCTGGAGATGCTTCAGAACTTGAGTGATGATTCGGATGCAGGGGATCAATCGGAGGTGGAAAGTGAAAGCGACGATTCCTGGATGCAAGATAACATTTCCTCCTCATCAGAGAGTGATTCAAAGTCAAAGTCCAAATCAAGGAAAAAGAGACGGCTGCGATCATCAGACACGGCTGATCCAGAAGCTCCGTTCATGTCGGATGATCCCGGTGAGCTCCGCTGCCCTGTCCTGTGCTGTCGTTTTGCTGCATGGGCTGTTCACAAGTTCTGCTATTCCTATTATTTTTATCAGCCTATTTATTATTATTAGCATTATAATATTATTATTATCGTTTAGTTTTCGTCTTTGAAAAAATGTGGTTGACGAAAATTATTCGTCAACGAAATAAAACTGTTTTGAATCTAACGGTCAAAATGACCGTTTGTGGCCGTTCTAGTAGTTTTGGAATTCTGGCACTTCTAGTGTTAATGACAGGATTCAGAAAACCCAAACTCTAAGTATATAAGCATACAATATACCTCATTTGTAGAAATTATTTTATAAAAATGCGTTAAAATATGGATTTTTGTTTTCATTTCAGGCCCGATGGAGGAAAATGAGGAGATTGGAGAGGAGAAACATCATGTCAAAACTGAAGAACAAACTCCCTCACAGACTGGACGTATTTCTTCACTGAAAAGAGACAAGAAATATTTATTCTGCCATCAGTGTGGGAAGAGATTCACACAACAAGGACGCCTTAGGAATCACATGACCATCCACACTGGTGAGACGCTGCATAAATGTGATGAATGTGGTAAATCATTTTCATGTGCTTCAGCCCTAAAGAGCCATCTCAGAGTTCATTCACAGGAGAAACCACATTCATGTTCTTTGTGTGGAAAGAGTTTAAAACGCATCGAGAGTCTTGTGTCTCACATGAAGATCCACACCGGAGAGAAACCGTTCACATGTGATCAGTGTGGGAAGAATTTTAGACGATCAACAAGCCTTAAGGAACACATGATCATCCACACTGGAGAGAAACCATACAAATGTGATCAATGTGGCAAAGCATTTTCGAGTGCTTCAGGCCTGTATACCCACATGTTAGTTCATTCACAGGAGAAACCACATTTATGTTCTTTTTGTGGAAAGAGATTTCCACGTATGCAAAGTTTAAAACATCATCAGCAAATACATACTGGTGAAAGAGATCATAAGTGCTTAGAGTGTGGGAAGAGTTTTATTACTGGAGTGCGTTTGAGACAACACTGGAGAACTCACACTGGAGAGAAACCGTACAAGTGTTCACACTGCGACAAGAGATTCCGTCGGCCTGAACACGTGAAAACACACGAGAGGATCCACACTGGAGAGAAACCGTATCACTGCACTCTATGTGGGAAGAGTTTCACTCAAGTATCTTCTCTACACAGTCATATGAAATACAATCACAGGAAGTAGATCATCTTCAGATCCAGCACTATCAGGTCTAATGCTGTGAGGAAATAATACCGTCAAACAATGAAATCTCTTCAAAATCTGTCCTAAAGAGCGACAGGACAAAGAAACATCTAAATTAGTCTTCAAGACCAGCAGTTTCAACTGAGATAATTATTCTTGAATATCATTTTTCTTCAAGCTATATATAAATATCATTATACTATATTATGAGTTAAATGTTATGTAAAATGTTTGTGTATACTTTTATGATGGATTTTTTTTTTCACAGGTTCAAACTTTTCTTGCTATTTTTCTTTTGTAGAGAGATGTCACATTTGTTTACTCTTGTATTTTCATTGGTAATTTTTTTTTGTCCGGTGAAAAAGACAAATAAACATTTGATTCTTCTTTAATCGTCTTGTACATGTTCAGAAACACTACATACTGAGTTCAGTTTAGGTATTGAACTGTTGTGATTAATTATTCTGACAGCTAGTATATAAAGTTAAACATTCCCTGATTACTTTTTCTGTTGCAAGTTTTGAACCAGACAAACTCAGAATTGTTGAAGAGGTAATTGTTTACATAAAATTTAGTGATAGTTGAATAATCTTGGAATGTATGTATGTAGTTATCTGCATGTTTCATCCATGAAGATGCAACTTTGGAGAATAAGATATTGGGGTTTTGGGAACCAGAAGTAAGCTGGAAAAAGTGTTCAGATTAGAACACTGGTATCACTGTTTACACACACACACACACACACACACACACACACACACACACACACACACACACACACACATATATATATCAATCAACTTTAAAAAAAGAATTTAAATAATATTGAGAATGGCAGATTTTTTAAAAATCTATCAAAATAAATCAATCAAAATCTCTTTTATAGTTCCTGACAAACTTTTTTATTATTATTTTTCTTATAACTTTGGTAACAGGGTTGATGAATGCTGTCAAAATTACTATGGATTAAAATTATATATATTTTTTTTATTTGTAGCCATTGTCTACTTATAATGTAGTAACATTAATACTATAATTTCAGATGTGATGCTGGAGAATAAACTGTCTGATAAATTATTTTTCACCCGCCTACACATGATTGAGGTTGACATATTGTTTAATTTAACATTTAGAGTTATTTTTAGTGTATTTTTTAGGCCGTGTGTCCACCAAAACGTTTTTCCACGCGCTTGGCGTATCTTTTCAATTGTTTTCAACATGGGAGCGCCGCGTTTTTTAAACGCAACGAGGCGCTGGGCGTTTTTTACTGGTCGCTGGGAGTTGAAAAATATTCAACATTGGATAAAACGCAGCGGTCATTACTGTCACTTTTTACCCAGCCGTCCAATCACAGTGGAGGAGGGGCGGGACTAAACCACACTGACCAACTGTCACAACATTCAAACTGTGCTGCGAATATTCTGTATCATAGCAACGAAACGTCTCAACGGAAAAAAACCGCTGTGCTGCCAAAACGCTCTCAAGCGCCCAAAGCACGGCGTCTCCAGCAGAGCGGCTAGCGTTTTCAGCTGGACACACGGCCTTAAATGTTATTTTTGTATGAATTGTTCTTTTGAAAGAATGGGCGCGTTTATCCTGCATCACCGCGCTGACGTCATCAGTAGTTTCCTTCCTAGTTCAGCGCGTTTGTTTTGTCTTCTGAGGTAAGTTCTGCAGGGCAGATATTTCGCGTATTTACACATCCATAAAATACACTTTACACAATTTGTTTCAGCAACATTTACGGGGTTTGTTTTCATTGGTTAAACCGCCAAATGTGCGTCTTTTATGGCGTCTGTAGACTGATTTAGTTCAGCACGAAACGAACATCTGAGGAAAATGTTGAAATCATTCAATCATATTAACAGTATGTTAGTGTTATTGAATGTATGTGATTTCAAACTTTAAGATTCGATCTGTGAGGGAATTTTATGAGGATAGAAAAACATTTATGCTTTCCTGGTATAATAATGTGGCAATAAATTAATGATGGACATAATCAGTTACGGTTAATGACTGGAATCAGAAAAAAAGAAGTATAAAAATGGGTGTCACATTGTTTTAGTTTCTTTGTTAGTGTCAGATGTGAAAAGTAATACTATAATCTTTTAAATATAGATGATTTACTATTATTTAAGTTTACATTCGGACACTCCACCATCTGCGTGATATTTTAACCACAGACATCCAGAATTACTACAGAATGCAGTATAATGCAGCGTAATTTATTTTTTAGTGGCGTTATCATTATTTTCCCAACACTCACATCAGTTCACAAATAAATTCTGGAATATTCCAGTTATTTTTATTTCAGGCCCGATGGAGGAAAATGAGAGTGAAGAGGAGAAACATCATGTCAAAACTGAAGAAAAAACTCCCTCACAGACTGAAAGTATATCTTCATTGAAAAGAACAGACAAGAAATATTTCATCTGTCATCAGTGTGGGAAGAGATTCACACAACAAGGACACCTTAAGAATCACATGATCATCCACACTGGAGAGACACTGCATAAATGTGATCAATGTGATAAAACATTTTTGTGGGCTTCAGCTCTAAAGAGCCATCTCAGAGTTCATTCACAGGAGAAACCACATTCATGTTCTTTGTGTGGAAAGAGATTAAAATACAAACAGAGTCTTGAGCTTCACATGAGGATCCACACCGGAGAGAAACCGTTCACATGTGATCAGTGTGGGAAGAGTTTTAGACAATCATCAAACCTTCAGGAACACATGAACATCCACACCGGAGAAAAGCAGCACGAATGTGATCAATGTGGAAGAATATTTTCAAGGGCTACAGGCCTGAAGAGCCACATGTTAGTTCATTCACAGGAGAAACCACATTCATGTTCTTTGTGTGGAAAAAGATTTTCACATCTGCACAATTTAAAACTTCATCAGAAAACACATACTGGTGAAAGAGATCATAAGTGCCTTGAATGTGGGAAGAGTTTTATTACAACTGAACGTTTAAAACTACACTGGAGGACACACACTGGAGAGAAACCGTACAAGTGTTCACACTGCGACAAGAGATTTCGTCGGTCAGGACATCTGAAAACACACGAGAGGATCCACACTGGAGAGAAACCGTATCACTGCACTCTATGTGGGAAGAGTTTCACTCAAGTATCTTCTCTACACAGTCATATGAAATACAATCACAGGAAGTAGATCATTTTCAGATAATACCGTCAAGCAATAATATCTCTTCAGTATAAATCTACCCTAACCAGCCAACGTGACTGATACATGACCTAATTTGTCACAGTGAATAAATTTCATCTTGAAGACCAGTGGTTTCAACTGTGAGATTCACATCCACTCAAAGATGGAGTTCCACCCTAAAGACCATCTAGACTTTTTATTCTTGAATATCATTTGCTTTGTGGTATAAATACATATCATTATACTTTATTATAAGTAAAATATTATGTTATTTTTATGATGCATATATATAGTTAATTTTTATCTATTTCTACTTATTCTTCTTGCATTAAAAATGTCTAAGTTAATACATTAGCTACATTTAAAAGTCATTAAAATATATTATGATTGATTTGGCTTTAATTTTCTCGATATAACATCTTTCACACCACATATGACTGCTGTCTGTCTACATCAGTAACTGTTTTACCCCTATTTTTGTTTTATGATTTTTTTTAATACAGATGTTTTATACAGTTTTTGCTGTGTTTTATTAATCCTCCGTTGATCTCGTCTCGCGGTGATGACGTCATCATTCGCGCGCTCCCTTCATCCTATTTTTCTGAGGTAAACACTACACGCGATCAAATAACTGTTAAATACTCTTTTAACACAGTTTAAAGTACATTTACACGGCTGTTTCTGAATGCCTTATATTATAATGTACACCGCTCTTCGTGTGTCTGTTTACTAAATCACTTTAAGACGACGAAATATTTCTCATTCAAAACGACAATAGGCTAGCGAACGGTAAATCGAACTATATTTAGATTAATGTCGGCGAATTACAATGTTTTTATATTCCTGCGATGTTACTATATAAATTGAGGAATGATAGTTAAATATTAGAGCGCTTTCAGCATTTATTCTGACTGTAAAAATCTGTTTCTAGCAGTATACTTATAATAAAGTGAGATGATCTGCTGCTGATCCTGAATGGTTTGTCGAATGAGTGTTGATAGTCTATGGATCATCACTATTATCAGAGCAGTTGAAAAGCGTCTTTATTTCATGTCAATAGATCCTGTTTTCACTGCATTCATTATGCTGATATATTCAGATCAGTAAATTGCCACAATTAGCTTGTTTTATTGTCAACAGACTTGAACAAACGACACGATCTGCTATTTTGATCATCTACTAGAAAAAGCCCAGGTAAGTCTCATAATAGCTTTTATTCAATCTTTGATTAACCATGTTCCATATAAAAACAAACAAATGTCAGACTCAATTTTTGGGTCATTTGTTTCTTTCACATTTGTTTTTCTAAGTTTATTTTTAATCTATTTTCCCCTTATTTTTATTTAGTAGCTGTCTATATTCTGTTCGTTGTTGTACTTTTTATATAATTCTTTGCCAATATGTTAATGAGAAGTAAGATCCTAGGAATAAAGTATTTGGATTAAATTTTTGTATTCATAAAAACACTTTCCCCTGGTTTCACAGAAATAGCATAAGCCTAGTCCCAGACTAAAATGCATTATTGAGCTGTTGTAACTGAAAACTACTTGAACTGACATCTTAAAATATGTCAGCGGGTGCCATTGTTTTGTCTCAAAGCAAAAACCCACACTTAAGTAAATTTTTTTTCCAATATTCCAGTAAGTAACTACCGTTTCTTTTTTTACACTCCACTTCATCAGCTAAACAATTTAACGGTCCTATTAGCTCTGTCGCCGCCATTTTTCCAACACTTTATAACACCTATGCATATTAAAATTGAGTGTATGAAATGGCAAATGTAAATTATGTTAATTGCTAGTATGGTAATGTAAAATGCAATGTGTAAAATGTCCATTTTACATATTGCATTGTTATTTTGCATATTACATTTCAAATTGAATATGGCTACCCATGTGTTTCCATACCCATGAAATATACTTTACGGTTTCAGCAACATTTACAGGGCTATTGCTGAATTGTTTTCATTGGATAAAGTGTGCGTCTTTTCTGCCGTCTGTAGACTGATTTAGTTCAGCACAAGATGAACGTGAGGAAAATGTTGAAATAATTCAAGCATGGATGTTTTTGCCAAAAAAATGGGTGTCATATTGTTGTGGTTTGTATGTTTGTGTCAAATTTGATATGTAATATTATAATATTTTATAATAGATGAATTATAATATTTAAGGGCATATTCTGACGGTCTGATCTCAAACATTTTCTTTTTAACATAGAGACCCAAAATTACCTCTGAATAACTATAATTCCCAAAGTTTACAATGCAAATATGCACAACATTGTGAACATATGAATGAAATGCGCTGCAGCTTCCTAGTTTTTAACGGTATTGTTCTTTTCATAATGCTCACATCAGTTGACAAATAAATGATACAATATTCCCATCAGCCTTCAATATACATCATTTGTGGAAATCAATTTAAAAAAATGCATTAAAATTATGATTTTATTTTCATTTCAGGCGCAATGGAGGAAAATGAGGAGATTGGAGAGGAGAAACATCATGTCAAAACTGAAGAACAAACTCCCTCACAGATTGAAAGTATTTCTTCACTGAAAATAGAATATTTCATCTGCCATAAGTGTCTGAGTTGTTTCACACGACAAGAAGACCTTCAGGAACACGAGATCATCCACACTATTGAGAAAGTGCATCAATGTGATCACTGTTGGAAAATATTTGATTGTGCTTCATCCCTAAAGAGCCATCTCAGAGTTCATTCACAGGAGGAACGACTTTTATGTTATTTGTGTGGAAAGAGTTTAAAACACAAACAAAGTCTCGAGCTTCACCTGAAGATCCACACTGGAGAGAAACCGTTCACATGTGATCAGTGTGGGAAGAGTTTTAGACAATTATTCAACCTTAAGGAACACATGACCATCCACACTGGAGAGAAACCATACGAATGCGATGAATGTGGCAAAACATTTGCGAGGGTTTCAGGCCTGAATGCCCACATGTTAGTTCATTCACAGGAGAAACCACATTTATGTTCTTTGTGTGGAAAGAGTTTTGCACGTCTGCCGGACTTTAAACTTCATCAGAAAAGACATACTGGTGTAAAAGATCATAAATGCTTTGAGTGTGGGAAGAGTTTTATTACCGCTGTAGTTTTGAAACGACACTGGAGGACACACACCGGAGAGAAACCGTACAAGTGTTCACACTGCGACAAGAGATTCCGTCGGTCTGAACACGTGAAAACACACGAGAGGATCCACACTGGAGAGAAACCGTATCACTGCACTCTATGTGGGAAGAGTTTCACTCAAGTATCTTCTCTACACAGTCATATGAAATACAATCACAGGAAGTAGATCATCTTCAGATCCAGCACTATGGTGAAAAAGACAAATAAACATTTGATTCTTCTTTAATCGTCTTGTACTTCTTCAGAAATATTACAGACTGAGTTCAGTTTAGGTATTGAACATTTGCAATTAACTATTCTGACAGCTAATGATTTTGACTAAGTTGACAGACCAAGTTAAACTTTAGCTATAGCGTGAGCCTGAAGGTAAGGAGGAATAATAAATAAGATTGGCCAAATTCACCAAGTATTCCATGATCTAATTCACTATTATCTCAATAGCAATGAAATACAAATTAACACACTGGGTTTCACGTTCCGCTGAGAGAATTTATTATGCTTATAAGCCGCTTCTTTCGGTCGTGCATGTGTTGGGTAACGCTGCACATTTTTACATGGTTAAAACAATCATGCTAAATACATTTGAGTATGTTGAAACTTGTTACGTCGTTACTCTGCATTCGCTTGGTTGCAGTGCTGTAAGCGAGATCGATATCATCTTCACAAAAGCTGGATGACTTGTGTGACACAATTCTGTTAAAACATTATATGATAGAGAAAATGCTGTATTAGCGTAAATAAACCTCTTTCTGGTTATGCTATGTTACTTGATACAGTGTTGTTGTCTCTGAGGAATGTTAAAAACATGGTCGAGGTAAATCAAGAAAACTTGAGATTTAAATGATAATACTAGCAGTGTTGAGTATAACAATGATTCATTTTCTGTCGACAAGGTAGGGTGAAAACTTATGTAAATCACATTAAAATACACTTTGATTGCTTTGGGCTTCACATTTCTCGATATCTTTATATCGATATCTTTCACCCCACATATGACTGCTGTCTGTCTACATCAGTAACTGTTTTACCCTTATTTTTGTTTTATATAGATATTTATACAATTTTTGGTGTTTTAATAGTCTGCCGTTGATCGATCGTCTCGCGGTGATGACGCCATCATTCGCGCGCTTCGCTTCCCCAGTCCCTTCTTCCTATTCTGAGGTAAACACTACACGCGATCAAATAACTGTTAAATACTCTTTTAACACAGTTTAAAGTACATTTACACGGCTGTTTCTGAATGGCTTCTATAATGTACACCGCTCTTCGTGTGTCTGATAACTAAAACACTTTAAGACGACGAAATATTTCTCATTCAAAACGATAAGAGGTTAGCGAACGGTAACTTGGGAAATCGAACTATATTTATATTCAGATCGGCGAATTACAATCTTTGAGAAAGATGGGTGTAAGTAATATCTGTCTTTATATTCCTGCGATATTACTGTATAAATTGAGGAATAATAGTTAAACATTAGAGCACATTAAGGCTTTCAGCATTTATTCTGTCTGAAACTGTTTCTAGCAGCAAATAACGTTATAAAGTGAGATGATCTGCTGCTGATCCTGAATGGCTTGTCGAATGAGTGTTGATAGTCTATGGATTATCACTATTATCAGAGCAGCTGAAAACCAATTTATTTAATGTTAATAGATCCTGTTTTCACTTCATTCGTTACGCTGATGTGTGTACATTGCCACATTAAGCTCATTTTATTGTCAATAGACTTGAACAAATGACACGATCTACTATTGTCATCATCTACTAGAAATAGCCCAGGTAAGTTTCATAATAGCATTTATTCAATTTTTGATTAACCATGTTTCATATAAAAACAAATAGTTATGTCAGACTCAATTGTTGGGTCATTTGTTTCTTTCACATTTGTTTTTCTACGTTTATTTTCTCTTTTGTCTTATATTTGGTATCTGTATTCTGTTCATTGTTGTACTTTTTATTTTTTTCTATAATTCTTTGCCAACATGTTAATGAGAGGTAAGATCCTAGGAATAAAGTATTTGGATAAAATTTCTTAAAAATAAAAAGGGGCTTAACTTGCGAATTCATAAAAACACTTTCGCCTGGTTTCACAGAAATAGCATGAGCCTAGTCCCAGACTAAAATTCATTATTGAACTGACATCTTAAAATATGTCAGTGAGTGCCATTGTTGTCTAAAGATGCGGATCAGTAATGTTTTTTTTTAAAGGGCCTTTACAAAAACCCACAATTATACCTAAAACAAAGCAAAGGTCTCTCCATAATAGATATTTCGCGTATTTACACACCCATAAAATACACTTTAGAGTTTGTTTCAACAACATTTACAGAATTATTTCTGAATTGTTTTCATCAGATAAAGCGCCAAATGTGCGTCTTTTCTGGCGTCTGTTGACTGATTTAGTTCTACACACAATGAACACGTGAGGAAAATGTTGTAATAATTCAAACATGGACAATTTTGCCATATGTTTAATATTGAGAGTGAAAATGTAGTGTTATTGAATGTATAATCTCAAACTTTTATGTTTTGACCTGTGAGGAAATTTCATGCGGATGGAAATATTTATTTCTATTCGTCTTTAATATGGCAATAAAAACAAAAACAAAACATAAGCAGATGTGAAATGTAATACTGTAATCTTTTATAATAGATGATTTATAATATTTAAGGGTATATTCTGACGGTCTGAACTCAAACATTTTCTTTTTACCACAGAGACCCAAAATTACCTCTGAATAACTATAATTCCCAAAGAACAACAAAGCACAACATTGTGAACATATGTATGAAATGCGCTGCAGCTTCCTAGTTTTTAACAGTATTATTCTTATCCTAATGCTCACATCAGTTGACAAATAAATGATACAATATTCCCATCAGCCTTCAATATACATCATTTGTGAAAATCAATTAAAAAAATGGATTAAAATTATGATTTTATTTTCATTTTAGGTGCAATGGAGGAAAATGAGGAGAGTGAAGAGGAGAAATATCATGTCAAAACTGAAGAACAAACTCCCTCACAGACTGAAAGTATTTCTCTGAAGAAAATAGACAAGAAATATTTCATCTGCCATAAGTGTCTGAGTTGTTTCACACGACAAGAAGACCTTCAGGAACACGAGATCATCCACACTATTGAGGAAGTGCATGAATGTGATCAATGTGGCAAAACATTTGATTCTGATTCATCCCTAAAGAGCCATCTCAGAGTTCATTCACAGGACAAACCATATTCATGTTCTTTGTGTGGAAAGAGTTTAAAACACAAACAAAGTCTCAAGACTCACATGATGATCCACACCGGAGAGAAACCGTTCACATGTGATCAGTGTGGGATAAGTTTTACACAATCATCAAACCTTAATGAACACATGAACATCCACACTGGAGAGAAAGCATACGAATGTGATCAATGTGGCAAAACATTCTCGAGGTCTACAGGTCTGAAGAGCCACATGGTAGTTCATTCACAGGAGAAACCACATTCATGTTCTTTGTGTGGAAAGAGATTTCCACGTATTCAGAGTTTGAGATTTCATCTGAAAATACATTCTGGTGAAAGAGATCATAAGTGCTTAGAGTGTGGGAAGAGTTTTATTACCGCTATACGTCTGAAACAACACTGGAGGACACACACTGGAGAGAAACCGTACAAGTGTTCACACTGCGACAAGAGATTCCGTCTTTCAGGACACGTGAAAACACACGAGAGGATCCACACTGGAGAGAAACCGTATCACTGCACTCTATGTGGGAAGAGTTTCACTCAAGTATCTTCTCTACACAGTCATATGAAATACAATCACAGGAAGTAGATCATCTTCAGATCCAGCACTATAAGGTCTAATGCTGTGTCCTCACCAAACGTCACAATAATACCGTCAAACAATAAGATCTCTTCAGTATAAATCTGCCCTAACCAGCCAACGTGACCGGAAATAGACACATGATCTAAATTTGTCACAGTGAATAAAATTCATCTTCAAGACCAGCAGTTTCCTTCCTAAAGACCATCTGGACTTTTTATTCTTGAATATCATTTGTTTTGTGGTATAAATAAATATCTTTCTACTTTATTATAAGTAAAATATTATGTTAATTATGTATATCAATGCACTAGTGTGAAGGAAAATAGTTTTAACAGGCTCAAACTGTTTATTAAACAGTTTGTGTTATTCTTTTTCCTTTTTTGTGTAGGTCCGTCTAATTTACTTAGATTTTGTAGTCTTTTATTGTCCATTTATCTATTATCTTCTTATTCTTCTTGCATCAAAAACGGCTAATTTAATAATTGTAGGTACATTTAATTAAAATATTGTGATTGCTTTGGGCTGTACATTTCTCGATAAAGCTTTTAAATGCCCATCTTTCACCCCACATATGACTGCTGTTTGCCTACATCAGTAACTGTTTTACACTTATTTTGTTTCATGTTTTTTATACAGATATTTTATACAGTTTTTGCTGTGTTTTATTAATCCTCCGTTGATCTCGTCTCGCGGTGATGACGTCATCAGTCGCGCGCTCCCTTCATCCTATTTTTCTGAGGTAAACACTACACGCGATCAAATAACCGTTAAATACTCTTTTAACACAGTTTAAAGTACATTTACACGACTGTTTCTGAATGCCTTATTATATAATGTACACCGCTCTTCGTGTGTCTGTTTACTAAATCACTTTAAGACGACGAAATATTTCTCATTCAAAACGACAAGAGGCTAGCGAACGGTAAATCGAACTATATTTAGATTCATGTCGGCGAATTACAATGTCTTTATATTCCTGCGATGTTAATGTATAAATTGAGGAATGATAGTTAAATATTAGAGCGCTTTCAGCATTTTGCTCTGACTGTAAAAATCTGTTATAATAAAGTGAGATGATCTGCTGCTGATCCTGAATGGCTTGTCGAATGAGTTTTGATAGTCTATGGATCATCACTATTATCAGAGCAGCTGAAAAGCCCCTTTGTTTCATGTCAATAGATCATTTTTTCACATCATTTATTATGCTGATGTATTCAGATCTGTAAATTGCCACATTTAGCTCGTTTTATTGTCAACAGACTTGAACAAACGACACGATCTGCTATTTTGATCATCTACTAGAAAAAGCCAGGGTAAGTATCATAATAGCTTTTATTCAATCTTTGATGAACCATGTTCCATATAAAAACAAATAGTTATGTCCGGCTCAATTGTTGGGTCATTTGTTTCTTTCACATTTTGTTTTCTCCTAAGTCTATTTTCTCTTTTTTTTCTTATTTTTTGGTATCTGTATTATGTGCATTGTTGTACTTTTTTTCTGTAATTTTTGCCAATATGTTAATGAGAGGTAATCCTAGGAAAAAAGTATTTGAATGAAATTTCTTAAAAATAAAAAGAGGTATAATTTGTGAATTCATAAAAACACTTTCGTCTGGTTTCACAGAAATAGCATAAGCCTAGTCCCAGACTAAAATGCATTATTGAGCTGGCACCTTTAAGTGAACAGTATAATATTTTATAATATATGATTTCTAATATTTAAGGGTATAGTCTGACGGTCTGACGGTTTTCTTTTTAACACAGAGACCCAAAATTACCTCTGAGTAACTATAATTCCAAATGAATACAATGCAAATATGCACAACAATGTGAACATATGAATGAAATGCGCTGCAGCTTCCTAGTTTTTAACAGTATAATTCTTTTCCTAATGCTCACATCAGTTGACAAATAAATGATAGAATATTCCCATCAGGCTTCAATATACATCATTTGTGGAAATCATTTAAAAAATGCATTAAAATTATGACTTTATTTTCAGGCGCAATGGAGGAAAATGAGGAGATTGGAGAGGAGAAACATCATGTCAAAACTGAAGAACAAACTCCCTCACAGACTGAAAGTATTTCTTCATTGAAAAGAGACAAGAAATATTTCATCTGCCATAAGTGTCTGAGTTGTTTCACACGACAAGAAGACCTTCAGGAACACGAGATCATCCACACTATTGAGAAAGTGCATCAATGTGATCACTGTTGGAAAACATTTGATTGTGCTTCATCCCTAAAGAGCCATCTCAGAGTTCATTCACAGGAGGAACGACTTTTATGTCCTTTGTGTGGAAAGAGTTTAAAACACAAACAGTGTCTTTTGTCTCACATGAAGATCCACACTGGAGAGAAACCGTTCACATGTGATCAATGTGGGAAGAGTTTTACACAATCATCAAACCTTAATGAACACATGAACATCCACACTGGAGAGAAACCGTACGAATGTGATCAGTGTGGGAAAACATTTTCGAGAGCTACAGGCCTGGATGCCCACATGATAGTTCATTCAGAGGAGAAACCACATTTATGTTCTTTGTGTGGAAAGAGTTTTGCACGTCTGCAGAGTTTCAAACTTCATCAGAAAATACATTCTGGTGTAAGAGATCATAAGTGCTTAGAGTGTGGGAAGAGTTTTATTACTGCTATACGACTGAAACAACACTGGAGGATCCACACTGGAGAGAAACCGTACAAGTGTTCACACTGCGACAAGAGATTCCGTCTTTTAAGCACGGTGAAAACACACGAGAGGATCCACACTGGAGAGAAACCGTATCACTGCACTCTATGTGGGAAGAGTTTCACTCAAGTATCTTCTCTACACAGTCATATGAAATACAATCACAGGAAGTAGATCATCTTCAGATCCAGCACTATCAGGTCTAATGCTGTGAGGAAATAATACCGTCAAACAATGAAATCTCTTCAAAATCTGTCCTAAAGGGTGACAGGACAAAGAAACATCTAAATTAGTCTCAGTGAATAAAGTTAGTCTTCAAGACCAGCAGTTTCAACTGAGATAATCGTTCTTGTATATAATTTTTCATCAAGGTAAATATAAATATCATTATACTATATTATGAGTTAAATGTTATGTAAAATGTTTGTGTATACTTTTATGATGGAAAATGTTTTTTTTTTACAGGTTCAAACTTTTCTTGCTATTTTTCTTTTGTAGAGAGATGTCACATTTGTTTACACTTTGTATTTTCATTGTTAAATTTTTTGTTGAAAAAGACAAATAAACATTTGATTCTTCTTTAATCGTCTTGTACTTCTTCAGGAATACTACATACCGAGTTCAGTTTAGGTATTGAACTGTTGCATTTAATTATTTTGACAGCTAATGATTTTGACTAAGTTGACAGAACTTCAGCTATAGCGTGAGCCTGAAGGTAAGGAGGTAACAAGCGGCAGGTCTGGACTGGATTCCTTTTCAACTCCTTACATTGACACCACCAAAGGGAAGGAAAAGCACTGCCTAGTCCAGGAGGAGGTGAGAGCAGTGGTCGAGGAGTAGAGAACCTGCAGAACAGTAGGAATGAGGCAACAGGGTGCCTGGACACGATGGGAGAACGCGATCGAGAGGAAGGTGACATGGGCGGAGTTACAGCGGATCGAGTTTTTTATCCCGGCGGTATACGGTGTGCTCCCCAGCCCATCAAACCTTCACATATGGGGCAAAGTGGAGTCCCCAGTGTAACGAAGGCCAGCTAGTAGTTGTCGTGCGAGTAAACCTCACTCCCCTGATCTCAATAGGCACTCTAGCGACAGACACTAGTGGCCTCCTTGTTAGAGCGCCTGACTCTCATGACTCTGAGACCCGGGTTCGAGGCCCGCTCGGAGCGGGTTGAGTTGGACCCGGGTGGAGGGGTTACACCAGCATGCCCACTGTGCACCAAGCGTGGAACCCTAGAGCACATTCTGAGTTGCTACTCAAAGGCACTGGGATAGAGAAGATGGAGGCATGACCAAGCACTAAAGGCCATTGCTGAAGCCATTGCTACAGCAGTCGAGTGGTCAAAGTGCTCCCGCCCCTCCAAACAAGCCATTGTCAGAGCTGGAGAGCGACAAAACCAGCCGCGAAAACATCTGCAGGCATCCTGGCCACGGCGAGGGTCTGGGAGTTGTTGGTGGACTTGGAGCGGCAACTCAAGTTCCCCAACCAGGTTGTGCCCACCTCCTTAAACCCAGATGTCGTTCTCTTGTCTGAGTCCTGTTGGAGCTTACAGTCCCTTGGGAAGACCACTTGGAAGAGGCGTTTGAGAGTAAGCTCGCCAAGTACGAGGGACTAGTAAGCGAGTGTCGACAAGCTTGATGGAGAGCAAGGTGTATCCCAATAGAGGTAGGATCCCTGTCCAGAGTCTTCAGTCTGTCTGGCATTGATGGGGTTAAGCCTGTGGTACTTTCCACGTCCGCAATTGCGCTAGGGTCCGCGTGACGTAAAAATCGTCATCGAAGGGTCTGCCCAGAGGTTCCTTGCGGACGTCCGTGTGCCTCTCATATTTTGTGATCGGGCGGTCAAAGTACGTGCGGCCACTACTAGATTAAAAGCGCGGGGGTTAAAAAGTGGACGTCGATTTCGAAGAGAGGCTGTGCGAAGAAGTCCGTCGCTACTCGCACCTCGATAACCCATCATTAAGGATAATAAACAGCCAGATGTGCAATAATTCCTTGAGGGAAATTAGCACGAGTTTTGGCAAAGTATGTGTAAAGCTGTTTTTGTACGCGCCCAAACTGGAGTATAACTGAGCCTTTAGGAGGAGAAGAGCCATCCGCGATACCACTAATGCGGCAGAGAAAGCCTCAAGATGGCTGCGGCTCAAGAGAGGAGCAGGGTAGCTAGATTTGCCAACTGGACACAAGCTGGGGTCTGATCAGCCACAGCTGGGTCACCTGGAGCAGGGTGTATGATGTTGAAAGACCTGAAACACCCAATGATTCCAGGAACATCACTGAAGATGTGTCCAGTAGCATACACAGCCTTTTATCTATCTATGTATTAATTTTTATCAATGAACTTTAAAAACACCAAAATTAAATAATATTTAGGAATGGCAGATTTTTGGCATGAAACAGTCAAAATCTCTTTTATAGTTTCTGATAAACTTTTTTATTATTATTTTTCATGTAACTTACTTTGGTAACAAGGTTGATGAATGCTGTCAATATTACTATGGATTAATGTTTTTTTTATGTAGCCATTGTTTACTTGCGCTTTTAAAGGATTTATTGAAATGTACATTAATACTATAATTTCAGATGTGATGCTGGAGAATAAACTGTCTGAATAATTGTACGTTATAAATATTTTGTATTAATTGTTCTTTTGAAAGAATGGGCGCGGTTTTCTCGCATCACCGCGTTGACGTCATCAGTAGTTTCCTTCCTCGTTCAGCGCGTTTGTTTTGTCTTCTGAGGTAAGTTCTGCTGGTCAGATATTTCGCGTATTTAAACATCCATAAAATACACTTTACACAATTTGTTTCAGCAACAATTACGGGGTTTGTTTTTATCGGATAAAGCGCCAAATGTGCGTCTTTTCTGGCGTCTGTAGACTGATTTAGTTCGTCATGAAACGAACATCTGAGGTAAATTTTGGAATAATTCAATCATATTTACAGTATTTATGTTAGTGTTATTGAATGTATGTGATCTCAAACTTTAAGATTCGATCTGTGAGGGAATTTCATGAGGATAGAAACATTTTTTGCTCTCCTGGTATAATAATGTGGCAATAAATTAATGATGGACATAATCAGTTACGGTTAATGACAGGAACCAGAAAAAAACAGATAAAAATGTGAGTCACATTGTTTTAGTTTGTTTGTTAGTGTCAGATGTGAAAAGTAATACTATAATCTTTTAAATATAGATGATTTATTTAAGTTTATATTCGAACTCCACCATCTGCGTGATATTTTAACCACAGACATCCAGAATTACTACAGAATGCAGTATAATGCAGTGTAATTTATTTTTTAGTGGCGTTATCATTATTTTCTCAACACTCACATCAGTTCACAAATAAATTCTGGAATATTCCAGTTATTTTTATTTTTATTTCAGGCCCGATGGAGAAAAATGAGAGCGAAGAGGAGAAACATCATGTCAGAACTGACGAAAAAACTCCCTCACAGACTGAAAGTATTTCTCTGAAGAAAATAGACAAGACATATTTCATCTGCCATAAGTGTGGGAAGAGTTTCACACAACAAGGACACCTTAAGAATCACATTATCATCCACACTGGTGAGACACTGCATGAATGTGATCAATGTGGTAAAACATTTTTGTGGGCTTCAGACCTAAAGAGCCATCTCAGAGTTCATTCACAGGAGAAACCATATTCATGTTCGTTGTGTGGAAAGAGATTAAAATACAAACAGAGTCTTGTGTTTCACATGAAGATCCACACTGGAGAGAAACCGTTCACATGTGATCAGTGTGGGAAGAGTTTCAGACAATCATCAAGCCTTCAGGAACACATGAACATCCACACCGGAGAGAAACCATACGAATGTGATCAATGTGGTAGAATATTTTCGAGGGCTTCAGGCCTATCGACCCACATGTTAGTTCATTCAAATGAGAAATCACATTCATGTTCTTTTTGTGGAAAAAGATTTTTACGTCTGCAGAGTTTAAAACTTCATCAGAAAACACATACTGGTGAAAGAGATCATAAGTGCTTTGCATGTGGGAAGAGTTTTATTACAGCTATTAGCTTGAAACTACACTGGAGGACACACACTGGAGAGAAACCTTATAAGTGTTCACACTGCGACAAGAGATTCTGTCGGCCTGAAAATGTGAAAACACACGAGAGGATCCACACTGGAGAGAAACCGTACAAGTGTTCACACTGCAACAAGAGATTCCGTCTTTCAGGACATCTGAAAACACACGAGAGGATCCACACTGGAGAGAAACCGTATCACTGCACTCCATGTGGGAAGAGTTTCACTCAGTTATCCTCATTACGCAGTCATATGAAATACAATCACAGGAAGTAGTTAATCTTCAGATCCAGCACTATAAGGTCAGTGTCCTCACCGAACGTGACAATAATACCATTGAACAGAAAGATCTCTTCAGTATAAATCTCTTCTAATCAGCCAACGAGAGACAGGAAAAAGAAACATGATCTAAATTTGTTACAGTGAATAAATTCATCTTCAAGACCAGCAGTTTTAAAGATGGTGTTCTTTTTATTTTTAATATTATTTGCTTTGTCGTATAAATAAATATTATTATACGTTATTATAAGTAAAATATTATGTTATTTTTATGATGCATCCAAGCGTGGATCATTCATTTCAACATCCTCATTCTCATATTTAAGAATCTGTAATCTTTTATGCTACTGCCCGCTGACGTGCTTTTAAAGCTATTTTTATGACCTTCAAACACCTTAAAATGCACAAATGTAGGTCTGAGAAATCCTAATTTTAACTACGTCACCTGGAAATTATACATTTAGGAATATAGAAAATATTAATTCTTAAAAAAATATTACATTTGGCAGTTTTTAAATGTAAGAAGTACATAAAATTATAAATGAAGTAGGAGATTTATGTTTAGTACATTGACTTCCATAGTTGGAAAAAAAATATGGTCGCCAATTTGGGCCAGAAACTGTCTGGTTACCAACATTCTTCAAAATATCTTCTATTGTGAGAAGAAAGAAACTCATACAGGATAGGAACGACATGAGCGTGATTAAGTAATGACAACATTTTTTTTTTTTTTGGGTGAACTGTCCTTTTAAAATGCAAATAGGGGGGCGTGGTCTCTTTACACCGTCATCAGAACTAGACAGCGGCGTGGTCACGTGCTACTTGCAGAGAATACTCCAGATCCAAGATGGCGGCGTACATGAGAATGTGGAGATCATACCGTCCAGCGTCCCGAAGCATCAGCACAGCTTCATCAGCAGGAACGGTCCTGATCAGAGCCGGCTTAAACGCGTTATTCCCGCGGGATCCTCTCAGCGGGAGCCGCTTCATCCACATCCAGCGCTCATATTCCAGTATATCCAGCAGAAAGTCGTTACACAACGCGAGGATCGCAGCATCCGCGGTGAATGACAGTTGGAGGCGCGTGCCCGCCGGCTCCGGGAGTCTCGGACTCGGGTGTCAACAGAAGAGGTTTCTCTTTGGGAACCAGGGAAGCGGGTTCTCCGGGGGGGACGGTGCAGAGAGTAGCGGGGGAGCTGAGGATGAGTCCGGGGGTGATGAAGGTCCTTATTCTCCTCCTCCTCCTCCTCAGATGAGCGCGCTCACCACGATGCTCGTGCCCGAGGTTTTCCCGAACGTGCCTCTCATCGCCGTCAACAGGAATCCCGTGTTTCCCAGATTCATCAAAATCATTGAGGTGATGATCTCACTGATGCATGCATGACGCAATCGTGTATTTTATGGAAATACAAGGCGGAAAAAAGCCTTTAGAAATAAGTAAAAGGCATTTTATGACATGTCACTAGTTTGACATTGATATTTAAAGATATTGTAGTTTTCTTCGTGTTTTAATGCAGTTTTACTACAGTGTTGTTGATGTTTGCTGGTGATTTCATCATCCAGTGAGTGTGTGTGTGTGTGTGTGTGTGTGAGAGAGAGAGAGAAGTCCAGTCAAGCTTATTTGCATATTTGTGAATATTTTGTCATCTGAAGGTAAAAAACAAGCAGCTCATGGACCTGTTGAGGCGAAAGGTTCGACTCGCTCAGCCGTACGCAGGTGTGTTTCTGAAGAAAGATGACAAGTAAGTGCCCGTCTATTCGACTGTTTACCGACTGTAAGTTGATGTTTTGTTGATCGAGGCGTGTTTATTTCCCAGTAACGAGTCGGATGTGGTGGAGAATCTGGATGCCGTTTATCACACCGGAACATTCGTGCAGATCCACGAGATGCAGGATCTCGGAGACAAACTCCGTATGATTGTGATGGGACACAGAAGGTGACGCTCGAAATCTCAGCTTTGAAAATGTCGTTCTCAGAAAAGTTGACCTCTGACCTCCCCCCCCCTCATGTTCTCCCAGAATCCGCATCAATAAGCAGCTGGATGTTGAGCCGGAGGAGCCGGCTTCCCTGGAGCTGGAGGCTGAAGCCGAGCCGCTCAAAGCCGCGCGCCGGAAGCAGAAACGTTCCCGCAAGGATCCTGCGTCTACGGCCGAGGCCATGGAGGAGAAGGTGCGGGAGGCGGAGCTTGTGGTGGAGGCGCTTCCTCTTCCCAACGTCCTCATGGTGGAGGTGGACAACGTGATCCACGAGGACTTCCAGGTCACAGAAGAAGTCAAGGTCAGCCTTACTTTACTTAGGGGTGCAATTTCGGGCCGATACCAATAATTATTTAAGTCTGAAAGCCGATAACCGATAATTCTTTATGTCTGAAAGCCGATAATTCAATAATTATTTAAGTCTGAGAGTCGATAACCGATAATTCCTTATGTCTGAAAGCTGATAACCGATAATTCCTTATGTCCGAAAGCTGATAACGATAATTCCGTAAGTCTGAAAGCCGATAATCGATAATTCCTTATGTCTGAAAGCTGATAATCGATAATTCCTTATGTCTGAAAGCTGATAACCGATAATTCCTTATGTCTGAAAGCCGATAACCGATAATTCCTTATGTCTGAAAGCCGATAACCGGTAATTTCTTATGTCTTGAAGCCGATAACCGATAATTGCGTAAGTCTGAAATCCGATAACCGATAATTTCTTATGTCTTGTAGCCGATAACCGATAATTCCGTAAGTCTGAAAGCCGATAACCGATAATTCTTTATGTCTGAAAGCCGATAACCGATAATTCCGTAAGTCTGAAAGCCGATAACGATAATTCCTTACGTCTGAAAGCCGATAACCGATAATTCCGTAAGTCTGAAAGCCGATAACGATAATTCCTTACGTCTGAAATCCAATAACCGATAATTTCTTATGTCTTGAAGCCGATAACCGATAATTCCGTAACTCTGAAATCCGATAACCGATAATTCCTGATGTCTGGAAGCCGATAAGTGATAATTCCTTATATTTTTATTTATGAATTTATTTAATTTATTAACTTAAATTATCTTAATTTAATCTAATTCAGTTGATCTCTGTTGTATTATTTTAAAAAGGATATATTTTTTAATGGTTTTAGTAAACGATAATAACCCTGGTTCAGTATGCTCAGCATTTACGTTGAGTTGTTTCGCATCAGGCCCTGACGGCTGAGATCGTCAAGACCATACGGGACATCATCGCTCTGAATCCACTGTACAGGTAAGAGAGGTGAAACATGACTTTTTTTGCTCTTGAACCACAAATACACACTTTTTTTAAATGGATTTGAGGAGTTTTGTGGTTGAAATTTAAAAAGTAACACATCCTTCCCTCTCGAGTCAATTTGACCCCCCTCAGGAATGAATGAAATGCGAGAAATGCTTCAATACACATAGAAAAACCTAAAAATGCTCAAAATGCAAACTAAAAATACTAAAACTTTGCCAAAAAATTATTTTATAATGTTTATCTGAATGCATACTGAAGTGAACTGACTTTAGGACCAGGCAGAACAGCTCATATACTCTATATAGAGCTATAAAGCCATGAAATATCATGTTATATTATTAGTTTTCCGCAAGAGATCTGCAAAGCGACCCAATGTAAGATATTTTAAGCTGAATTTAAAGGGTTATGCATGAAATTGTGAGTTTTAAGTTGAAAGAATGTGAGGAATGTGCTTAAATGACTATTTATTCATTGATCAACTCTAGAAATTTAAACGTTAAAAAAATTAAAAATAACAAAAAGATGTCAAAACAAAAAAATATTATCAAAATAAAAAGAAAAGTTGCTTTTTGGACAAAAAAAGTATAATTTTAGGGCTTCAGGGTCATTTTGAGCTGGCGAGGGAGAGATGAAGGTTAAAAGCACATGCGGTGTGTGTTTATCTGTGTGTGTTTTCTAGAGAGTCTGTCCTTCAGATGATGCAGGCTGGCCAGAGAGTAGTGGATAACCCCATCTACCTGAGCGACATGGGGGCGGCGCTGACCGGGGCAGATTCGCACGAGCTACAGGACGTCCTGGAGGAAACAAACGTACGTTTACGACCCACCAAACCCAGTCTAAGAGCGTCAGTGTGTGTCTAACAGAAGAACTGTCATTACAGATTCCCAAACGACTCTACAAAGCGCTCTCTCTGCTGAAGAAGGAGTACGAGCTGAGTAAACTACAGCAGCGTCTCGGGAGAGAGGTGAGGGATCGGATATATCGAAACACTCGAGGTCAGGAAACGGATACTAAAATTAAAATTTCGGTTCCTTTGTGAGCATTTCAGTATGACCGTATTAACCATTCGAGCGCGAGACACTCACAAAGCGTGTGTAACTCAGGTGGAGGAGAAGATCAAGCAGACGCACAGGAAGTACCTCCTCCAGGAGCAGCTGAAGATCATCAAGAAGGAGCTGGGCCTGGAGAAAGAGGACAAAGACGCCATTGAGGAGAAGTTCAGGGAGAGGTTGAAGGACCGCACTGTCCCTCAGCACATCATGGAGGTCATCAACGAGGAGCTGAACAAACTGGGGCTGTTGGATAACCACTCCTCAGAGTTCAAGTAAGGACTTGGTCTGAATACTATACCGTTTCTTCGTATTCACCTCAGAGTTAACATTTCCTGATAGTTTACTCTCCCTCACGTCATCCATGATGTTCATGTCTTTCTTTCTTCAGTCGAAAAGAAAGGTTTTTGAGGAAAACGTCCCAGGATTTCCTCCATATAGTGACTTCAATGGGGTCCAACCAGTCCAAATGTGAGTTTCAGTGCAGCTTTAAAGTCTCGACACGATCCGGCCGAGATTTATAACAAAATACACATTTATATTAGAGCCAGACCGATATTATCTGCCGATATTAGACATTTTCTAAAATATCGGTATCGGCAGTTATAATGGCCAATAAATGAATTTTCCAAAAATTAGAGCCAGACCGATATATCGGCAGACCGAAAGTCTCGTCACGATCCGGCCGAGGAATAAGAGTCTGATCTAGACGAACCAGCCGACATTTATAACAAACATTAACATTTATAATAGAGCCAGACCGATATTATCGGCCGATATTAGGCATTTTCCAAACTATCGGTATCGGCAGTTATAATGGCCGATAAATGAATATTTCAAAAATAAAAAATAAAAAAACGGACGAAACACGCTTGAACCATGTCATGAGTGTTGGAGTTGTATAGTTTGTCCACCAGAGGGCGCTCTACACCGTTCCTGTCGGCAACACTTAATTAACTACAAATCTGGAAATCTGTTAATATTTTGTTGTGCGTTTCTGAAATAATAATAAAAAAAACAGTATCGCCGATATAAAACCAACCAATATTTGTATCGGTATCGGCCTTCAAAATCCTTTATCGGTCGGGCTCTAATTTATATAGTTTAGAACCACAAATGCTCGTCTTGCGCTAGCTGTGATGCGCCACACACGACGTAATCACGTTGAAAGGTCAAGCGGGACGTTGGCGTAAATACCGACTTGGTGTTTATAAAGCGAACGTGCGAAGACCAAGTCAAACGCACTTTACGAAAAAAAAAACATTTAAAATAAAAGGTAAAACAACGATGTTGGACGATTTTTAAGTTGGAAGAGAAAAAAAAGTTTGTTTTGCCCTACTCTACATTTCTGAACTGGAACACACGTGGTTATGAAATGTGTGTCACAAACATTTGTAGTTTTAAAGTATTAAATGTTTATTTTTTTTAATTTAACCCTCTGGGGTTCTTCGGGTCAATAATGACCCTAAGCTTTTAAATTTTAATTTGGTCCGAAACTTGGTGACTTTATTGGTACTTGGTATTTGAACACCCGAAAAAATTGGGGACAGGATTTGAAAAGTCAAAGTGGTCGTAAAAAAATAGTCACACTCAGGACCTTCGGGTCAAAAATGACCCACATTGGAAATGAATGGGAAATCGGCAAAAATGTGAAAATACTGAGTTTTTTTTGTGCGTACAATCTACAAATCAGCAACGATCTTGAAAAAAGCACACAACAGTGAAGGGGTGAATCTATAAAACATCAAGAGTGCAAAACAGACACACACAAACACACCTTTATACACAAACACACCAAAAATTCAGATTATACATGTTTTGCATTTTTAAAACGCTCAGTTTGTCCACGAAATGGCATCCATCTCATTTCAAAAATTGCTTTTATGAGGCCTAGGCTTGACTCTAAAATGAAATGCAGCTTTTAAAAAAAATAAAAAAACCAACATTTTTTGAAAATATATTTTTCTATTATATTCAATGGGGGAAAATTTGGTCATAATTATTGCATTAATACTAATTATAAATTTTTTTAATTTTTGAAATTTTCTCCAAACACGTAAAAAAAAATTATGATTTTCTTTTTTAAATATGAATCCCGGGTCAATTTTGACCCGAAGGCCCCGAGTGTGACTGTTAAACGAAGAACCCCAGAGGGTTAATAAAATGTCCACTGGTTAGTCTAGATCAGACTCTTATTCCTCGGCTGGATCGTGTCGAGACTTTGAAACTGCGCTGAAACTCACATTTGGACCCCATTGAAGTCACTATATGGAGGAAATCCTGGAGTGTGTTCCTCAAAAACCTTCGTTTCTTTCCGACTGAAGAAAGACAGACATGAACATCAAGAAACTTGAATTCTGAAATGAACTAATCCTTTAATACCCATAAATCTGCCCAAGAAGCTGAAAGCCCAGCTTAAGATGGAGTTTGGTCCATTTCGCTCGTTCAAACTTTGATCCTTAAATCCCCAGTGTCACCCGTAACTACTTAGATTGGCTGACCTCCATGCCGTGGGGAACCAACAGTGTGGAGAACCTGGAGTTGGCCCGAGCCAAAGAGGTGTTGGAGGAGGACCACTACGGCATGGATGACGTCAAGAAACGCATTCTGGTAAAGATCGAGCATAAGCGGCCCGATCTCTGTACGCTTACAGATCTTATTAATGATGCTGGTGTTGGGTCCTGCAGGAGTTCATCGCTGTGAGCCAGCTCAAAGGCAGCACGCAGGGGAAGATCTTGTGTTTCTACGGTCCTCCTGGAGTCGGCAAGACCAGTATCGCCCGCTCAATCGCCAGAGCGCTCAATCGCGAGTACTTCCGCTTTAGCGTGGGGGGGATGACGGATGTGGCGGAGATTAAAGGCCACAGGTGAGTGATGCGTACCGCACATCTGTGAGGCCACGCCCATCAGCGGTGATGTCAAAGCAAGTCATGTCCAATCAAGTCTGTTAAAATCAAATTGAGTCAATTCAAGTCAATTAAAGGTCAACTCCGGCGCAAAATTAACTTTTGGTCTAATAACACACTGGTACGTAGTCAACCGTTCTCTGAGATTTATTTTCATGATAATCGAATGTAAAGAGTTGTGTTATTAGACCAAAGGTTCATTTCGGAATGGAGTTGTGTCAATTCAAGTCAATTCAAATCAAGTCAAGTCAATTCTAGTCCATTCGTCAAATCAATTCAATTTAAGTCAGTTCAAATCAATTCAAGTCAATTTAAGTCAAATCAAGTCAAGTCAATTCATAAAATCAGATCAAGTCAATTCAAGTCAATACAATTTAAGTCAAGTCAAGTCCATTCGTCAAATCAATTCAAGTCAATTCAATTCAATTTGTCAAATCAATTCAAGTCAATTCATCAAATCAGTTCAATTCAAGTCAATTCAAGTCAAGGCAAGTCAATTTGTCAAATCAAGTCAATTCAAGTCAGTTCGTCAAATCAGTTCAATTTAAACCAATTCAAGTCAATTCAATTTGTCAAATCAATTCAAGTAAAGTCATTTCAAGTTAAGTCAAGTCAATTCAATTCAAGTCAATTCAATTCAATTTGTCAAATCAATTCAAGTCCATTCAAGTCAATTCATCAAATTAATTCTTCAAATCAAGTCAATTCAATTCAAATCATTTTAATTCAAGTCAATTCAATTCAAGTTACCACCAGTACTCGGGCTGCACAATTAATCAAATTTGTAACCGCGATGACCATTACGGATGACACAAGTACGTAATCATTCAAAGGTGCAATTACAAAAAAACGTCCACTTACATTATTCTGTGCTTAAGATGTGTTTTTCTTTCTAGATATTGATTTTGATTTAACATTATGCTATAAATATGGCTTCAAACAATGGATTAAAGCGAATCAAAACATGATTCAATGTAAATTGTGATAATTGTAATTCACAATCGCAATTACAATTTCAAGCGAACGATCGACAATTATGATTTGCAGCCCTACCAAGTACAATGAAGAACATACTTGAATGCGACTCCACAGACTATAGAAAGAACAAATACAATAAACCTCACTCCTATGAAAACAGAACATACACAAATTACCAAATTATTGCAAAACCATAATATTCGGTGACATTTTTGACCTTGAGTGTCCGGTATTCTTACCTAATACTAACATAAGTGTGCTAGACATCAGTGTTGATTAAACAATCTTACAGCGTTGAGGTAAATACTATTCCTACACTTCTTTTCAAGCTCTTAGTACTCGATTCTGTGTATGATTGTGTTCGTGTGTTGCAGGAGGACTTATGTTGGTGCAATGCCAGGAAAGATCATCCAGTGCCTAAAGAAAACCAAGACTGAAAACCCATTGGTCCTTATTGATGAGGTATGAACAGTAAACAGGGTTCGTACAAAGTGCTCAAAGTATTTTTGAAATTTAAGACTTGGAGAACAGCCATTTTAAGAAAAAGTGCTTGAGTTATTGAAATACATTGTAATTTTATTGGTAAAGACTTTAACTCGCAATTCTGATGTTTTTTGTTGTCTATATTTCGTAATTCAGATTTTTCTTTCAATTTTGTGTTTATTTCTCGCAACTCAGACTTTAACTCGCAATTCTGATGTTTTTCGTTGTTTTTATTTCGTAATTCAGATTTTTCTTTCAATTTCGAGTTTATATCTCGCAATTCAGACTTTAACTCGCAATTCTGATGTTTTTCGTTGTTTTTATTTCGTAATTCAGATTTTTCTTTCAATTTCGAGTTTATATCTCGCAATTCAGACTTTAACTCGCAATTCTGATGTTTTTCGTTGTTTATATTTCGTAATTCAGATTTTTCTTTTAATTTCGAGTTTATTTCTCGCAATTCAGACTTTTCAAGCAAAGTATATGCTCTTTCATTCTTCAGGTCAACCAAATATTAATCGGGAATAATTAGTTTGAAAAAGGAAAGTGATTTCTTTGTCATAGTTTCCTTTTCAATGGTTCGTCTCTGTGTGGTGCAGGTTGATAAGATCGGTCGAGGGTACCAGGGTGACCCGTCTTCGGCACTCCTGGAGCTTTTAGATCCAGAACAGAACGCTAACTTTCTTGACCACTACCTGGATGTGCCTGTCGACCTGTCTAAGGTATGAACTTGCCAAAATATTGAGAGAGAAAGTTGATTTGAAGCGCTGGTTTTATTGTTCCTACATCGGTGTTTCCTTTGGTTTTCAGGTTCTTTTCATTTGTACGGCCAACGTCCTCGACACCATCCCCGAACCCTTACGAGACCGAATGGAAATGATCAACGTATCAGGCTACGTTGCTCAGGAGAAACTGGCAATTGCAGAGGTACGATGATTAAGATGATTGTACATGGGTTTTACCTGGTCATTAGCAGCTTTAAATGGTTTACCAGTTGGACTAAAAGCTGGTGGACCTGGTTTCAACAAGCTAGACCACCTTAAACCAACAACAAATTTAACAAAACCCAGTTAAAACCAGTTTAAGATGATTGTACATGGGTTTTACCTGGTCATTAGCTGCTTTAATTGGTTTATCAGTTGGACTACCACATGGTAGACCACCTTAAATCAGCAATTAAGTTTGCAGAACCCAGCTAAAACCAGTTGTACTACAAAGTTTCTACCTGGTCATAATTGCACTAGATGGTTTATCAGTTGGACTGAAAGCTGGTGGACCTGGTTTCGACATGCTAGACCACCTTAAACCAACAACAAATTTAACAAAACCCAGTTAAAAACAGTTTAAGATGATTGTACATGGGTTTTATCTGGTCATTAGCTGCTTTTGGTGGTTTACCAGTTGGACTACAAGCTGGTGGACCTGGTTTTGGCATGCTAGACCACCTTAAACCAGCTGAAAGTTTGACAAAACCCAGTTAAAACCAGTTTAGGATGATTGTACATGGGTTTTCCCTTGCCATTCGCTGCTTTAGATGGTTTACCAGTTGGACTACAAACTGGTGGACCCTGTTTCGACATGCTAGACCACCTTAAAAAAGCAACAAATTTGACAAAACCCAGCTAAAACCAGTTGTACATAGTTTCTACCTGGTCATAATTGCACTAGATGATTAATCAGATGGGCTACAAACTGGTGGACCTGGTTTCGACATGGTAGACCACCTTAAACCAGCAGAAAGGTTGACAAAACCCAGATAATACTCTTTATAGTCAATGTTGCTGAGGAGAAACTGTCCATTTCTGCGGTCTGAAGAGTTGGTTCCTCTCGTCCCGCAGAGATACCTGGTTCCCCAGCTGCGGTCCCTGTGCGGGCTGGACGAGCAGAAGGCCCGGATCACCCCCGAGGCCCTGAGCGTGCTCATCAGACAGTACTGTCGGGAGAGCGGCGTCAGGAACCTGCAGAAGCAAGTGGAGAAGGTTCAGGAGATTGATTACTTACTCAGATTGAGGGTTAGTGTTTCCGAGCGTCCCGCTGAGCTCTGCACCTCCACAGGTGTTCAGGAAAGTGGCGTTTCGGATCGTCAGCGGCGAGGGGTCGGAGGTCAGCGTCACTTCGGAGAACCTCCATGATTTCGTGGGGAAGCCCATCTTCACTGTGGACCGGATGTACGACGCCACGCCCCCGGGGGTCGTCATGGGCCTGGCCTGGACCGCCATGGGTGAGCGCTCACTCTCGGGTCACTCGCGTCCAGATTCTGTCAATAGTTTAGCGCAGATTTGGCTTTCAGGTTCGGTGATGTTGGCTAATGGTCTCGTGTTACTTAGTTTCTTTATTTTTGAGATTTCTTTTTTTTTATTAAGTATTTTTGTTAACATTTAGTATGATTTTGCTTTATTGTAATTCTCTTTTTAAAGTTATGTGTTTTAATTTAACATTTTTAGGACATAATTCATTCTTAGTTGGTGCTTTGACTTGTTTATATTTTTAAATTGTTTTTTTTTTACATGTACGTTTTTATTCTTTAATTATTTATTCATCGTTTAGTTGATACTAGGGCTGTCAAAACGATTATCGCGATTAATGCACTGTGTATAGTTATTATATATATATAAATACACACACATGCTTGTATATATTTAAGAAATATTTTCATGTATATTCTGTATATAGATTTATATATAATTTATATTATATATAAATATAAATATTTTATATATAAATATTATTTTTTTCTTAAATCTACATGCATGTGTGTTTTTTATATATATACAAAATAATTATACACAGTGCACCCACAAATATTATGTGAACACAAACTTTTATTTTGGATCCGATTAATCGTTTTGACAATTAATTAATGTAATTTTTCATTTTCATAATTTAATTAGCTTCATTTTGATTTGATTTTGCATTATGATTTCATTTTTGGATAGTGCTTTATTTTGGTTTGCCTTATTTATTTTATAATTTATTTTAGAGGGTGCTATATTTTAATAAATTTTTATTTTATCATTATTAAAACTTATGATTTAAAACATTTTAGTTGGTGCTTTATTTTGACATTTTACCACATTTAATATTTTTTTTATTTTTTATTTATAATAATCTTTCACATTTTTATAATTTTATTATTTTTTTATCTGTGCTTTTATTTGGTTTTAATCTTAAAATTATTATTTTTAATTTGACATTTTTAGCTACAGCTTTATTTTGGTTTGCTTTATTTTTCCAATTACATTTTTAGTTAATGCTTTTTGGCATTTTAATTATATATATATATATATATATATAAATATATTATATTTATGTATTTATATATAAATATATATATATATATAAATATATTATATTTATATATTTAAATGTAAAATGTAAATGTACTTTTTTTATACAGCACCTTAAATTAACCGATAGGTGAACCAAAGTGCTTTGCAACAGAATAAACAACAAATCAAAACTACCAATAAAACAAATACAATAAAAATTAAATAAAAAATTATACAAAATTAAATAAATTGAATATTGAAATAATATTTAATAATATATATATTTACTGTTTCTTGATTTAGTTAGCACATTATTTTAGATAAAATAATTTAGGATTAGATTTAAGCGTTCTCTCATTAGTGTTCTCTGTCCTCAGGCGGGTCGACGCTGTTCATCGAGACGTCTCTGCGGCGCGCCAGGGATCCGGTGGGCAAGGACGGGCCCAGAGACGGGTCGCTGGAGGTCACGGGGCAGCTGGGAGACGTCATGAAGGAGAGCGCTAAGATCGCGTACACCTTCGCTCGCTCGTTCCTCATGAAGAAGCAGCCGGAGAACCAGTTCCTGCTGGGATCCCACATACACCTGCACGTGCCCGAGGTGACGAGGAGAATAACGCAACAGTGTGTTTCCAGAAGAGAATAGCGTCACAGTCCAGTCCTGTGCGTTCAACTCGTAAATACCATCTGTGTGTGTGTGTGTGTGTGTGTGTTCAGGGAGCGACTCCTAAAGACGGGCCGAGCGCGGGCGTCACCATCGTCACGGCTCTGCTGTCTCTGGCTCTCGACGCCCCGGCCCGACAGGACCTGGCCATGACCGGAGAGGTGTCTCTGACCGGGAAGATCCTGCCGGTGGGCGGCATCAAGGAGAAGACCATCGCTGTGAGTGTGTGTGTGTGTGTGTGTTACTGGGGTTAACTGCCTTATTTAAGGATGTTCGATCACAATATCACACATTTGACTCCTGTATCTGTATATCCTAAATTGACTCTATAGATGTGTGTTTGTACGTGGTGTGTGTGTTGTCAGGCGAAGAGAGCGGGCGTCACCTGCATCATCCTGCCGGCCGAGAACAGGAAGGACTTCTCGGATCTGGCCGACTACATCACCGAGGGACTGGAAGTGCACTTCGTGGAGAACTACAGCCAGATCTTCCCACTCGTGTTCTCGGGACACTGACGCTCACACACACACACACACACGAGCAGGGTGAGTTATTCCCCATGAGAGACTGTTGCATCATGGGACACAGATTGTCATGATCCTGACTCTGCTGCTGCTGCTCTACTGAAGATTTTATACTCATAATCTCACGTGTAAATAATAACCTCAATCATTTACAATAAATATATAAATTATGCACCGGCTTGTGTGTTAGTTTTTATTTAGGGACATGCGAATTTATTAAAATTTATATATATTTAAATGGATTGAAAACACGGTTTGTCAATTACGATTTCATTTTTCGGAATTTTAATTTGCTAATTTCGTCTGAAAACTATGACTTAGTCTCATTTATGACAGTTTAAATTATAAGATAAAAGTGTAATATTTAATATACGGGTTAAAAAAGTATGCTTTTGGAAATCAACGTTAAACCCACCGAGTCATATGAGATGGTTTGTAATTATTACACACTTAATCATAATTATTCATTTATATCTCATTACTTAGTATGTATAATTTTGAGATTTACAAAAGGATGATTCTTTCAACCAGTGTTATTTAAAGTTGATATATTTTAATTGTACTAAATTTTGACTTTACAAATATATTGAAATGGGTGAAAAGTTGTTAAATTCATCTTTGCTATAATTTTGACTATGTCAGAATCTAAACTCGTCAAATTCAACTTTTCATTTGAGGAAAAAATAAATAAATAAAGTGTAATTTTCGCTCTCAGAAATTGTCATAATTTTGACTTGGTACGTTATTATTACTTTCTAAAAAAATATATTTTAAATGTAATATTGAATAAAGTCAAATATTTAAAATCAATTATCAAATTACACTGAAATATGACATGAGAAGTTGACTTGGTTTGTAATTAATTCTCAAGCATGACTGTCATAATTTTAACTTTTCCATCTCATTTGACAGAAAAGTTATGCCATGAAAGTCGTATTTGAGAAACTAATTATTATGACGTTTCTCAAGACTTAACATGTCATAATTTTTTACTTTTCTTTCTCATATGACAGTGTAGCTTTGATTTAAAACTTATTTGTAGTCACCAGTGTTATTCAATATTACATTTAAAATTGATATTTTAATTCTACTAAACAACTTCATTTCATATCTGTTTAAACACATGACAAACGAGTTTCATTAGTGTAATTTAGTTGACCCAGAATGACTCATTCAGTTTCATTGCAAAGAACAGAAATAACCATAAAATATGTGTTAGTGCTTAATTCATTGGTATACTTAATAATTTGGCGAATCATGTGAAACACAGGCACATTCATTCGTTCAATACACTGATATGATCCACACACACTCGAGCAGAACGAGGGACACGTTCAAATGAAGCACAAGTCAAATGTGTGTTTTCACATATACAAATTTATTCATCATAATTCAGGCTACTCCTTCTTGGCAGCGGCTTTCCTCATCGCGGCCAGGATGTTGCTGAGCTCCTCACGCTTTCTCTTGGCTCGGATGTGAGTTCCCACCTGTACACACACACACACACACACACACACAATGAGGAAAACTAGACTCAAACCTAATTTTGGTGGAATAAACACAGATGCGGATCAACGTACCCTTTTCTTGATGAACTTGAGGGCACGTTTGTCCTTGGACACCTTCAGCAGCTCCATAGCACGCCTCTCGTAGGGCGCGAAACCACACACCTCGCGGATCATGTCGCGCACAAACTTAGTGTGCTTGGTCAGATGCTGAAAAAAAACAATTGTTACATTAAATATTTATATACTGGTATAATATGGTGTATACAGCGGTGCATGATGGGAATCATTTAACAACCAAATTTGGGCTAATCGGAAAAAAACGCATCTAAATTTAAGCTTGATATTTAAAAAATTGAGTGCGCGAAAGTAACGGATAAAACGGTTTAACGGTAAGAATTTTGACCGTTAAGATTTCGAATTCAAATTTGACGTTAATAAAGCGCGCTACTGTGACGCCGGCAGTTAACCGGTTAAATGTTGATTTTACAGTGAAACAGGACTCACTTACCCCTCTCCTGCGGCTGTGCTTGGGCTTCGACACGTTTTTGGTCACTGGATGGCCTTTATTAAGGCCAACTGCCATGGGATACCTAATAGCCATCTCTGAGGAGAACAAACGTCATTAAATACACACGGTACACATTAAAAACATGGGCTGCATGTGTGCTATTAGTGATCTATACACGAGTTTAGTCATTATATAACGCCATTTCATGATGAAGGGGAATACAGTTAACATTTACATTTTAAAAAACGTTTTGGGGTTTGAAGCCTTATAGCGACAGTGTTTGAGAATAAACACCCGCATCTACTCTTAGAGAAACCCTCCAAAACACACAAACATCGCGCTAATTGTTCACAATAATCACTGGAAATCACCTTAGATGGTTTATATTTTCAAACGCGTGTCATTTTGTAATGATTTGAGGTAAGATGTAGTAGATATAAATGTGATTTTAATGCTTGCAATTCTCCGGCGATTCATACCTGCGTTTTGCTAATGGCGTCCGAACCGGAAGGACCGCTGGCAGGCGGAAGTTGAACTTTCACACGCGACGAAAAGAGAAGTCCGCCCGGTGCGTTCATGTTTGCTTTTTTTTATATAACCCCAGAATGATTCGATCGAGTAAAATTAATAAAAGAACCAAATTAGCGACATCATTGCATTATCATTCTACATTTCCCTCGAAAACTCAAAGAAATGGCACATGTTTGTTAATGTTCTGATTTCATTACATTTATAGTATTTAGTTGTATATTTTTAGCATCATAGTAAGTTAAATAGCAAACATATATGAACTAATGTACTTCAAAAATTATATATATATAATATTATATATAATAATATTTCTCCCTCGTTTCTTGGGGCTGTTGTTGGATTTCAGACTACAAATCCTTTTTTACTGATTTGCAGCTGAGTAGATTTGATAATAATAATACATTTCAATGATCATGGAATTGATGAAAATAATGAAGATAAAAAGACATACTTCATACAATTGTTCATATTTATAAGACATTTTCACATTCATAAAATGAAATGGTCTGAAACCAAAACGTTTTTTTTTTATTTTTTTTTAAAGTTCTGCAATCAGAGATCGTCTAATAACTGTTATATAAATAACATATGATGGTGTATAAAGTGGCACCCTTTTCCTTTTGTCTATTATAATTTTCTTCTATTTTATTATATTTTACTTCGAATGAATGTGTCTCATCGTATCCTTCTCGTAAATGGCTTTAAATAAAATAAAAATATCAAATATTAAAAAGACTACAAATCCCATGAGCACTTCGTCGGATTTTTGGCGCGGTTTTACGTTAGCGGCGGCCATTTTCTTTTCACACCTCCGTTTCACAGACAGCCAACCAGCACTCGGACTACAAACACACGGTTTCATTCAAAAAACTCCACAAACAAAAACTTCCAAACCGCACCCGGAAAACCGTCCCGAGTACGAGTCAGAGGCCGCTGCTCACACACCGGACCGAAGTGGAACACTAAAAGGAGTGTTTATTCGAGGTAAAGTGGGTCCGTAGCGTGAATATGGCGACCGCAACCCCGAGCCGCGAGTCTGGCCGCGCGTCGGCCGCGCAGACGCCCCTGAGCCCGACGCGGATCTCGCGTCTTCAGGAGAAACAGGAGCTGAGCGCGCTCAACGACCGCCTGGCCGTGTACATCGACCGCGTACGGTCTCTGGAGCTCGAGAACGACCGGCTGCTCGTCAAAGTGTCCGAGAAGGAGGAAGTCACGACCAGAGAGGTGCAAAACCCTTCCTTTGTGCTGATTTACCGTCGATAAACCTGCCCGCTAGCGTCAATTTCACGTGTATACGCGTTGTTGCCATAAATATCGTTTTTTTATGTCTTTTATTTACGTTTATTACCATGTTTATACTCCAAATCAATTTTTAATTTAACATTTCAAGCGTTTAATGTTGTTCTTGATGTTTAAGCTCACACATGTGACCGCGATAGTTAAACATTTTAAAAGTCGCGCGAGGAAGTCGAGCGTTTTTACACAAACTTCTCAACCATGTGCATTTATAATAGCCTTTAGCTTATATTAAAGCACGTCTAACCTAACTTATATAAAAAATGCGTTGAATGTAAAGGCAAAGTGAAATGCGTTCAGGGAGTGGCCGTTAAATTGTGTCCGCATGGTTTCAATTTGTATAATCTGCATTATGTATGCACGTGCCAGACGTTTAGTTGTGCGTTTATGTGTTAAAATCAAATGTAAAACTTTTCCAAGTATGAGTTGTGGATTGTAAATGTGTGTCCTGAATATCTTTGGGCGTTTTCCTCAAACTTTTTTTGTTTGGGGAGTGGCCAAAGGCTCTTTTCAAATTTGAATCTGGTCCCCCTTTCCATCTGCTCCCCCTTTGTTTTGAATATGAAGCCCTCAAACATGCCTAAAGAAATATTCTGATAATCATGCACGATCCTATAGAAACTTTTCGGTCGTATTTCCAACTTTCTGTGTGGATTTACTGACAAATAATGTCGGATAACAGCATTTTTTTTTTAAATTTAAATTATTAGTTAACCCTAAAATGAACACAATTGTCATTTATTCACCCTTAAGTTGATAAATACCTGTACAAAATTCTTTAAAATTAAGCCCTTTTTGTAGCCAAACAATTTTGGGCACCATTGACTTCCACAGTATGGGGAGAAAAAAACGATTTAATTTTTGTTTTTGGGTGAACTATCTCTTTAATAATTCAAGACTTGTTGAATCCCGAATGGTTTTAATCTTTAATATCACACACGATCCTATAAAACATTTCGCCATACACACTCCATGGATTTCCTGACAAATGATGTCTGATAATAGCAGCTTATTGATTTAAAGGATTACTTCACTTCAAACACATGTAAATATTTCTTGGAAATTAAGCTCTTTTGAAGAATATTTTCAGCCAAACACTTTTGGACACCATTGACTTCCAGAATATGAGGGGGAAAAGTATTTAATTTAATTTTTGGGTGAAATATCTTAAATCCTGAATAGCTTTAATCTTTAATGTTACACACAATCCTATAAAAACATTCCGGCATACACGCGCGCTCCAAATTTTCACCTTAAACTGAGTCTGTTTACTATTATTTAGCTAAATTTGGTTTAATTGTGAGACTTAAAGCTAAATCCGCCCATTCGCGCTTAATTCTAATCTCTGCGTGTCTCGGAGACGTGTAAATCTGTTGGGTTTGTGTTGGTTCTGTGCTTTAGGTGTCTGGGATTAAGTCTCTTTACGAGGCCGAGCTCGCCGACGCTCGCCGCGTTCTGGACGAAACCGCTCGCGAACGAGCCAGACTTCAGATCGACCTGGGAAAAGCCAACTCCGACCTCGAGGAGGTCACCCGGAAGTAAGTGTTCCTCCAGAAATGTCTTTTAACTTGAATCCAGTCCCTTATCCCCCGCTTTTAATCACCTGTGAGGTCGGAGGTCGTCTTTAAACTTAAGTTGGGCTTATTTAACTGGACTTAAAGCCGTTTCCATCTGTTCGTTCGGATAAACAAGCAGAGGACGGTCTCCTTTTCATCAGAAATATCCCAACTTAGGAATCTTATCATTTCTGAAGTGCATAATCTAAAGTGTGTATGTATGTATATAAATGTATGTGTTTGTGTGTATATATGTAAGTTTTTGAAAGTAGGGCTGGACAAAAAAAAAAAGTGTTTTTCAGATAATCGTGTTTTTTTTAATATGGTTGATCCATAAACAACAATTTTACCAGGAAAAAAAAAATGTAAGAATCTTTTTACAAGAGCGTATAGTGGTATATTAGATTTACTGTTCAAGTGTTTTAATTTAGCGACCCTCAGGAGTCTGTGGTTGGCATCATCTTAGCTTGATCTGGTTGCTAACGAACGCATGTAAACAGGAAGTGCCTGTTGCTATGTGCCCGATTGCGGGCGGCTGCTCTAAACCACACGAGAGACTCGCGTCGTGATGCAAACCTACATCTGTCACGCAGATTTCACTGGAGAATCTCAATAACGATATATGAACGTTAGCAAACATATGTGATTTATAAGTAAGCGTTTAAATGTTTGATTTACTGAAATAGGCTTGTAGAAACCACATTAATATTGTGATTTTTTTTAATTTTATTTTAATGTTCGGTAATAATTTTGATAACAAAATTATCTTATCTATATTTTACGTATTTATATAGTTTTTTGTTATTGCTCACATTTATATAAGTTGCGTTTTATAAAATTGCATTTAATTAAATTGGTAATTATTATAATAATAATTGACAACTATTATTTATATTGGTTAATTGTTTTTGTAAGATTATAAAATATTTAGTATGATTGAAATTTTTTGTGTTTTTTATAACATTACAATTTAGTTTTTGTCATTGCTCTTATTTTCAAATTAATTGTATAACTTAGGGCTGTCAAACGATTAATCGCATCCAAAATAAAAGTTTGTGTTTACATAATATATGTGGGTGCACTGTGTATAATTATTTTGTATATATATAAGTATACACACATGCTTGTATGCATTTAAGAAATATTTTCATGTATATACTGTATATAGATTTATATATAAATTGTATTATATAGAAATATAAATAATATTATTTTTAAATATACATGCATGCGTGCATATATATATATATATATATATATATATATATATATATATATATATATTAAATAATTATACACAGTGCACCCACATATATTATGTAAACACAAACTTTTGTCTTGGGTGCGATTAATCGTTTGACAGCCCTATTATAACTTTTATTATTGCACACACATTATTTAAGTTTTCTTTTATCTTATTTATTATTCATTGTTGAATATTTGAATGAAGTTAAGACGTCAAAGTTTATACACTTTGATTTGAAGTCAATGAGATCAACTAATAAACCATGGCATCTTAATCACACATTTTCTTTAACTTGCAATAAAAATTGCATTAAAACTGAAATTAATATTGATATTAAGCTGCAAATTCAGTTGTAGAAGATGAATCCGATTATTTTATGCTGGCGTGTTTGACGCATGTTGCTTGTTTGTAAGTGTCTCAAAGCCGTGCTTCTCTGACAAGCTGCACATACGAAAATAATCTCAGCCGTAGCGATTTCAACATCGGTTTAATCGTGCAGCCCTACTGTATACTGACTGAATCTGTTTTCCAGCTACAAGAAGAAGGATGGGGATCTGGCTGCGGCTCTGGCCCGCATTAAAGATCTGGAAGCGCAGCTCAACAAGACCGAGGCGTCTCTCAACACGGCACTGCGCGAGAACGGCTCGCTGTCTGCCGAACTCGCCGACCTGAAGGCTCAGCTAGCCAAAGTACGTCAAGTCTATTACAACACTGAGTGTTTCAAAGCAGATTTACAGAGATAGTGGGAAAATAATGCAACAAAGTTTGTTTCCGGAAGAAAATAGCATCACAGTCCGGCTTAATTAAGTTCGGTGATGTTTAATTTTTATATTTTTTTTTAAATAATATTATATAATTAGTGGTGTATATAAAAATCGGCCACCCTGCTTTCTAAGATATCAGCCATCAAAAAAAACAGTATCGGTAGACCACTAAATGTAATATTATAATTTATATTTTTAGAAGTTGTTGCTCTTATTTTTATATTAATATTTTATACTAATCTTATTATTGCTCACATTTATATATCTAATCTAATCTTGATTTAAATTTTTTAAATTGCATTTAATGAGAACGTTGTAATTGTGTGTTTGGGACGTGGATTTTAATGGTGATGCTTTTGTTTTTACAATCAGTCGCTCAAAATTATTTAACATTCTTGATTTATATTTATCAGCCAATATGTCAGTTATCGGCTTTCAAATATAAATAGTTATCGGCTTTCAAATATAAATAGTTATCGGCTTTCAAACATAAGGAATTGTAACTGATAATTCTTTATATTTGAAAGCGGATAATCGATAATTCTTTAAGGAATTATCGGCTTTCAAATATAAGGAGTTATCTGCGATAATGGGAAAATAATGCAAAGTTTGTTTCTGGAAGAAAATAGCATCACAGTCCGGCTTAATTAAGTTTGGTGATGTTTCATTTTTGTTTAAAAAAAAGGTTTAGTTCATTTATAAGATTCCAGATGTTCAATAGTTCAACCAAATACTGTCCTATCCTAACAAACCATCAATGGAAAGCTTATTTATTCAGCTTTCAGATGATGTATACATCTCAGTTTTAGAAAATTGACCCATGTGACTAGTTTTGTGGCTGCTCTGATGTCATTGTCCAGCTCAGTTCTCAGGCTGATTGATAATATCGTTGAATATTCAATTAAATGTCCCCAACTAAGCAAGCCAAAGTCTGTTCCTCCACACCTCGGTCTAACACAGGCGTGTGTGTGTGTGTGTGTTGCAGGCTGAAGATGCTCATGGTGTGGCTAAGAAACAGCTGGAGAAGGAGACACTGATGAGGGTGGACCTGGAGAACCGCTGCCAGAGTCTGACTGAGGACCTGGAGTTCAGGAAGAGCATGTTTGAGGAGGTCAGTGTGTGTGTACTAGCGCTCCCCATCACACGCCGAACCAGCAAGGAAATCCCACACACTGTCAATTAGAGCCAGACTGATATATCGACAGATCGATATTATCGGCCGATATTAGGCATTTTCCAAACTATCGGTATCAGCAGTTATAATGGCCGATAAATGAATATTTCGAAAATAAAATAAAAACGGACGAAACTCGCTTGACCCATGTCATGAGTGTTGGAGTTGTATAGTTTGTCCACCAGAGGGCGCTCTATACCGTTCCTGTCGGCAACACTCGTTGAGTTGGTCACGATACATACGTTAAAAGATCATCCCCATCAGTTCTCTCAACTCAAATAAACATGACAAAATTTGTGACTATTATGTCCAGGTTAAAAATAAATAAATAAAATATCGGCCGACATAGCTGAATATCGGATTTTAAAACCCAAAAATATTTGCATCGTTATCGGCCTTCAAAATCCTGTATCGGTCGGGCTCTACAAGCTTTTCTGGAATAATCAGTTTTAATTTTTAAATTTTGTTTTAATTTTGATGAATTTTAATTTTGTTGTTGCACTAAAAAAATGTATTGGGCTCTAAATGTTTTTTTTTTTATTTTTTTTAAATAAATTGTTGTTAAATTGTTTCATGGCCATTGACCACACAAAAATTAAAGTGTAAAACAAAGGAAAAACTAAGTGTTGTTAAACTGAATAAGTTTCACGATTGCAATTAGTTCGACATTGTTTTTTGATAACTAGAAAAATACTAGAATTTTTTTTAAAAACTTTTGATTAAAAAAAAATGAATGCTTGTTTTTTTTTTTTTTTAATAATTAACTTTTAATTTAACCATTAAATCAGAGTCCAGAAAATCTTTATTTGTGGTGTGTGGAGCAACAACAGCTGTGTGTGTGCGCGGTTGAGAAGTGCAGGCGTCAGGAGAAGTGTGTGGTGGGGGTGTGTGAAGTTCTAACAGCTGTGTGTGTGTGTGCGCAGGAGGTGCGTGAGACGCGCAGGCGCCAGGAGAAGCGTGTGGTGGAGGTGGACTCAGGCATGCAGCAGGACTACGAGTTCAAGCTGGCGCAGGCGCTGCAGGATCTGCGCAGACAGCATGAGGAGCAGGTGCAGCTCTACAAGGAGGAGCTCCAGCACACCTTCATGGCCAAGGTCAGGAACACCACAGGCTTTACATGTGACCCTGGACTTTATTGGTTTATTTTTCTCTTTATCTTATTGTTAGTACTTTAGTGTTGGTGTGCATGTGTGTTTGTGTGACGTATAATAAAGAACCTTGACCCGGTGCACCCCATATTTTATGGAGACGTGGTCTGCGCTCTGACTGAATGCTCTCTCTGCAGCTGGATAATGCCAAGGTGTCGTCGGACATGAACGATAAAGCGGTTCTCGCCGCCCGTGAGGAGCTTCAGGAGGCCCATGTGCGCATCGAGAGCCTGAGCTATCAGCTCAGCGCCCTGCAGAAACAGGTACCTACACACGGGCTCTTTTAGTTTTCTTTAATGGATATGTATAATATAATTAGTGGTATGTATATATATATATATATATATCCATCAAAAAAAAAACAATATCGGTCGACCACTAAATATAATATTATAATTTATATTTTTAGAAGTCATTGCTCTTATTTTTATATTAATATTTATATTAGATTTTTATTATTGTTTGCATTTATATTTATCTAATCTGGGTTTTATAACTTGTTTTTATTAATTTCTTTTTATTTACTTTTTAATTGTTAATTATAATAATGACAAGTTAGATTGTTTTTAAAAATTGTATATTATTATATAATAGTATTATATTGCGGTTAATATTGCTCATTAACCCTTGTTACTGTACTTCAATAAGTTTACTTTAATTTTTTAATTACATAAAAATTTGGATTTATATTTATTATAATTATAAATAATTATCGTTATCAGCTTTCAAATATAAGGAATTATCGGTTATCGGCTTTCAAATATAAATAATTATCGGTTATCGGCTTTCAAATATAAGGAATTATCGGTTATCGGCTTTCAAATATAAATAATTATCGGTTATCGGCTATCAAATATAAGGAATTATCGGTTATCGGCTTTCAAGTATAAGGAGTTATCGGTTATCGGCTTTCAAATATAAATAATTATCGGTTATCGGCTTTCAAGTATAAGGAATTGTAATCGATAATTCTTTATATTTAAAAGCGGATAAATCGATAATTCTTTAAGGAATTATCGGCTCTCAAATGTAAGTAATTATCGGTACGGCCAAATTCTTTATATCCATGCATCCCTAATCTACTTTGCTGTATGTACGTTGATTGGTTGGATTTAGCCAATTATATTTCCATGCTAACCCAAAATCATTTGAGTCCTTGTGTAGTTTTAGAAGAAAATGTCTTGTTCAACCGTCATTCACTGCGTGTGTCCCCCGCAGGCGGCAACCGCAGAGGAGCGCATCCGCGAGCTGGAGGACATGCTGTCCAGCGACAGGGACAAGTTCCGGCGACAGCTGGACGCCAAGGAGCGCGAGATGGCCGAGATGAGGGAGATGATGCAGCAGCAGCTCAACGAGTACCAGGAGCTGCTGGACGTCAAGCTGGCCCTGGACATGGAGATCAACGCCTACCGGAAACTGCTGGAGGGCGAGGAGGACAGGTGAGCGAACACACTCCAACAACCAATAATCATTGAGGAATGACAGGAATGCCAACCTAGGCTGCATTTGCAGGGTCTTTAGGTGTATGAATGTGCTTACTAGGCCTTGAAATGCATCCAAACACACCTATGGCTAAAAATGTCATCAATTGAGGAAGTGTTTTAGGCATCAGGCACGTTCCTTATCCTGTTTTAGACTTAAATAAAGGTAATAAAGGTTTTAGAGGAAAACATTTGAGGATTTTTCAAATCACTCAAACTGATAATCAACCCAAAAATGACGGGAATGCCAACCTAGACGTCATTTTTAGGGCCTTTTAGCTGTTGGTTTACTCACTACAAGGTGTTTACTTGACTTTTTGAAATAATTGAAGTCCTGGAAAAGCTTTGAAATCAGACATTTATGACGAGGAAAAGTGCTTGAATTATCAAAATGGACTGTACTGAACATATACTGGAATTTCATTGTACATTATCGGTACTGTTTTAATGGAAAACTAGACAAAAAAACATACTAGGTAAGAAGAACGGGACTGAGATGTCTTGCTAGGCAGACAAGCTTGTGCTTCTCGAAAAGGTAGGAAGCTTGTAACACACTCAAACTGGCTGTTCGTGAGTGTTTTACACTGGTTTCTCGCTGCTGATGACATGATCTGGCAGCTGATTATTATCCTCTTTCATCTGAGGCCCAGAACATGTTCAGGAACGCTCCACTTCACATTTTTTCGGCACATTCTTGACATACTTGAGGTTCTGGAATGAGTAAGGTAGGTTGTAAAATGTCACGCCGGAATGATAATTGCGATTCCCGCTCGTTCGGGAGCGATGCGATAAGAGCGAGTTGTCAAAAAATACGTCCGAGAGCTCATTTAGCACGAAGACGAGGAGACCAGAAGGCAGCTAGACCATCTTGCAGATTGAGACGAGTTGAGGATAGTCTGCAGTTGAGAGATTTGGAGGACAGATGATAGGAAGGAAAGGTAAGCGCAGTCGCATTAACATTGTGTTTTCATGGTGCGGTTGCCCATTCATCGTTCTTACGGTCCGTTTGCACCAAGAACAGTAACTAATATAGTTTTAGTAAGTGTCAGGGTGAGAAAAAAGAAGTCCTTAAATCCTGAAATTTATCAGTAGGCAACAAAATGACACTTATTATTATAAACAGAATCTCATCATAGTTTTTGGTAGAGCCTGACCGATAAAGGATTTTGAAGGCCGATACGATACAAATATTTTTGGGTTTTAAAATCCGATATATCGGCCGATATTTTATTTATTCGTTTTATTTATTTATTTTTAACCTGGACATGATAGTCACAAATTTTGAAGGCCGATACCGATACAAATATTTGTTGGTTTTAAAAGCTGATATTCCAATATATCGGCCGATATTTTATTTTTTTAAGAAACGCGGAACAAAACATTAATGGATTTCCCTAACATTAGTTATTTGTAGATATTTATGTTTTTTTTACGGTGTAGAGCGCCCTCTGGTGGACAAACTATACAACTCCAACACTCATGACATGGTTCAAGCGTGTTTCGTCCGTTTTTTTTTTTAAATTTTATTTTTGAAATATTCATTTATCAGCCATTATAACTGCCGATACCGATAGTTTGGAAAATGCCTAATATCGGCCGATAATATCGGTCTGCCGATATATCGGTCTGGCTCTAATAAACAGAATATCATCATAGTTGTTGGTAGAGCCCGACCGATAAAGGATTTTGAAGGCTGATACAAATATTTTTGGGTTTTAAAATCCGATATATCGGCCGATATTTTATTTATTCCTTTTATTTATTTTTTTTAACCTGGACATCACAAATTTTGAAGGCCGATACCGATACAAATATTTGTTGGTTTTAAAAGCCGATATTCCGATATATCGGCCGATATTTTATTTTTTCAGAAACGCGGAACAAAACATTAACAGCTTTCCCTAACATTAGTTATTTGTAGATATTTATGAGTTTTTTACGGTGTAGAGCGCCCTCTGGTGGACAAACTATACAACTCCAACACTCATGACATGGTTCAAGCGTGTTTCATCCGTTTTTATTTTATTTTTGAAATATTCAATTATCGGCCATTATAACTGCCGATACCGATAGTTTGGAAAATGCCTAATATCGGTCGATAATATCGGTCTGCCGATAAATCGGTCTGGCTCTAATAAATAGAATATCATCATAGTTGTTGGTGTGAACGGGCCTCACTTTATCTTACATACTGTATGTTCCTGTTGATTTGGGATGCGTAATCCGCCTGTGCGTCCCGTCTCCTCTAGGCTGAAGCTATCGCCCAGCCCGTCCTCTCGGGTCACGGTGACCCGCACCTCGGCCAGCAGCACTTCTGCGTCTTCACGAAGCTCTCGCTCTAAGAGAAAGCGTGTGGAGCTGGAGGAAGAGTCCAGCGCTGGCCCGACGGTCCAGGTCAGCCAGGCGGCCGAAGCCACGGGGAGCGTCAGTGTCGAGGACATCGACCTGGAGGGCAAATCCGTGACCCTCAGGAACAACTCGGACAAGGTAAAAAAATCCCGCAAATATCTGTCTTTTGACTAGAGCCGGTCCGATAAAGGATTTTGAAGTCCGATACCGATACAAATATTTGTTGGTTTTAAAATCCGATATTCTGATATATCGGCCGATATTGTTTTCATTTCAGAAACGCGCAACAAAATATTAACAGATTTCCCCAACATTAGTTATTTATTTATGAGTTTTAACTAAAATAATATGATAATGCATTTTAAAAAGAAACAGAACAGAGGAACATCAAAATTATTAAAGTTCTGATAAATAAACTAATAGTTAGTCCATTGCCTTATAGTTATAAGCTACCTTATAATTACAATCCCTTTACATGCACTTTTTGACAACACTCATGACATGGTTGAAGCGTGATTCATTTTTTTTTTATTTATTTTTGAAATATTCATTTATCGGCCATTATAACTGCCGATACCGATAGTTTGGAAAATGCCTAATATCGGCCGATATATCGGTCTGGCTCTGCTTTTGATACTGAGTGATAAAAAGACAAATCCAAAAACTCCTTTCATTGAAACAAGAAGTTTGAGTCTGAAAGCATTTAGAAAACAAGACTATACCTCAATTGCATATTTAAACTAGGGCTGGAAACGATTAATCGTGATTAATCGCATCCAAAATAAAAGTTTGTGTTTACATAATATATGTGTGTATAATTATTTTGTATATATAAATACACACACATGCATGTATATATTTAAAAAAAAAATGCATGTATGTGCTTTATATATATTTATACAAAATTAATATTATACATAAATATAAATATTTGATATATTAATAACACATTTTTCTTAAATATATACATGCATATGTGTGGATTTACATATACAAAATAATTATACACACCACACACACACATATATTATGTAAACACAAACTTTTATTTTGGATGCGATTAATCGTTTCCCAGGCCTAATTTAAACAATATTTCAGAAAACCTGTTATCCAAAACATGTACTTTTTTCCACATTGATTATGAATCCTGTTCACCTGTGGTGTCTTGCTTAAATAAAATAACTTGTATTTCATAATTTTATCCCAAATTTAGGATCAATCTTTGGGAAGCTGGCGACTAAAGAGACAAATTGGCGACGAAGAGGAAATCACCTACAAATTCAGCCCTAAGTTTGTCCTGAAGGCCGGTCAGACGGTGACGGTAAGCGAACTGTACCGTATCTCATTTTCTCTTCAACTCGTGATGTTTTCTAGTCGTTAATCGGTTGGTTCTGTGAAAGGTGTGGAGCGCCAACGCCGGCGTGTCCCACAGTCCTCCTTCAGACCTGCTGTGGAAGAGCCAGAGCTCTTGGGGCACCGGAGAGGTGATCATCACCACATTGGTCAACTCGAGCGGAGAGGTACGAGGAACACCCGCCTGGTTCGGCCTTTGCTGCTTTTGTTGCGTGCGAATACGATAACGAAACTTTTATTTGCAGGAAGTGGCGAAGCGAACCGTCACGAAAAGCGTAGTGGAAATGGAAAACGGTGATGATGAGGATGGAGACTTTGGAGATGAGGATCTTTTCCATCAGCAGGTAATTGTCGGAAACTGACGTTTTTTGAAACTTTATGCAAAATAGTTGAAATAAAGTTGCGTAGCATATTTGATACATCAGGCTTTAATGGCTTATGTAGTATGATATAGTGAAAATATGGAGATAAATTTATTCAGAGACTCAAACTGAGCAAAATACTATAGCATAAAATAAAATCTTAGCATGTAAATATCAATATTTGCCAATAATTTGTCTTGGTAAGATGATATTTAAATGCTTAGTTTGATCACAGCTCAGTTTGTGCTATTAAAGTCTCCCTGTGGTCCCTTAAAACTCATCTTCGATCATAAAAATTACATATTTAAACTTTTTTCCCTGAAAAAAGGCCTTAAAATATTGAATGTAACTCGACACCCTTGTCTCATTTAGTGTGTGGGGTTCTATGAATATGCAAATGAGCCCCGCCTCCACTCACTCACTCACTCACTCACTCAGAGATCTACTGGTTGAAGATCACACGTTGATCTGATTGGTTACGATGTCGTTTGTGACGTCAGAAACACCAGCGATTTCAAAGCGTGTTTTTGAGACTGTCTTTGCTTCATTGCAATTTTAAGGAGGAAATATATATATTTTTTAATTTACACATGGTTTGTCTTTATAATCAAAATAAAAGCTGTATTTTCTCCTCAGGGGGGCTTACAACCATATAATGCAATGAGGATTGAGAACAATATCAAAGATATTACATTCAACATTTAAATAATTTTCACTATTTATAATTTAAATAACATTCAATATTTACATTCAAATTTGAATTTTTGAAAAAAATTTTTTTTTGAATTTTTGATTTTTTTTGTTGAGTTTTTGATTTTTTTTTTTTTTTTTTGATTTTTTTTTTGAATTTTTGATTTTTATTTTTAAATCTCATTCAGATTTGCTATTTTGAGGACGTTTGTACATGACTCGATGAGAGTCTAAACCACCCGATCAGCGGTAGATTGTGTTTTGATCATGTATAGCCCACAGAAATTAGTTTCAAACATGATACGGTAGATTTAATGTAATAATCTTTGCTGAATTTGCTCTCATTTTCAGGGCGATCCAAAACCCCGATCCAGAGAATGTGCCGTCATGTGATGGAGCACCTTTAGTATTTACCTTCCCACGATTCAGTCTTTTTTGTAGAGCCACTACTTTTTGTATTCTTCGATCATGAGTTCATAACACCCCTCCCTCGATCCTTTATTTCTACGGACCTCATTTGTAAAGCCAGTCAATCTTAAGCAAAATGCCACGGCTCGCACACCAGCCCGACGACCTGAAATTAGAAAGTGTTAGACTAAGGAATCTGCATATTCATGTCTATGAATCATGTGTTCTCGTCACTCACGAATGGGGTTTTGATTATGATGGTGAGCTCATGTTCTGTAGTGCACTATAGCTCGTAACTGACAGCTGTCAATCTTGTTTGTTTGTTTGTTTGTTTTTTGCTTCGCCAACCAGACGAACAGGGTGGAAACTAAATCAAATTGCTTCGTTGACTTCTAAATGCTTACTCCCGCCATTTATCTTCATTATATCTTATCGTTATTTGTTTTGATTCGTGCTTTGCATAGTATTACGTATGTTTAAATCGGTGATTGAGACGCCTATAATGCGAATGTTATATAGTGGGCGTACAGAAAACGTACGTTCACATACAACAACGACAACATCATTTGAATGTAGTGTTGAATTGATCATGTGATCAATGTTTTAAATTGACGACGAAAACGCAGATTTACCAAAGAAATGGACGACGAATGGTCAACTTTGCCTTGCTTTGCTCAACTTCTCGAGACACTCCAGATGAACCCGAAACTCGTATTTTAGTTGTCGAAATTCAGAACGTAAATCTGCATCCACCCTGTCGCTTCTGTCGCGTTTTGAAGTTTTAAAAAGTTTTGATTACAAATGTTTCTCGGACAATTATGCATGCAGCGAATATTTTTATATGAAAATTTCAACGAACGGATCGGAGTTGTTTTGGGGGGGGGGGGATGCGGACGATAGTTTGATTTTTAGCTACAATCGTATATTTTTGATAGGTTTGTCCTCAGGATTTTTCAAACCCTAGTGCACAAGGTATCTTTACATGCATTTAAAATATTTAGATTAATTGTCTTACTTGTGAATATATATTCAGTGCAGTGTGTACAAAAACGATTGACTTGGGAAACATTTTTAAGATTTCGTTCGTTTTAAGGTTATTTTAAAATGGGGGTGTCGTAATCTTCGTGTTTACTTTCTAGGGTTCTTCTAAAGGTTCTGTGAGAACGAATTGCCTCAATCGGGACACAGATTTGTGTCAAAATTTAGTGAAATTGAGCTCAATTATTTGTGTACATTTGCTACTTGGCCTCTGAGCTAATAAAATCGATCTTTTTGTTAAGTTTTTTACTTCGTGTGACGTGAATGGAAACCGTTTTCTGGCCAAACGCTCCACATCTGTGAATTTTTAAGTTAGCTTCTGTTAGTTACAAACACTGTTTTCATGAGGAAAGTCATTTCCTTGATCTTTTCAGGTTTTATTAGACAGGGCTGTGACTAATGTAGCGGATACAGTGTGTTTGATACGAAATTGTCAATCCGATCTACTGTAAAGTAAAAGAAATTGCTATTTGAACTGCCATCAAAGTACAGAAATGTGAGAAATTGAGCCATAAATTGTGAAATATGAACCAAATTTGTTTTCCGGGGGGAATTCTTCATTGTACGAGGACTTTTGAAGGGCTAAAAGAGGAAGGCGCATGCCAAAAGTGTCTCATTATTTTTGATTTAGATTTTTTTTTTTTGTATGCATTATTCAATAAATGTTTTACATATTACATTGTGCCATTGTGGGTCTGTTAATGATTATAAAAAAAAAAAAAACATGTCAAACTGCAATTTATACTGTGTGAAAAACATTGAATTTAGGGCAAGTTGACAATAACGCTTTAAAAGTTATAAAAGCAGGCTTTTTGACCCTCTGGATCACCTGTAGTTACAGCCAGGGTTGCCAGATCTGCACTTTTTCCACATCAGACATTATTGTAGCGTCTACTGTCCAATAATCACAAAGTAATTTCTGATAAGAAACAAAGTATCAGCTTTTAAATTCAAATTTAAATGTGGCGTTCGATCGCTGTAGAAGTTTCTTCCACTTCAATACGAGTTATATCTAGAAAAACACATGAACATCAGAAGGTATGTTGAACCACACAGCAAAACTTACTGAATCTGCATCATGTCTCTTGTAATCGTTCAATGTGTGTTTCGACCGCGAAAAGATGTCAATAAAACAGCTTGAGAACAATATCACGTAATGTTGCGTTTACCTCAGGTGAGTTATCCAGCCTTCAGTGTTTTAGTTCGCTATAAAACACCAGAAAAGAGCACATTTACTGCTAATTATATATGTATGTCTGAATAAATTCACCATGAAGAAGTGTTTGAGTTGCATACAAGTTTTCCACAGGTTTTTTTTTGCTTAATGTCGTGCCAATGATGACTCCGGTGACTTGTTTGGTTTGTACTTTCACTAAATGGCTGTAACATCAGGAACATTTTCAAATCAGTATTTGGAGATAAAACTCAGTTTTATAATGCCTGTCTGATACACGATCTACAGGATACCTGTGACGTTCAACCTAAGCCTGATGAATTATTCAGCTGTGAATACATATGAAGGAATCAGATGTTGCAGATATGAATAATTCAAAGAGTTTGTTTGAAATACAGATGCACCAAAAGCAACTAGAATGCTGTTAAACTGAGGCACTGCAATATCGTACAAGAAACCGTGTTGCATACAGTACTTGTGTATCGATCACTTATCCATCACTAATATATTGTGCGTGCATGTCTTTTGAACTCATTACCCACAGCTAATTTCTTCAGAAATTATATTCCTCTGAAAACACTTTCAAAAGAATTTTTTAAGCCTAAATCAATTCTAAAGCAAACCTTGTGTACACCTTAAAAAAAAATAACATTCGGTCACTATGTTGGGTTTTTCTCCAAAAAATGTTGGGTTATTTCTAGTACACCTTTAAAAAAAACATTGGGTCACTAATTTGGGTTATTTCTAGTACACCTTAAGAAAAATCACATTGGGTCACTACATTGGGTTGTTTTCCAAAAAATGTTGGGTTATTTCTAGTACACCTTAAAAAAACATTGGGTCACTAGGTTGGGTTATTTCTAGTACACCTTAAAAAAATCACATTGGGTCACTATGTTAGGTTGTTTTCCAAAAAATGTTGGGTTATTTCTAGTACACCTTAAAAAAACAACAACATTGGGTCACTAGGTTGGGTTGGGTTATTTCTAGTACACCTTTAAAAAAAATCACATTAGGTCACTATGTTGGGTTGTTTTCCAAAAAATGTTGGGTTATTTCTAGTACACCTTAAAAAAACCATTGGGTCACTAGGGTGGGTTATTTCTAGTACACCTTAAGGAAAATCACATTGGGTCACTATGTTGGGTTGTTCTCCAAAAAATGTTGGGTTATTTCCAGTACACCTTAAGAAAAATCACATTGGGTCACTATGTTGGGTTGTTCTCCAAAAAATGTTGGGTTATTTCTAGTACACCTTAAGAAAAATCACATTGGGTCACTATGTTGGGTTATTTCTAGTACACCTTAAAAATCACTGGGTCACTAGGTTGGGTAATTTCTAGTACACCTTAAGAAAAATCACATTGGGTCACTATGTTGGGTTGATCTCCAAAAAATGTTGGGTTATTTCTAGTACACCTTAAAAAAATTACATTGGGTCACTTCATTGGGTTGTTTTCCAAAAAATGTTAGGTTATTTCTAGTACATCTTAAAAAAATCGTATTGGGTCACGATGTTGGGTTGTTTTCCAAAAAATGTTGGGTAATTTCTTGTAATAACCCAGCTGTTGGGTTACACGTTGCATGTGCACTTGTGCATTTTGAATTTATGTACACAATTATTGATATTTGCATTTAATTCTAGACTCTCCCCAATATTCAAGTTGTAATTTAAAAATATATTTAGTTGTGACATTTGTTTTATAAGTACTTAACAATCTTTATTTGAAAAAGTGTTAAAATAAATGTGATAAATAGTTAACCTAACTTTCCAGTTACGTTTAACTCAATGCATTGGGTTAAAATAACCCTGAAGTTGTGGAAGGTGCATAGCTGGGTTACTCGTTGGCTTATTTTTAACCCAACATTATTAAGTGCTTTAAAGTAGCTCATATTTTAATTTTTAGTACTTCACCTTGTCAGGAAGTTGGCATTTAAAACACCAAACCCATTTCACCACTAGAGTGCGCCGCGACCATAAATTACAGCGTTTGCGTCGTTTGATCCGTCTTTTGATGATTTTTTTTTTCTCGTTCTGTTGACCTCTATATATTTGCGGCTGTTTTCTTCAACGCCTCTGAAAACTGTAATATTACCTTCTTTGCACAGCCAGTGATAGAAAGGATCGATCAACAGCTGGTCTTGGCTGTTCAAGAGGAAAGGGTTTCGTTTTTGTACCAGACCGCCCACACACACACACACACACACTCTGCTCTTCCACTGTCTCTCAGTCATTAGTGCGCCTCTGCCTGCAGCAGAAACCCCACCGTCTAGCCCCTCTTTCTCTCGCTCTCTTTCTTCCTTCCACCCACCCACCCACCCCCATCACACAAACACTGGCCGTCTCCCACACACCCATGATTTCAACTCCCACACTGTGCGCTGATATCCGAAGCGTTAAGTACTCCGCACTGGACGACTCTGGCTCATTTCAGTAAACAAATCATCAGGGAGTGTGTGCTAACATGTACTAAGTCAAAGACTTGGTAACAAATCCTTCCTATTGGTACTAAACCTTCTATCGTTGTACGGCGGTAATGTGTCTAATTGCCAGCGGAGTAGTATTTGACATCATAATTTGTACCATGATTTATCTCTTAACCAGTCTTAATCTCTCAAAAATGGCCAGTTTTTTTTATTGATTTTATTTCATTGAAATGAATCTACTATATTTTAATTTAATAATGTTTTTTTTATTTCTTATTTTGTATTTTTAGGGGGGTTATGGTTGTAAATTATATTTATGCTGTATGTATAATCCATTTATTCACTTTTTGAGTAGAGCCAGACCGATATATCGGCAGACCGATATTATCGGCCGATATTAGGCGTTTTCCAAACTATCGGTATCGGCAGTTATAATGGCCGATAAATGAATATTTCAAAAATAAAATAAAAACGGGCGAAACACGCTTGAACCATGTCATGAGTGTTGGAGTTGTATAGTTTGTCCACCAGAGGGCACTCTACACCGTTCCTGTCGGCAACGCTCGTTGAGTTGGTCACGAGACATACATTAAAAGATCATCCCCATCAGTTCTCTTAACTCAAATAAACATGACTAAGTTGTGACTATCATTTCCAGTTTTGCTGCTGTTAAATAAGCCGAGAGTGATGCGGATTTAGCTAGTAATAGTTACATTATGTTGTTACGTTGAGTGTAGTTGACTGACTGTCCTTTTAAATACAATTTATTAAAATTTAAGTATAACAATATTTAAAATATCGGCCGATATATCGGATTTTAAAACCAACAAATATTTGGTTTCAAAATCCTTTATCGGTCAGACTCTATTTTTGAGTATAGGTCTCTTTAAAGATGACACTTGGCTGAAGTGAAAAGTTTACAAAAATTTACTTAAAAAAAAAAAGATTGTATTTTAAGTTTATTATAGCAAATTTTTTGCATAAATACTATTTAATTTTTTTATATGAAATACATTTTTTCCCCAAACATGATTTACTCTAAAACTGCAAGGAAATCAAAACCATAAATCTAAACAAGTTGTGTTTCAAATTTTGAGCCTGATATCTCAGTAAATGAGCGTTCAGTGAGAGCGTGTTCGGCTGCAGTACCAAACGCCTCCACTAGAGGAAACTCTCGTTAATTTCCGATGCGCTCATGTTTCGCCGCAAGAACCATTTAACCTGTTCCAATCTTAGCAAGTTACAAAACTTTTAACCAAGTTTTATACCATTCTGATGAAGTAAAAAAATTGTAATAAAATAAAACGTAAAATGTGTCGAAAATGAGGGTTAATATTCAAATTTTTGATGCATTACGACATATAACAATATTTTTGACTTTGAAAAATTAAGCTTTTATCCAAATAGTCAATGGTTCATCAACAGAAACCGTGCAGAACGCAGTAAGTGAGCGCGCCGAATGATGCATTCAAACGCCTCTGATTGGCCGTTTCGTTCACGCACTCAACAGTCTTGCATGTGATTGGCTGCAAAAGCACATAGTAAACAGAAACATTTGATTGCACCAATATGCATTTGAAAGCATTGGTTGGCATAGTTTGTCATCTCTTTATAAGCAAAAACTTCTGTAATTTGATATCAGAAAATTTTCGACGTCTGACCCAGCCCTGGTGGAAATGGTGTTGTATGTAATCAACAGTGGCACTGTGCTTGTTTTAGTCGTGAGTGCACATCCAGTGTCCAATTGCTTGTTACTGGCGGCTGAAGAGAAAGAACATCACAGCCTTTTTGTTGACGGTCTTGCCTCAAATTGCATTGGATGTCCAGCCGAATGGTATTGTGTTATCACATTTCTATGTCCAGCTTGAACGCCCACCATCCAACTGACGGCACCCCCCATCGCGAGTGAGAATGGGACGTCTTTCACCTGCTGTTTACCACAACAATACACCCCTTTACAACCCCATTCATTATTCTGCCCGCTTCCATTTCATCTGCTGCTCTCTGACCTCAAGCGCCGCTGACAACTTACGGTTAATTATGTATCTTCTCAATAAAGGTCATCCAATAGGCCTTTTTTTCACTCAATCATTGCTTTTTTTTGGTGCATTTGGCTTTCGAAGAGCATCCCCGCTGGCGAATGGCTCTCACAGATTGCATTTCGTCCAATTTCAGACATTTTTTTAAAGCCTCAATCTCAATACATAAAGTTTCTTCTAAATCTGAATATAAACTGATAAGCCTGGGAATTCGTTTGCATGCATACAAATGCATTGGTTATTCAAGCGTTTTGCACACTCTCCAGTCTCGAGACCGTTTTATATTCAGTATGGCTGCATGGTGCTATAAATAACTGTGCTCGGGAGCATGGGGCGAATCGTGCCGCTGTCACCGCGCACGGGTCTCCTGTTGAGAAAGTTTGGAGTTGACACACTACACAACAGCATGCTAACCTTTCTTCTACAATCACAGCGTGTCCTTGGATTGTCCTGCTGTTGTAAGGACTCTTAAACGAATCCCCGCTATTCACGACCTAGATTCATTTCCCTTGTATTCTTTGCCACACACTTGACCACGTTCGCTCCTTCACGCAGTTAAGCCGTCCTTGTCCTCAAATCTTCGTCTCGCTGGCAGGAATCTCAAGGTTTTCAACCTCTGGATGTTAAAACCCAGTGGAAGTTGAATCTGAATGATAGGCAAACTTATAGATTACGTCTTAATGAGCAGGTTTTATGTACTTTTCTTTTAGAAGTCTCTCGCTTGCCTTCAATTACATGCGGACCGGGCGTAGAGTGTCAATATGAAGGCCTGGTCTGAAAATAATGCGTGTATAATGTCTCTCCTCCTATTTTTCATTGGTTGGACTCAACAAACTTATTCACTGATGCAAAAACACAGCAACCTAATGGACATTTTTGTCTTTTCAGTTTTGTTTTATTGATCATTTTGCTTGTGTTAGGACGGAGGCGTGGTGCATTCACTTGAAGAAAAAAAATCTACTCTGTTTTTTCTGAATTAACAAGTTAATTATCTCAGAATTACGAGAGAATTTTTCATGGAAAAAAGTTTTTGCTCTGTTTTTCTGAATTAACGAGTTAATTTTTCATGAGAAAAAAGTTTAAAAAACGATTTAATTTAGAAAAACAGAGCAAAAAAAAATCCATGAAAAATTAACTCATTAATTCAGAAAAACAGAGCAAAAAAAATTCCATGAAAAATTAACTCATTAATTCATAAAAACAGCAAAAAAAAATTCTCATGAAAAATTAACTCGTTAATTCAGAAAAACAGCAAAAAAAAATTCTCATGAAAAATTAACTCGTTAATTCAGAAAAACAGCAAAAAAAATTCCATGAAAAAATAACTAATTAATTCAGAAAAACAGAGAAAATTTTTTTTTTCTCATGAAAAATTAACTCGTTAATTCTGAAAAACAGAGCAAAAGCTTTTTTTCCTCATGAAAAATTAACTGGTTAATTCAGAAAAACAGCAAAAAAAAAAAAAAAAAAAACCCCATGAAAAATTAACTCATTAATTCAGAAAAACGATCCAAAAACAGAGCTGGACCTTAAAGACAAAAATGTCCCCATTGAAACCCATTAAAACTGCAATATTTAATCCCATAGTCAATTAACTATAAAACTATGCAATCTTTGTTAATGGGTTTTTATTTTGTTGGCAAGGCTTCAAAGTTCAAATTTCTACTATTTTTTTTTTTTTACAAGATGGGGTAGTTTTCTCAGGTCTGGCTTGTAAAGAAAATACTCACTTAACTCCTGTTTTCTGCTTATTATAGAGGCAATTAGATAAATTATGTGTGTGTGTTGGTATGGATGTCGGAGTGTGGTTTGTGTGTGTGCTTTGAATATTTAAGAGAGTAAAAAATCTACTGCAAATCTCAAATCCAACTATTGTGTGTCCCAGTGGAGTTTTATTAGCAACTAATAGGGAAAATATTGTACTTTTCCAAACAAAATCTGACTGAAAGCTAATCTTTTTTTGAGATATTAACCTCAAATTTGGAACATGACTTGTTAAGATATATGGCTTGGATTTTCTAGCAGTTTTACAATTCAGCATGTTTCATAAAATATATATTTAATATGTTCGTAAATAATTTATCATCAATTTAAACCTTTATAACAGTCTTCTTTAAAATGAGACCAAACTTTAGTCTGTGCACATTTTTATGACAGTTCTTTGACGTGGACATCATGTTACCTGTTTTTAATTGACACACTGGTGGTTATAAGAGTATTTTAACATAAAATTGCATCAGCTTTGCGCTCAAAGAGATGACAATAGATTCAACGGCGGGGAAATGAAAGGAAACTTGATGTGATTTGATCAAAGGTTATACTTCATGCTCAAAGAACTGACAAGCGCTGATCTGTGATATTACTGGGAATGAAAACAGAGCTGAAATATTCTTTTAACAGACAGTTAAATTAGCCTGACACTCGCAACTAATAGAGAACAAAAGGGACACAGATGAATCTAACCGTCCATCTGTCTAAAGAGAAGCGTTTTTATTTGTTACAGCAGAGTGTGTGTGGGAGGGTGTGTTGGATGTTGGGACAATCTGGTGCCTGAATAAATGACCATCATTCATAAACATCAATAATCTCATTTACATCACATTTGTAAGCACGTTGTCATTTAGAAATAGATTTAGTAGGCTTTATCCATATTGATGATAGTGACAATCATAATTCTAGTGTCATTTAAAGGGATACTCCACTTTTTTTGGAAATAGGCTCATTTTACCACTCCAACAGTTGAGTTTTACCGTTTTCTAATCCATTCAGGCGATTTTCTGATATTTAGAAGAATATCAGTAACCAGACAGTTTCTGGTCTCATTGACTTCCATAGTAGGAAAAAATATATACTATGGTAGTCAATGAGACCAGAAACTGTCTGGTTACTGATATTCTTCTAAATATCAGAAAATCGGCTGAATGGATTAGAAAACGGTAAAACTCAAACGTTTAACCCTGAGGAAGTTGTAAAATCAGTCTTTTTCCCAAAAAAGTGGAGTATCCCTTTAATATGTTGTTTTTTTTAGTTCGCTTACATTCACATGCAGTGTCAAGTGTGGGGTTTCACAATATATCGCAATACAAAAATGCAACAATCATGGATAGTGATCCAAATTCACTAAATTCACCCAAAATGAAAACAACAAATTTTTTTAAAAAAGAAAATTTTTTCGAAAACAAAAAAGTTTTCGGTGTTTTAGTGTCAGTACTACATTTATCTACTATATGCAATGTTGAATGTAACGAATAATAATGCAATTGGGGAATATTTGTGGGTCCTGATAATCCCAGATGTTACCAGTAAAAAGTCTTACATTATTGTAAACATATCTAGTAAGTGACCGAGAACAAGCATATTTCTGTATTTTCAGCTTCAGAATCGTGAATATTGTTAGTCTGGCGTCTCTATTGTCCTATGCTTTGGGTTTCAGCACCAAGTCCAAGCATATTCATTTACACCCACAATATAACGCCAAATTTAGCATTTTGATTAGTCAATTTTACCATATGTCTTGGAGTATCGCTATAATATCATTTTGTGAATTCAGTATCGTGATATGTATCGAATTGTGACTTGAGGGCAAATTTTTTGCCTCTTTTTCCAGTACAAATATCTAACATTCTTAAACCAAGATGCATTTACTTGTCAAGCAAAGATATTAAATCTAGTTAACTGGAAAAATGTATGAAAGTTAAGCGAGTTTGGCGAGTATGTTTTCCCCCCCAAGATAGCAAGACTTGCCCTTTTGCTTCTCAAGTAATTGCCAAGACGTGTTGTGTAAGGCCTAATGTCAAACCTGGTGCAATCCATGGCTTCAGAAACCGTCTCGTTGGAGGAGTTTCCAACTAATTGGGATCACGCTAGGGATCTCGGCTCCGTCGAGACGTAGGAGTTCCCGAATGAAAGGCAACTGAGAATATAGTCCTTTTTGGGGTGTAACTGTTCTCTCAATGGGGAGCATGGCTACACATAGTCAACAACACTTCTCAGATGGGATTTACAGGGGATCAAATTTAAATTGTCGACTTGCGAAAATCAATTGCCCACTATGAATCTAATCAAGAAAACATTGCAACCGCTGTGTGACTGAAGAAAATCAAACTAGACCTCCAATGCATGATAAAATCAATCTTTGTGTATGATTTTAAATTGGCACAAACTGTGTCCTTTACTGGCCTATCATGCCTCTGAGTTTATTTATCCTCTGTGTGTTAGCCGTAATGACTGTCGTGGAGCCTGCTGTGCCGGAAGGTGAACAATAGGGTGACATTCACTGCAAAGGTCTCGCTAAATCTGGGTCATGGTCCCGGAGCCGCAGGTGCTACCGCTAATTAGCTGTTAAAATCTCTGGGATTGCGGAAGGCTAGGATCGAAGAGTTTTCATATTAGTAATCTGAGAAAGGAGATCTAGATTATGTACCCCCGTATGATTATGATTCAGGCGGCATTATAGGTCCGAAATCAGATTGGATTGGAACATCATATTATGCAGTTCATCTATTTGCTAATGGCTGTCGTGTCGATGAGTCCGTCACAGCGGAGAGTCTAGTTGAGACGAGCTCTGATGACATTTCAGGGATGTGTTGTGGTGGTGTCTAGGCGCAGGTCCACCGTCTGATCTGGATACGGCCCGGATCCGGCTGATTACATCACGCGTTGTGGTCGTGTCTTGGCGCAGGTCCACCTGCTAAAAACGCTGTATTCTGTGGCCAACTCATTAGATGGCGATGAAACACTATAGACTGAACACGTAATACGCATGTGCATGACGTCATCGTCTTTAGAGATTCATATATTTGTTTTTTGCACTGAGATTCTTTTCAAAAAATTGCACTTTGAAACCTGTTATAAAACAACATAAAACATAAACCAGCATTAACCAGCATAAAACAACATAAACCAGCATAAAACAAAATAAACCACCATAAATCAACATAAACCAGCATAAAACAACATAAACCAACATTAGCAGCATAAACCAACACAAAAAACATAAAGTAACATAAACCACCATAAACCAACACCATAAACCAACATAAAACACCATAAACCAACATAAACCAGCATAAAACACCATAAACCAGCATAAACCAACATAAACCACCATAAATCAACATAAACCAGCATAAAACAACATAAACCAACATTAGCCAGCATAAACCAACATAAAAACATAATGTAACAAACCACCATAAACCAACATTAGCAGCATAAACCAACATAAACCAGCATAAAACAACATTAGCAGCATAAACCAACACAAAAAACATAAAGTAACATAAACCAACATAAACCACCATAAACCAACATAAACCAGCATAAAACACCATAAACCAGCATAAAACACCATAAACCAGCATAAACCAACATAAAACAACATAAACCAACATAAACCAGCATAAACCAACATAAAACAACATGAACCAACATTAGCAGCATAAACCAACACAAAAAACATAAAGCAACATAAACCACCATAAACCAACACCATAAACCAACATAAACCAGCATAAAACACCATAAACCAGCATAAAACAACATAAACCACCATAAATCAACATAAAACAACATAAACCAGCATAAAACAACATAAACCAACATTAGCCAGCATAAACGAACACAAACCAGGATAAACCAACATAAACCAGCATAAAACAACATAAACCACCATAAATCAACATAAAACAACATAAACCAACATTAGCCAGCATAAACCAACACAAAACAACATAAACCAACATTAGCCAGCATAAACGAACACAAACCAGGATAAACCAACATAAACCAGCATAAAACAACATAAACCACCATAAATCAACATAAAACAACATAAACCAACATTAGCCAGCATAAACCAACACAAACCAGGATAAACCAACATAAACCAACACAAAAACATAATGTAACAAACCACCATAAACCAGCATAAAACAACATAAACCACCATAAATCAACATAAACCAGCATAAAACGACATAAAGTAACATAAAACAACATAAACCACCATAAAACAGCATAAATTAGCATAAACCAGTATAAAGCAGCATAAACCAACATAAACCAGCATAAAACAACAGAAACCTACGTAAATCAACATAAAACAACATAAACCAGCATAAACTAACAAACCAGCATAAAACAACATAAACAAGCATTAACCAGCATAAACCAGAAAGGAAATTCATGGTCATGTCGGTCTAAGCTGTTAGTTTTGTTTCTTCAGTAGAGTAAATGACCTTCTTAGACTGTTAATCACACATAAAGTGCTCATATGAGCTCCTAATCAGACACTGCATTGTAACGTTAAACCCTCAAGCTAAGATCTTGCTAACAGCTTGAGTCAGACGTTTGCAGTTCACTGGAACATCTTCAAAGGGATTTGGCCACAGATGTATTTCCGTGCATCAGCGCAAATTCAGGACTGCCTGACATCCACACATTCATCTGTGAGGTTATCAGGGGATGCCCAGAGCGACGGTTCACGCTGATCTGATTCTCCGAGGCTACGACCTGTTCCCAGCGGTTGCTTTTTGTGCATATGCACAGTGCCTACTCTAAAATCAACATTTCCGCTCCCCAACCGTCATGTCGATGTTCTGCTTATATTTACAAAAGGAAACAAGCGAGGAATCTTTTATTGAAGTGTCAAGTAGAAAATATCAAGGAGTCTCTTCAAACGCTGCTCTCTAAATGCGGGAACCGTTGATCGTATAAATAACCACGTCCACTTTTACGTTAGACACCGTATATATCGCAGCAGCATCGTCTGGTTAAGAGACTTCAGATCGTCAAATTCAAGGATCTGATGAGGATGCTTGTCATTGGGGTTTAATTAACTTGAGCTGAAAACATCTCTGATAAATGAAGTGCTCTCAGAGCAAACTGGGGGAGAAAAAAGCCATTTACTGATTCACTGAAGCAAAAAGCGGACGACTCTCTCCAGGGATGAGGCCTGGTTTTTAGAGGTGCATGCGAAGTGATTGCTGGGTGGTTTGGGGCTTTTACATTTAGACTATTATTATTGTTGATCAATATGGTTTGAATATCTGGAACGAACTAAAACCTTGCTATTTCTTTCCCTCGGTGATATAAACAAATTCAGTCAAATTAATCTCAGAACTCGGAAGGCTCCGATGTAATTGGTCTCGGTTGGAGAACCTGGTTAAATCCATAAAAAACATGAATTATAAAGTCTATGACTTGACTACTGTGAAATTGAACTCACACTGTATGACTGGTCCGAGATGGAAACTTGACACGCACAATACAAGAAAGTGTCTCGTGTTTATAAGGATTTATGATAAAAAAACAACAACATTGAAATTATAGTAAAAGTTTCAAAGTTATACTCGTAAAAATCCATTTTAGGGTGATTCTTCAACTATGGTACTCTTTGAGCTGTGGTACGCTTTGACAGTTTCAGAAAATAAAAGTTTTAGTATCAGTTGGTTTCTCAATCTGTCTAGAAACCTTCCCTTAAGTTGGGTGCGATGATTTGTATTGAATTATATATATATATAGGCATTTTTATCTGACAGCCCAAGAAAACGCCCAAGTTCTCTTATTTACCAACAATATTGTAGCAATAATAAATAAAAAAATATTTCTTACTACCTAACTTAATTAATTGTATGTTTTTTGTTTTTACATTAATGTTTTAGTATTATAGTCCAAAATAATTTGCTGTTTAGCACGGACAATGTCATTTCCACCACAATGAACACCGTGGTGGAAATGACTGTGGCGGAAATGACATTTCCCCCCTTTTCCTCTAAAATATCATGCTATGTTAGCCTGTTAATATTAGTTTTACAGTTAGCATTAAATATACACAAAGTACACATTATTAAATTAATTTTATCCAGTTATTTTTACGTCCACGTGAAACATGAGCTGTTTGGAAATGACGGCCAATGAACATTCTCCGTTTTATTCATATTTGTGTTTTTATGTTTTTTTGTTTTTACATTAATGTTTTTGTATTATAGTCCAAAATAATTTGCTGTTTAGCACGAACAATGTAATTTCCACCACAACCTTTCTTTACCACCACAATGAACACCGTGGTGGAAATGACTGTGGCGGAAATGACATTTCCCCCTTTTCCCTCTAAAATATCATGCTATGTTACCCTGTTAATATTAGTTTTACAGTTAGCATTAAATATACACAAATTACACATTATTAAATTATTTTTATCCTGTTATATTTTACGTCCATGTGAAATATGAGCCGTTTGGAAATGACGACTAATAAACATATTCTCAGTTTTAGTCATATTTACCTTGATTTTTCTTCTTTTCGTTACACCCTAAAGAGGTCACCCTTTCACCCAGTCTTGTGGAGTTTCTGTTGCTATGGTTACTAAGTATTCAAACCTAAAACAATGATCTCAGGATTCTATTTTGTACAGTGTGGCGGAAATGACAGTGAACCCAAGAGACGAGTTCTACTTATAAAAAATATAAGAAAATGTGAATCAATATTGCAATATATAATATGTATAATTGAAATAGACATTATTTTATAATTTCTACTTAAAATCTACATTAATTAAATATTTAATGTAGACTTAAGCGAGGTTGAAGGTACAAAGTCTGGCTTGGGGACAAGGGGAAAACAGTAAAAATCATGCATAAAAGGCCTCATTTATATAAAAAAAAAATGATTGAACCATGATAAATTTTTTATAAGTTCCCCTTAGGGTGAAGTAAGTCTGACAAAAACAAAAAAGAACAAATGTTTTTTTTTAGGATTTTAGTATTTCATCCAGGGACAAGAAAAGTACCATAATTAAAGAATCACCCTTTAATGATTTCATTGTTTTTGACAACGACATTGCAACCACGAATGTAGTTTTTAAATTAATTAAAAAAAATTGTTTCTCAGTCGCTTTGGACATTTCTCAGATCAGAATTGATGTTATGTCACTTGTACACAAGTTGCAAATGCTTTGGTACATCCATGCTGTTTCCTACATCATCAATTGCTTGTGTCATGTTGATAAAAAATGTATTATAATGTCTTGTGCTATGAAAAACATGATACTGGTATTTACCAGTGTGTTGCGTTCAAGTGCTTTTGTTGTAATGTGGTAAAAAGATGGAGATCCAGACCTGATGTTAAGCTGAAACTATTTTAGATCGATAGACAGTGTTTTCTTCCCTTTCTTATCGCAATGACACGGTCTGTCAACAAATTACAGTCCAAACGGTAAAAGCGTAAATGTGAATCTTGCATTCTCTCAGTCAAACTCGCACACACACTAAAGGTGTGTATCCTACAATTTACAATAATGCTCATCAAAAATGTATCCATAGTTTACATCAGAAAATCTCCAGAGTACACTGTTGTATTGACAACATGACTAAGCAAGCCATCCGTACACAAAGACACAAAGGACCTGTCGTTCAGATGCACTGACATGTTCACTAACACAGATGTTTACTGTTGAGAGATGAATGGGGATTGTGAGCAAGAGACTGGCTTTTGCAGGTAATCCATGGTGCTTTGCTGTTTGTACGAAATGCACAAATGTCGAGGATGATTCGAGAAACGGACTAAAGCGAATGAGAAAAAGGCCCAAAGATTGACATTTTTTTCATCACATGTCGTTCCAAAGCTTTATGACTTTATTTCTTCCATCAAACACAAATATAGAGGCATTGCAGAATGTCCAGAGAGCTCGATTTTCATATTAGGGATTTGGGCTGCAATTTAAATATCACTAAAAAGCACCATAAAAATAGTCCGTATGACCCTTGTGCTACATTACAGTGCTCGTCATATATGAGTTTATTGATTTTCCTCTTATAAAAATGATGAGAATTAAGAGACTTGAGAAAAATATGCAATAAATCAACATAATTCACATTTTCAAGCAAATTCACCTTTTAAAATGCATTCCTTTCTGTATTGTAAACTGATATATCAATAACTTAATACACATTTCACAAAACTTCCGTTAAAAAAAAACATATTACTTTCAATCTCGTCCATTGCCGGTGATCTAGATGTGGCTGTGAAGCACCTGTATCTAGTAAAAAACACCACGTATTTCTTCTTGAGTTGTAATGCGTCTCGCGTACGTCCGCTCTTACGAAAGCCAATAAACGATGGTGATATGTGCAAAAAAAGTCACAAGCTACATTACTTTTCACCACAGATGTCCCAAACATGCAACTTACGTTAGCTAATACGAGTCAAACAACTCCATTCCTGCGGTGTTACTTCAAGATAAAGAGATGATCGCATAACAACAGCTTTGAAATCGGTTTCTTCACAATTCGTTTACGTCTTTTATGGAAGTTTAATCGAAGACGAAGAATTAAACATGCTACTCCATCAAATAATGACATGGATTTCCATTGTCGAATTGCTTGGGCGTTAAAAATGTCTTTTACTTCATCCTTCAGTATTCAGCGTGAAAGAGTTAAATCCCTTCTGGCGCTGTCAGATTATCCTTGGCAGGAGGGGCTTTCCTCGTGTGGTCCAACAGACTTTATATTGTGTGTGTGTTTTTGTTTCATTTCCAGTCCAAATGTCTAAAAAATCTTAAATCAAGATGGTTTCATGGGAGGATGGGTCAAAAATATCTGCTAAAGGGGAAAGAAAAATAATCTTTATTGACCATTGGCAGAATATTTTTCTCGTTTTAAGCAAAAAACCCCCAGAAAACAAGACATAATATCTTATAAACAGCGTTTGAAAGTAACATCCACCAAATGCGCGTAAAATCATCTGTGGCGGGAAAAACCGTCGAATCACAAGCCAGTTTGGCTGTTACTTATTATGTTTACTCACTTTCCCGAGGAAGTTCGTGTCAGACTAATCTAATCTGCAGAGATTTAACGCAAATACTCATCATGATGAGTCATTATGGTATATTAAATGCAGACTGGCTCCTTTGGGTTATTTCAATGAAACCTGATTATTATATTTGCTAGAGTTAGTTTGGTTCAGTAGGTTAATTGGCAAGAGGCTCTCAACAGATCTTGGTTAGTCATTGTTTTGTCTGAAAGTACATTTTATTTATGTAATTATGTTATTGTGTGACTGTACAGCACATTGGTCAACATTACGTTGTGCTTTATAAAAAAAATGAATGAAAATGAAATTAATCTGGCGCGCTTGAACACTACACAACTAATAACGGCCAGGGTTCCTACAGGGTCTTAAAAAGCCTTAAAAGCATTGAATTTATGAATTTGGAAATAAAACCTTAAAAAGTCTTGAATTTTGCTATCTGGGTCTTAAAAATTGTGCCGTATGTCAGTGTTAATTTAATTGACGAAAATAATCATGATAAACTTTTCTTCAATGACATTTTTTCACTGACGAAAACGAGACGCTAGTTTTGAATGACAAAAAGTGTGACGAAAATAGATAAAATAGATGAAAATGTTAGATAGTGTCGATCTGGGAAGCGATCCAGTCAGAACTGATGTCCTGTGTGTGTTTAGCTAACGTTAAAACACAACTTAACCCCTTAAGTGTCACCCCCCCTTTTTTGAATATAAATGAAAATGCACATTTCGAACTTAAATGGTTGTAATTCAAGAATGCTTTGGAATATAGAAGTAAAATTGGTCTCGTTTTAAGGAAGACATTTGGCAGATTTTTGTAGAAGTGAAAAAATTAAGAATGTGAAACAGAAAAAAAAGTTATAGAAGTTTGAGTTTATAAAAATGTACAATATAAAAAATTTAATTATTCATATTTTTTATAAAATACTCTAAAAACTGCTAAAATAAATCAAAAATCAAAAAATCTGAATAAGTTGTGTTTCTAATTTTAGGTTGATATCTCAAAAATGTGCTTTCAGTAAGATTTTGTTTGGGCGCAGTACCGAACGCTTCCACTAGGGCACAATCAGACTCCATTACTGCCCATATAAGGGCGCCTCCATTTGCATATGAAATAATAATTATAAAATAATTTAATGGAGGCTTTCTTTTGAACTCTCGGCATGAAAACAAACAGGTTTCTTTCATGATTTTTCATGTTCATCACTATTTCAAAATAAAGGTCTAAACACGCCTTAGAGTATGAAAATATTCTTGTTGCAAATTGATAAATTACGGCTCCTCTGTAATATATTTTGAAAATCAATCACCAAATATGAAAACTAGATATTTCTAAGCTTTCAAATGATGTATAATTTGTCAACATTAGTTTAGGTTTAGTATAGGATAATACTGTTTTAAAAACGTAATGGATTTGGGCCCACCGTGACACTAAAGGGGTTAACATTGTTCGGCAAACTTTCTTGTGGCCTACTGAAATGTTTTTATTTTACCTGCTTGACTTATCATCTTTTACTAGGGCTGTCAAAACGATTAATCGCATCCAAAATAAAAGTTTGTGTTTACATAATATATGTGGGAGCACTGTATAATTATTTTATATATATAAATACACACACATGCTTTTATATATTTAAGAAATATTTTCATGTATATTCTGTATATGGATTTATATTTAATTTATATTATATGTAAATATAAATATTTATTTATAAATAATATTTTTTTTCCCTTAAATATACATGCATGTGTGTTTTTATATCTATACTAAATAATTATACACAGTGCACCCACATATATTATGTAAACACAAACTTTTATTTTGGATGCGATTAATCGCGATTAATCGTTTTGACAGCCCTATCTTTTACCCATTCCACATTTGAAAAATAAATGAACACAAGTTGAAGGATTTTGTTTTTCTTTGCTGGTAGGGATGGGAAATTGGTATTAATTTTTTATATAAATGGTCTTAAAAGGACTTGAATTTAACTTGAAAAAACCTGTAGGAACCCTGAACGGCACGCTTGTTCATTTGCACTGAAGGGAACAGAAAAGACATTGTTCCTCGTCCTGTATTATTGATCTGTCAATCTAACACACATTATTGAGGATCAAAGAGGAGATGCTGGATGACAGGATTTTGTTTGAGTAAGAAATGAATGCATGAAATCCAAAGTATGGATTCTGAGTGACCGGTAACTTAAAAACAGGTAACAAATTGGCTGGCGAGTGAAAAATTTTAAGCATTTCTTTAGTAATCGATTCTTGATGTTTGGACTGGAAACGACACAAAAACACTGAGTAAAAAAACAGTAACAGTGGATATTACAGTCAGACTGTCTTTAGCAAGAAGGGCTTTCCTTGTGTGGTCGAACAGACTGACGTTTGGGGCACAAAATCTTAGCGAAGGCCCGGCGAAAGCTACTATGGCAAAGTGGGTACAGGAAAGGGTTAATGGCCGAGTTTAGCCAAAGAAGCCAAAAAGTGACTTCGTACCAATGATGTCCCACACAAGTGCCACTGCAAGCGGCCCGTATGATCATGAGGAGGGTGTACGGTGCCCAACACACCCCAAAAACACACACTATAACTGCTAAAGACTTAGCAATCTTCTTATCTCTGGAGAGACGCGCTTGTCCCGCGCTTCTGGAAGGTGCACATGCGCTCGAAACGTCTTGCGCCCGTACGATCCGCGTTCGCACCCAACGACTAAACAATCCTCGTTTCTGAACAGTGGCTTTCATTGTTAAAGACACGGAGTGTGTGCTACTCGGATCCCCGCTTGACGACGGCGAAACGTCGTCGTCGTCGTCTCGGATAGCGGCGGAAATGGCCGCCGGTTCGCTTGACGAAACCTTGCGCGTTTTAACGAAGAATACAGAAGAGCTTTGTCCGTCTATGGCTCTCCAACCGTCCTCTTTCTCGAGCTCGATGTTGGCCATGCGAGTCCGGTTCCTCCGCTGGATGTTGAGATAGATGCTAAAGTTGAAGAAGGCCACGGATATGAAAGGAGAGAAGAACTCGAATGTGGACGCGGAGAGAAGAAAGTACCAGGTGCAGTAAAACTCGGCGAAACATTCGTCTTCGGGAACGATGCTTTCTCCGACCAGAAGCTCCCAGAATATAATCGCCGGGCCGTAGAGGAGGAACGCTGAAACCCAGACCGCTAGCATCTTGAGGACTGCCAGACGAGTGACGCCCTGCTGGGCTCGATACCTCACCTGCGGGATAACACACGTATACGTCAAAACAACCTTCATTCAGCTTTTCTCACATCGTCACAGTTGGTTCGTGATAGTTTTGAAAATGGTAAAACATTTCAATAAAAAAATGTATTTATTATTATTAATTATTATTAAAAATAATTTAACCCCTTAACTGTCACTTGCCCGTATACGGGCAACCTAATTTTACTTCACTATATTACTATTAAATCCTAATCTAGTCATGACAAACTATATATCATTGGAAATGTCAGACTCCAAAATAGATATTTTAGGTCTGTTTTTTTTTTCTTACAAATTATGAATGAACAGTAATATATGAATTTATGACAAGAGTGCGCCTGAAAAAAAATCGACATCATTACAGGAGTTTCTGACCTTTGTCACAAGAAGTCGACGCACACACTTTTAATAATTGAAACTTTGTTTTTTAGTGCTAAAAGTTCATAATAAAACATAATTAGTATTTGTCAATAAAAAGGATAAAATTATTAAAAAATTTATAAAATTACGTAAGAAGTTCTCTAAAAAGTATAATACATATTTTTATTGATATTATATCACATATTTTAGTAGTTATCATAACATTTAAAAGCTTACGAACTCAGAATTCATCCTGTGGAAACCATTTTGAAATTGGACGTTGCGTTACCATAGAAAGTTTTTTTATTAGGCCACTCCCCTTTTGGGCGTCATCTTTCATAATTTATTATGAAAACCTTTTCTAATCTTGACAAAACACATTGTCAGAAAGGTCTGAGTCTCAAGGTTCCATATTTAGTGACATAAATTATATTTGGATAGAAATTTATTAATTTGTTATGGCAAAATGCATACAATGGAATTCAATGGAACTCAATGGCACCCGGTGGCTATTTTTGGTACTACGCCTAAACAAAATCTCATGGGAACTTCAATTTTTTGTGATATCAACTTCAAATTTGGAACACAACTTGGTTACATATATAGCTTTCATTTTATAGTAAAACATATTTTGTAAAATATTTATTTCATATTAAAAAAATATATTAATAAATTATATTTGATTTACTGTAACTTATAACTTCCATAACTTTTTAATACTTTAATTTTTTGAAGTGCTTTCACTTTAGTAATGATCCGCTGATTTTCTTTAAAACAAGACCAAACTTAGGTCTATTTTCCAAAGCATTCTTGAATTACAAACATTTAAGTTTGTATAGTGCATTTTAATGTCAATTATCAAAAAGGGGGGTGACAATTAAAGGGTTAATAAAATATATATATGTTTTAATTTAAATAAAATATCTTTTTTTTCCTCATCTTTTAATTTTTTTTCCAATTTTATTTATTGATCAAATCTAGTAATGAATAAATAAAAATGTACCCCCCAAAAAAGTTCATTGAAAATAGAAGAAAAAAATAGTATCAAAATGAAATAAAATAGGATTTCTGGACGAAAAAATAATAATAATTTTAGGGAAAGACGTGTTACAAAGTGCGAGGGAAGGATGAGGGTTTAAGTCCCATAATAAAATAGCCATAGAACAGTCATAAATTGGCATGGGAGAAATCCCTGGCAGCGATCACACCCGATAACATCCATCCACAGTGTGACTGCCTCGTCTTCTTCATGATTTATTCAATTCACAGCCTAGAAGTCTGAGCGCAGCGGGGGAAAGAACGAGTCTAGTCTATCTCGGCGCTGCAGAACTGATGGCTTGCGCCGACAGATAATGATCAGGACTAATGCAGCTGTTGTAAGTTAATCAGAGTGTCTGGATTATATTAGGAGAATGTGAAATTACAAGTGATTAAATCACTTTCACAGCCACGAATACCGTTTTTCTGCCGTGTTCACATTATGTGTCTGAAGCAACAACTTCCTGCAAAGCTGCTTTGAAACTATTTACATCGTGAAAATTGGTGTACAGATCAATGAGTTGACAAATATATATTATATATTTAATGGCCTGAAAAATCAATCGATAAATAAAAATGGAACTGTTTACTGAACCTTTAGACTAAAATCTTCAATAAAATTGTCAAATATCAGGCTTTTATGGCTCGTATGATATAGTGAGACATGCAGCTGACACTCGAGGAGGAGAAAAACGCCCACGTTTTATTCAGACGCCAAAACTGAGCAAAAATTATGCGTTTTAATGCAGATGCTGATGTTTATATGAGCCAAAAGTGATGCAATTCTGAAGCTTGTGAGGTAGATCTAAGAGACATTTATAACAGTATAGCAGATACTTACATAAAATGCATATAATATCAATAATATGTCTCGGTAAGATGATATTTAAACACTTAGTCTTTAAAACAAAGCTCTGTAGTTTTAAAGCGTATAATACAATGTCAAAAGCCTATTTGATTTGGTAACACTTTACAATAAGGTTCATCAACTGCTTTAGTTAGTTAGCATGAACTAATAATGAGCTGCACTTCTACAGCATTTATTAATCTTTGTTAATGTTAAATTCAACATTTTCTAATACTTTATTAAAATCTTGTTCACTTTAGTTAATGCACTGTGAACTAACAGTGAACAGCAGTATTTTTATTAACTAATATTAACAAATACAATAACGTGTATTGCTTATGGATAGTTCGTATTAGTTAACACAATAACTAATGTTGACTAATGAACCTTGTTATAATGTTTTACCACATGATTTTTATACAGTATAATCAAGTAAACCGAGGTTGCATCGCTCCAGTAATTGTTCATCTTGAAATATTACCAACTAAATAAGTTATTCTTACATTTATTTTATAAAGACACACAAAGCATGAACTGAAGGACTACATTTGAACATTTACACTAAAAGACTTTTAGTTAATTAATTAAAAAAACTGTCTAAACTGTCAATCAGGTGACAGAAGGATCAGATCGTGTCTAAGTTTTTCAAAGTTTTGATTGTCATATTTATATTTTTGGAATTTGAATTTGAAATCTTTATTTCGAACATAAAAAGAAAGTATATAAAATAAAACAATGTTTAAAAAACAGGAAAAATCAAAACAAATGCACAGCAAAAAAAAAAAAATAATAATAAAAATAAAAATAAATATATATATATATATATATAATTCTTTGCTGTTGACATACTTCTATTATATGTGCGAAAAGGAGTAGGAATTAGTAAAACTTAAATAATCAAGTAAAGTAAAACTTATATAATCAAGTAAACCATATAGCAACACGCAATTTCATGAGATAAGTCTGCATAGGCTGTATAGGCCTGTGTGCTGTGTATAATTACTTAGCATATACTGTACATATTTAAGAAATATTTGCATGCATATACTATTTATATATAATTTATATTATATTTAAATTACATATATATTTTTTTAAATATATTCATGCATGTGTGTGTATTTATAATGTGTATACTAAATAATTATACACAGTACACACACATATATTATGTAAACATAAACTTTTATTTTTGATGCGGTTAATCGTTGCCCAGTCCTAGGCTGTATATCTTCTGGCATATGCAACGGACGAGCATAATTTCCTCCAGTGATGGACAGTGTGTCTTCACCCTACAGCACCTCGCTCTCCAGAGTCTCGCCTGAAACACTTTTCATTTCAGTCATTTAAAAATCACAATTGGAAAGATGACAACCAGAGAAAGGAATCAGCTATTCATAAAAGACAGGATTCCTCAAGGGTCTCTTGTTATGAACCGGTTCTGAAATTACTGCAAATAATCCCTGTCTTTAGGGAGCGCACCACATGACAAACATCACAGACGTTTCACACCCTCTATTGCCCTTAAACGGCATTCTGGGGCATCAGAGATGGCAAATACGTTTTGTTGACATAATGCAGTTATGAAGTGCCATCCCAGCAAGCAATAGCCGTCATTTCACCATCTAGGCGTACTAGATGTATTAAGTACTAGAAACCCGGACTTGAGTAAAAGTACAAGTGCTCTTCAAGCACCACACTTAAGTAGAAGTACTCAACATTTTTTGTACTTAAGTATTGCAAGTAGTTTATTTAAAAATTCACTACTTAAGTACTAAAAGTAGAAGTACAAGTATTGTGTCATGCAATTATTAAAGAAAGCAGTCAAAAGTTTGAACTAGCAATCAAATAAGGCGCTTTGGCGGGATACAAATTTGCCAAAAAAATGTCATTGCAGGACAATCCCTGCATTAGTTGTCAATGTGTGTCAATCAATACCATTACCCAATAAAACTGGCGTGTGATTTAGGCAGCATGAAAGCCAACTTGCAACGAATGATTCGTAAATTTTTTTATAATTGTCAAGGTCAAAATTTATTTATATAGCACCATTTATACAGACAAGCTGACCAATGTGCTTTACAAAGCAATATAAAAATCACACAATAGACAAAACAAGAAAACATTAAAATAGACATTACACGTTATTAAAAGCAATAGAATAAAAGTGTGTTTTCAAGCGTGACTTGAAAACTGACAAGTCAGGTGAAGAACGAACCTGGATAGGCAAGCTAACTGTAACGAGTTACTAGCAGAACATTAAAAAAATATCGAAGTAAAAGTATTAAATACATCGAAAATATCTACTGAAGTAAAAGTATGAGGAAAAAACAATACTCTAGTAGAGTACAAATACAGCATTTTAGTACTTAAGTACAGTACTTAAGTAGTTCTACTTCGTTACTATGGTCCTCACTGCATAACAAGAAATCCATCTTACGTATACCTAAACCTACCCGTCTCCACCCATTGACCCCTAACCCTCTAAAACTTATCCAAAATCTCCACTGACATGGTTTTAAAATAGGCTTTATAGTAAAAATACTTTTAGAGATGATATCCTCAGATTTTGAAATGAAGCATGACCACAATTGTGGCTCCACTTTAGTCGTGGATATAAGTTGCAATCCTACATCCACATAGTATTTTAATACATTTAATGAATATATTATTAATAGTTGTTGTTTTTCTTTTTCTGTTCGAGCTTATATATTAGAGCCTGACCGATAAAGGATTTTGAAGGCCGATACCGATACAAATATTTTTGGGTTATAAAATCCGATATATTGGCCGATATTTTATTTATTTTTAAACCGGACATGATATTCACAAATTTTGTCATGTTTATTTGAGTTAAGAGAACTGATGGGGATGATCTTTTAATGTATGTATCGTGACCAACTCAACGAGTGTTGCCGACAGGAACGGTGTAGAGCGCCCTCTGGTGGACAAACTATACAACTCCAACACTCATGACACGGTTCAAGGGTGTTTCGTCCGTTTTTATTTTATTTTTGAAATATTCATTTATCGGCCATTATAACTGCCGATACCGATAGTTTGGAAAATGCCTAATATCGGCCGATAATATCGGTCTGGCGATATATCAGTCTGGCTTTATTATATCTCAATATTAATAACGTAATGAACTTGACACTCTCAACGGTTGGCTTTCTAAATATATATGTGTTAGGTGACCTATGGAGCAGAAAGCTTTTTATTTTGGGTAGGTCATGAATTCATCACTTGACAAAATTGGGGCTGACAATGAGAGCTGAATACCAAATTTATTCGCAAATTGCAATGCGTTATGTACGAAGCCACGGAATACACTCTTTACATGTCGTCGCATATTAAAAGTTACTCCAGATATTCAGTCAAAAGCAGCTAAATTACCTTTCAGCACGTCTGGTGTGTTATAGCGCATATCTACGCCTTAATGTTTTTGAACTATTCTGATACTGTATTTCTATGCGTGAAATCAATATTTGTGGCTCGGGAATGTGAAAAGGGCTTGAAACGAGGGCTGCGAACTGTGTGTTTTCTTCAGTCCTTCACAGAAGGGCTTCAACGGTTTCTGTGAATGTGAAGAGAGGTTATTTAAGGGACCTCGAGAACCCAAATTCAACATCGTTTTGCTGTGCGCAATGGAGATAAATGCACACATTGAATGAAAAAAATATTGCACTTCCTTCCCCTTCCTTCCTTTTATGATTCCTTGAGAAGAGCTGATGTGCAGCCGGGAGGTTTTCAAAGCGTACAGTCACTTCAGATCAGATGCTTTAAACCTCGACAAGCAACTCGCGATATAAACGAGTTAATCGATGGGCAGCTACTCCTTAAAAACTAGTTAGACAAACAAATTACATTAAAGGGTTAGCCTCTTAACTGTCACTTGCCCGTATATGGGCAACCTAACTTTACTTCACTATATTACTATTATGACAAACTATATATTATTGGAAAGGTCTAAGACTCCTAAATAGATATTTTAGGTCTGTTTTTTTCTTACAAATTATGAATGAACAGTAATATATGAATTTATGACAAGAGCGCGCCTCAAAAAATCGACGTCATTACAGGAGTTTCTGACCTTTGTCACAAGAAGTCGACGCACACACTTTTAATAATTGAAACGTTGTTTTTTAGTGCTAAAAGTTCATAATAAAACATAATTAGAATTTGTCAATAAAAAAGATAAAAGTATGTTTTAAAAAGTAAGGTAAGAAGTCCTCTAAAAAGTAATATATTATATATATAAATATAATATTTTATTATTATTATATCACATATTTTAGTAGTTATAAATTAGTAAATAAAATTAGTGTTGCCGACAGGAACGGCGTAGAGTGCCCTCTGGTGGATAAACTATACAACTCCAACACTCATGACATGGTTCAAACGTGTTTCGTCTGTTTTCTATTTTATTTTTGAAATATTCATTTATCGGCCATTATAACTGCCGATACCGATAGTTTGGAAAATGCCTAATATCGGCCGATAATATCGGTCTGGCTCTATTAACTACAGATCCACTGCCCAGTTAGATGTCAACAACAATGATTCATGTAGATTTCACACAAATGAATTAGGTTGATCGAACACAATTAAATTAAGTTGTGACAATATTAAACAATCATGTTACTTTTGCTTATTTTAATTATTTTAACAAGAGGCCAAAATTAATTTTCTGAGTGAACGAAAAATATTCATGTTGACTCAATTAAAAAAAGTTTGGTAAACCAAATTTTTAAAAGATTACATTGATTACATTTAATGAAATTAAGCTGGAATCATTTCCATGAAGGATTGTAACAAAGAGCTAAAATCATTAACAAAGAGCTAAAATCATTTTTTTGAGTGTAATCAACATTAATTCACATGAACTGAGCAATACATTTGTTACAGTATTTATTAATCTTTGTTATATTAGTAAATACAAATCCAGCTGTTGATTGTTTGTTCATGTTAGTTCACAGTGTATTAACTTATGTTATCAAAAACAACCTTTGATTTTACTCATTTATTAGTAATTATTATATTTATTATTATTATATTTATTATTATATTAATTATATTTATTAGTAAATGTTATATTAGCTGATATTAATAAATGCTGAAGAAGTATTGTTCATTCTTAGTTCATGTATGTTAACTAATGAAGAGTTCACAAAACTCACAAGATAAAGTGAAACTGGATTTTTGTTGAGAAAAAAAATGTTTCTGAGGGTATAGGCTCCTTTATGTAAACTTTAATTTCAATGCAAAATTGCTATGTTTTTTTTCTCTTAAAGAAAGTAAATGCCAAAATGAAAGAGAAAGGCTCTTTTGTAGCTCGCCAGAGACTAAAAGATATAAAATATATGGGAAATTACCAACCCCTGTTGCGGTAAAAAGATTTTTTTTGTGTGTGTTTTTTGGTGTATATAGCTTCTGCATTTTTAATGTCTGTTTCTCGAACTTATTTTCAATGATGCAACAGACTAGAAACTAGTTTAAAAACACTAACAATCAAAAACATCTCTCTTTTTTTGTGAATTCTCCTGGATGATTCAGAAGACAAGTCTTTGACAAGCTACAATCAAGGATCTCTGTTGTTTTGTTTTTTTACCCGACTCTCTGCTGTTTTTCAAAGAGGTTTTTTTTTGGTTAATTGCATGAAAAACCAATGGGTTTGACCCCGACACAATCGATCTGACCCTAGCCTTTCCAAAACACATCTATGCCTCGATGTTGCACGCATGTTAATTTGACATATGTATTGTTTTATATAAAGTCAAATTAAAACAATGTCATAATAGTTAACCTAACATTCCACCGTTGGGAATGTTCATCAGCCCATTTTTGGGTTACTCGTTGGCATTAGTAAGCGAGTAGGCTAGTGTTGTTACTCACAGCTCTGGTAACGGACAGGAAGCGATCGTAGCTGATTAAAACGATATTGAAGACCGACGCTGTGCACAACAGGTAGTCCATCACGAGCCACAGCTTACAGAGTCCTCGACCCAGCATCCACCGGCCCGTCAAGATGTAGGGCATGTAGACCGGGATGCAAAACGCCCCTGCAAAGACACACGGTTTACTGTATTATTATATCAGGCTCGCATTAATAACCACACGCTTCTCCTGGATGGGATCTAATGGATGGTGTCATGAAGGAGTCTCTTCACAAAATGACATCGAGTAGCAAAGGGAGCGCTCTCTCTTTTCTGTACCTGGAAGCATCGAGAGAAAGCTTTCTCACAAAGCAGCAATCCTCGTCAATCGTTCTGTCGAATATACAGAGCTTTATTCAGCCAGTTGGCGTTTGAGAAGAGAAAAGCAGCGCTCGGTTGGACTCTAAACGACGTGGGCTTGTTTGTCAGGAAGAGTTGCGTATTTTCAAGGGACTTTAAAGCCTCGAGCACTACACACCGTCAAACCAACATTTACTCAGACGCCTTTACTCACATTATCACAGATTATTCACTATAGAAAACGGCAATGAAACATGTCAAGAACTCAGTGGATATTTGACTGGTTTTGTTGGACTCTCACACGTGATTTATGTTGAATATCTGTTAGAGCCAGACCGATATTATCGGCCGATATTAGGCATTTTCCAAACTATCGGTATCGTCAGTTATAATGGCCGATAAAGTAATATTTCAAAAATAAAATAAAAACGGACGAAACACGCTTGAACCATGTCATGAGTGTTGGAGTTGTATAGTTTGTCCACCAGAGGGCGCTCTACACCGTCCCTGTTGGGAACACTCATGTATAACGCACCACACATCCTGAACATTTAGAGAAAAAGTATCAAACGTATTTTGCGCATAAAAGTTTGCTTTTCTTTTACACGTGTGTGAAATCCAGCGACACCAAGTGTGTGTCGCAGACTGTCGTTCTGTAATGGATTTAGATTAAAATCGCTAAATAGTCGCAGCAACTGATGATTGAAAATGGTTTGATGTAGCTTGATATAATGATGTAGAATAAGGCAATGTAGGGTCTAATTATTATTTTATTTATCAGAACTTTAATATATTTTGATGTTCCTCTGTTCTGTTGTGACAATAGAAACAAGTTTCTTTTTAAAATGCATTATTATATTATTTTAGTTAAAACTCAAATAACTACAAATAACTAATGTTTTATTAACTAATGTTAATTTTTGTTGCGCGTTTTTGAAATAAAAAAATAATAATAATATTGGCCGATATATCGGATTTTAAAACCAACAAATATTTGTATCGGTATCGGCCTTCAAAAATGCTTTATCGGTCGGGCTCTAGTAAAGATGTATAAACGTTACGATGTATAATCCAACTGATAAAGGATTGTGAAGACCGATACGAATATCGGTTGGTTTTAAAATCCGATATATCGGCAGCCGATTTTTTTTTTTTTTTTTTTTTTTTTTCAGAAACGCACAACAGAACATTAACAGATTTCCCTAACATTAGTTATTTATGTATAGAGTGCCCTCTGGTGGACAAACTATACAACTCCAACACTCATGGTTCAAGCGTGTTTCGTCCGTTTTTATTTTATTTCTGAAATATTAATTTATCGGCCATTATAACTGCCGATACCGATAGTTTGGAAAAAGCCTAATATCGGCCGATAATATCGGTCTGGCTCTAAAAGAAACGCCCACAATGCTTGACCTAAAGCTAACTAGATCCAAACTTCTACGCATTTTTGTCGTTTATGTTTATGTTCTTGCGATGCTTTCTTAGGTTTACAGACACAGACACTTTTTCAGGACTTACAATCAGAGATCTCACTTATCAAACAATATCTTTATTATCTTTCAAAATCTAAAAAAAGGCAAAGAGATTAATAAAAATAAAACTAATCAAACTAAATGGTTCGAATAAAGTGAAAACAAAGGAGACAAATGTGTATTTCACACACTATTTACTTGAAAATTTACAAACAAAAAGAAACCAGAATGTTTATATGTAGACCGGTTATCAGACCAACGCACAAATGATTGAATAACTAACTCGAGTGTCTCTAACTCCAGAAGTAATCTTATTTTCTTGACAGTGGTCTAATCACTCTTGTAGCGTTCAGGACGAGGTCAGAGAAAAGTGGTTTAGTTAGAATTCACTCAGAATCCATTTCCTACAAATCGATGATGTGGTATATCACTCATCAGGGTTATGAATGGACATGCGCTCTACCAACAACAAGAATTAACATTCATCATTTAACATCCTGACTTGCACCATAACTACAATAATATAGTACATGTCGATCGACCATTGAATTAAAACTCAATGGTCAAAGTTTAAAAAAAAAAATTTTTTACTAGTGTGTTCAGGACACTAGTTCATTTATGTAAGTGAGGATTGAAAACTAAACTAATAATACCCCCCAAATTATTCATACAGTGACTACCTACTATCTTTTTACACACACACACACTGAACAACATGAAGCATTGCTTGGTCACTGGTTGAGCTAAACTGGTATTATCTAATTGTGTAGTTGACAGATATTCAACATAATTCACGTGTGAGAGTCCAAAACCAGTCAAATATCCACTGAGTTCTGCTCATATTTTATCACCATTTTCTAAACTATAGTGATAATGTGAGAAATGTTGAAGGAGTCTACATGTACTTCTCCTGTGTCAATGTTCACTGTAAATGCCGATGAGATGTTTGGGAATATTGTCTCTGACAAACACCCGAATGACGAGTATAGATTAGACTTCGATCGATCAAACAGATGCACTGGGCATGCAAACACTGATATCTACAGTGCATAATGAGATTTCATAAAGCAGCAAATCAGATATGCACAAAATTTCCGAAATGAAATGTTAGTTTTGCACAATATTTACTCAAAATTTAAGTTTTATCCATATGCCGTCAAACCAACATCACGAGTTTATTCGTTAACATGTCAAGAACTCAAGTGGATATCTGGTGTCTGAATAATTTTTTGCTTTGACTGTATATGCACGATGACATTCACATTCTAAGTGATGGGTTATTTTATATTCACATGCACAAAAGCGATGCAAAAAAACAACAACAAGAATTTGAAGAATTAAATGCATACCAACAAGGAAATCTGAGATAGCCAAATTAAGGAAGAAGTAATTGCATTGATTTCTGAGGCTCTTGTCCACGATGAAAGCGAGAATAACCAACGCGTTCCCGCCGACCACCACGACCACCAGTATCGTCATCAGGATCGCCAGGATAACCATCGTGATCCCGGGGAAAGGAGCCGCATCCGCGCTCACGGTCGAGTTGGAGCCGGTAGAGTTGAAACAGGTCACCATATCGTCAGATCGAGGACATGTGGAGAGCCAGCAACAGGTCTGAAGAGGACTCATCCCTTAACTTCGGCAGAAAAAAACATTCCCATTGGAGTCTCCAAACGCCTCATCTTCGACGATTCGCGTGAAACTCCCGGAAGATGTGAAGTCCACTCTGTGTGTTCACTGAGACTGAGACTGAGTTTCTGCTGCTACATCATCACATTCCCAACCGAACTGCGCGTTCCCGCCAGCCGCGCACACCGTTGCGCACTCGCGCTTCCCTCCCGCGCGCATATAAACGAGATGTCAACTTTGCGACTTTACTTTGAGAGTGTGTGAGAGACGATCTGATTGAAGTATTATATCAACAATTGCATACATTGTGCATCTGTACGAGTACAAAGACTATTGATTTATTATCCCTGTATTAGGGCTGCACGATTATGACGAAATTCAAACTTTTTACATTCACAAACTTTACAATTTACATTAATTGATGTTTTGAATAGCTTTATAACATTGTTTGAAGCGACTGAATGCCATTATTATATAAAAATAAACTAGCAAAAAATAGGCTACTAATGAAAAACTTGCTTTTCTACAGCGTTAAGCCTCAAATGGCTTTATTTATATAACGAAACCAAACCAAGGTGAAACATATGCTTTGTATTGTAAGAGTAAAACTAATACAATAGGAGTAAAACTCTTAAGATAAACTGTAAAGAAAAGAGCATCTTAAGCTCAGAATAATGTAAGTGGACTTTTATTTTGTAATTGCGCCGATGAACCATTACGTAATTGTAATCGCAATTACAAATTCGATGAACTGTGCAGGCTTAGTGTATTTGCTCTGCTTGAATAGTTGTTTTCCGATATACGAATGATCTAACTTTAGTCATTATTACGTGCTTTCACAGAATCCATCTTGAATTGAGGCATTTTCGGGTCCGTTGGCACGTTAAGCTTAAAATGAATTTAGATTATAGACAGAGAAAAGGACATTGATAAGTCAGTATTAAGTCTTGTTTGCCCTTTATTATTATTATTATTATTATTAATTGTCATAATTAGAGCCAGACCGATATATCGGCAGAGCGATATTATCGGCCGATATTAGGCATTATCGGTATCGGCAGTTATAATGGCCGATAAATGAATATTTCAAAAATAAAATAAAAACGGACAAAACAATCTCGAACCATGTCATGAGTGTTGGAGTTGTATAGTTTGTCCACCAGAGGGCGCTCTACACCGTTCCTGTCGGCAACACTCGTTGAGTTGGTCACGATACATACATTAAAAGATCATCCCCATCAGTTCTCTCAACTCAAATAAGCATGACGAAATTTGTGAATATCATGTCCAGTTTAAAAATAAATAAATAAATAAATAAATAAAATATCGGCCGATATATCGGAATATCGGATTTTAAAACCCCAAAGTATTTGTATCGGTATCGGCCTTCAAAATCCTTTATCGGTCAGGCTCTACTAAATAACCCTGATTGTCTTTGGAACTTTTGGAAATTTTGGAAAACATATTTGGAAATTGGTCTTTGGTCATTTGGACTCTAAAAACTTTTGTCATTCCTGTTTTAAAATATCTCATTTGAGTAAATTCTCACTAAGACTGGCTTCGAGTGATGAAGTTGAAAAGCTAGTTTACTGTACGTTGTTCAGGGGTTTCAGAACCATGGACAGCACCATTATTTTCTTCAAAACTTCCCCATCTCCAGTGTTTGTGCATCATCTATATACATTACGTGCTAAAAAGAGACGCATATCTGGTGCTCTTCACGTGACTTTTTGAGCATAGACCTAAAAATGAAATTTCCAGCTTAAACTGGTAAATCTTGAACGCTTTAGAGCGACAGACTAAAGTTTGAAACTCGGCAGATTATTGCTGACGTGAAAATAATTTTAAAAAGTGAACTTTAAAAAAGTGACAGAATTTTATTTTACTCGATTCCAATGGAAAACTAAAAAACCCAAACGTTACTTTTTTTCCGGTCAAAAATGACCGAAGAGCACCAGGGGGTCACAGAAGAAAAACATGAATGCATCTGCCAGCCAAAGCGTGACGTTAAAGCATTTCAAATCAACCCCTTAATTACACTTAAGTTTTTAAATTGCACATTATGTTCAGTACGCCTCCTAAACACTCCATGGTAAGAAACAATCCTTAATTACCCTTGCTGTCAGAGATGTGGTCTTCTCTTCCTGCGTGAGTCATTTCCCCATTGACACAAAACACAACTCTAGCCCTGAGCTCCTTCTCAGCTGTGCACCAGACGATAGCAGTTTCTCTCTCACACACACACGCGTCCACGGCATTACTGAAATAATAGTGCATTTGTGAGATACAATAGCAGCACTGCATGGTGCAGCTCCCTTAGCTTCCATTAGTTCTAGCAATTCCTCTAAAACCTTTCTAAACGTGCCATTTTTCTTTAATTACATCGTGATTATTAACACCAGGGCTCTTAACCTGGGATTTCGTGTCTATAGTCCCCAACAGCGATACCAAGAGGGTCACTTGAAAGGCCGGGTAGAGATTCAAGTATGGCTTTTGAAAGTGCAGTGAAATAAATGTAAATGGGGGAGCTCAATGATACAAGCATCCAATTTTCAATCTTTCATCACAGATTAATGTAAATGATCATTCTGTCGGCATTTACTCACCATCATGTCCTTCCCAATCTGTTTCCACAGAACATAACAAGATATTGTAGTCTTTTTTGTATGTTTTTTCCATCCACACAATGAAAGTCGATGGCTTATTTTGAAGAATGTTGGTAACCAAACCCATTTGGTCAGCCGTTAACCCTTGTGCATCAATTAAAAAAAGTTACACAGGTAAAAAGAGGACAAAAATGTCCACGTCAAAAAACTGTCATAAAAATGTGACGCTTCGGAGCAACGACTTAAGTTTGGTATCATTTTAAAGAAGACCCTTTGCAGATTATTGCTGAAGTAAAAAAATAATAAGTAAATCCAAAAAAAAAGTATAGGTATAACTTTATGAAAATTATTTATAAAAAAATATTTTACTTTAAATATATATTTTATAAATCAGGTTGAACTCAAAACTGCAATAAAATCAAAGCCATAAATCTAAATAGGTGGTGTTCAAAATTTGAGGATGATATCTCAAAAAATGAGCTTTCGGTAACATGTTTATTTGGGCGTAGTAATATATTTTCCCCATTGGGTGCCGGCAAAACCCCACTGGAGCTCACAGTGATTGGATTCGTTATTTGCAGTTTTACAAATATCGTTGCATAATTTATCCAGTTGGCTCTGTAGTATGCCGAAGCAGAAAACAGGAATAAAGCGATATTTGTTTTATAGGCCAAACTTAAAAAAAGAAATGGCACCATCTGATAAAAAATAGTAAAAAATACAATTTTGAAGCCTTGCCATCAGAATGAAAGCCTCTTAACAAAGATTGCATAATGTTATAGTTAACTGAACCGGGGATTAAAAATGGCAGTTTTAATGGGTTTCAATGGGGACATTTTTGTCCAAAAAGATTTTTTGTACCTAATGCGAAAAATATATATTTTTTAAGAAAATGACTGTGAAATAGTAAAATTCCAATAAAACTACACACCTGTGCCATTTTTTTTTGCCATTAGCTTTAACACAGGCGAAGTGATCAAAAAAACAAAACAAAACTGAAAACGACAAAAATATCCTTAAGGATGCACAAGGGTTAAAGGTATAGTTCACCCAAAAATGAAAATGGTGTCAGTAATGACTCTCCCTCATTTTCTTCAACCCTGTAAGACTTTTGTTCATCTTCGGGACACAAATTAAGATATTTTTGATTAAATCTGAGAGCTGGATCACTCTATTTTGGCTTCTATTGTAATTGAAACTTGCCGGCACAGAAAAGTTATTAAAGACATCGTTAAAATAGTCCGAGTGACTACAGCGGCTCAACCTTAAAGGCATACTCCACTTTTTTTTTTTTTGGAAATAGGCTCATTTTATCACTCCCCCAGAGTTAAACAGTCGAGTTTTACCGTTTTCGAATCCATTCGACAGATTTTCTGATATTTAGAAGAATATCAGTAACCAGACAGTTTCTGCTCTCATTGACTTCCATAGTAGGAAAAAAATATACAATGGAAGTCAACTAATCTGTTAACTAATATTCTACTAAATATCAGAAAATCATCTGAATGGATTCGAAAACGGTAAAACTCGACTGTTTAACTCAGGGGGAGTGGTAAAATGAGCCTATTTCCAAAAAAAGTGGAGTATGCCTTTAAGTTTATCAAGCGACGAGAATACTTTCTGTGCTGTTTTTTGCTAGTGAGTTGTGCTATTGAAAGGGTTAAAGCATCGAGTCTCGTTTCAGGTCGAAATGTTGCGATTTTAGACATTAAAGCATTTGGACTTGCAACACAAACAGAAGATAACATGAAAATGAAAATAAAGCCAAGTCCTTTTTTTAGCAATCAAGTTCTTAGTTGCTTTATTCTGGTAGTATTGCTCGGCCCTGGAGCGAGAGCTACAGCTCATTTCTATGGGGATCTGCTCTCTCACCTTGTAAAGAAGTAGGAGAGACTCTTATAAAGCAAGCCTTCTGATGTTTGATCTGAAGAGATGAAGAGCCCTGACCCTCGTTTGAACAAACAACAACGGCCGTCTCCCAAACCCACTTCAGGCCCGAATTTCCATTCGGCTCCGGTCTTCCCGCTCCTCGGGGTCTCGGCGGACTGGAGAACAGCTAATGTTCTGATTTGATTTCTCCCACGATTAATGTTATTCATCGATACTGTTGTCAGCTAGTACACAAAAGCCAAGAGTTTCTTATCCTCCATGCAAATTAGCCACTTTCATCAAATGCTAATGGCTCTCTCGTGAGGTTCATGTTTGGAGGGATATTATCCAGTCAAGGAGAGTCCCGAAGTTCAATATTGCATTTACTCTCGCTCTCCGTCGGTTGCATCAAACAGACGATTAGCATGTCGGAGATCGACTTAAAAACTACCGGAATAAACCGTGGTACTTTCTGATGTATTATTTGACGTCAAATTTGACTGGAGTTTCCCTTTGGGCGAACTATTCGTACAGTGGAGAAGATAAAAGACTATCGAATCTGCTGAAACAAAGCATTGCTCTGTCAAGTCTGCTGTACCAAATATGATATTTTCCTTCTTTATATCTCGCATTTCTGACTTTATATCACGCAATTCTGACTTTATATCTCATAATTCTGTCTTTATAACACGCAATTTCGACTTTATATCTCACAATTCTGACTTTATATCACACAATTCTGACTTTATATCCCGCAATTATGACTTTATATCCCGCAATTATGACTTTATATCATGCATTTCTGACTTTATAACATGCAATTGCGACTTTATATCTAGCAATTCTGACTTTACATTTCATAATTCTGTCTTTATAACACGCAATTTCAACTTTATATCTCGCAATTGTGACTTTATATCATGCATTTCTGACTTTAACAAGCAATTCTGACTTTATAACTCGCAATTCTGACTTTATATCTCGTAACTCTCTTTATAACACGCAATTCTGACTTTATATCTCACAATTCTGACTTTATATCACACAATTCTGACTTTATATCTCACAATTCTGACTTTATATCACACAATTCTGACTTTATATCCCGCAATTGTGACTTTATATCCCGGAATTCTGACTTTATATCTCACAATTCTGACTTTATATCTCATAATTCTGTCTTTATAACACGCAATTTCGACTTTATATCACGCAATTCTGACTTTATAACACGCAATTGCGACTTTATATCTAGCAATTCTGACTTAATATCTCGTAATTCTGACTTTATATCTCGCAATTGTGAGAAAAAATGTCAGAATTGTGATATAAAAAGTCGTTTTTTATTTTCTATTCTGTGGCGGAAACAAGCTTCAATAGTTCCCGGCTTACAGTGGAATCCAAAATGAGCCCAAACGTCGGCTTTTAATGTTGGTGGTGCAGGCTTGAATGGAGTGCCGCTACTGTCCGTCATCTCGCTGTTTTGCTAAAGCGCGTCTTAAACAAACGCTGAATGCTTTCACTAGAGTGTAGCCCACAGCGCCGCCACTGGCCTGGATGGCTGAATCGATTCATAGGATTTGATGAATCGATATTTTTACCCAGCTCTAGTTTCCGCCATTATTTACCACCCAAAAACGCACGTCTTAAACGAGGCGCTAACTGGTAGATTGTGTTGGTCATAATGGAAATGATCTGACTGCGTTCTTTAATTCGCATGTCGTCAGTGGATCGAGAGCTGAGCTTTCGACGCACATCCTCGCTTGTATGGGATTAAAGCGCTTTCAAGTTAATTTGCTCTGTTTAGTAAATCTGGCCCTTAGGATGTTCAATGTGGCCCACAATAAAAGACGTCAGTAGAATACAGATGAGACGCGTGAGCACACGGCTAGTTGGTTTAGTCAATTGAAGAAGCATCAAAGCACAACATGGTGTAGAGTTATCTGGAGAGAAGCCTGATTCCTTGCCAGAAGCTGAGTTATCCTTTGTGGAAACAGTTTCTAAAAGGCACTCGTTAATCGGGGCAAAGATGTCATGCCAAACAGGCCCTGAGCAAGGTTTGCATTCAAGCCTTTATACATAGCAAACATGTCAAAGCAAAAGCATTTAGCAATGCCCCTCGAGTCGAAGCAAGCAGCTGAATCTGAAAGCGGTGGGTCAAAAGGTGTTTTAATATTCATTGAAAAGAAATTGTTGAACACAGGGAGAGAGAGGGGGATGATGAAAGAATAGTCCAGAGAAAAGGCATGAGGATGAAAGTGAGCAGAGTACGAGTAGGGTTGTAGAGGCGGGATGTCAAAGACCCAAGGGTATTTAAGAGGATGGTGTGTGTGTGTGTGTGTGTGTGTGTGAGGCTTGGAGGCTTCAAAAATCACTTGAGTACCTTTTCTAAATGACTCATTCCCACTGAAGAATTCAACGATCGCAAACCAGTAAAAAATGATTTTTTTGGTGAAGTAAATACTAGTGAAAAAACCCAATGTAATTCAGGCAAGAATTTTAAAAAACTAAGTAAATTCCATATCAGTACTTAATTCAAGCGAGTAGAAATGAAAGTGTAAGTATCAACTCAATAAAATTAAGTAAAAATTACTCAACTTTTCTGATACTGGGGTTCCCATCATGCACTGGACCTTGAACAATTAATGAGGCTCATTTTTCTCTAGTTTCCAGCTGTATTTACACTGTTTTATCATTGATTTTTGTTGACATTTTGTGACATTTCGAGTAATTTTTTTTGCTCAAAATGACACATTCAAACACAAAAACGCCATTGTGTATTGTCTAGCAAGTATTGAGGTGTTTGCATTCACACGAGGCTTAATGTCTGACATGATGTATATATAAATTACTTAGATGATCTAGGTAAACCACATACTATAAATGACTAATAAAATTCAAGATTATTGTTTTAGTGAAATGTAATACAAAGGCAAAGGAAATTGGTATTAATCAACCTTTTACTAGCCGAAAATAAAAAATTTTAAAATTACTATTCTATACTATTACTATTCTTATTTCTATTTTTTATTTTTATTTTTTTTTTTTACTTATTAAAATTACTTATCGGTTAAAATTACTTATTTTTTTTTTGTGAACTTTACTTTAATTCCATATTCCATAATTTTATTTATTACGAATGTTATATCACTGTCTTCAATAAAGTTTTGTCTATCCATTTATGGTGTTTTCTTTTATCTTGGGTGTATTTTTGAATTTATTTACTTTAAAAGTACCATAATTTCTATGTAAATTAATTACTATGTAGTTTAATTTTTTTTTGACTACATTAAAATATCATTCCAGTAAGTTCTTAGAGCTAAAAATTAAAGATGAAGTGACTTTGCTGTCACCTTATTTTGGCTAATTTTAGAATGCTCTAAATTAGTTTTTCCCATTCATTTCTATGGGTTCGAACAAAAGAACAAAAGTCTTACTGGGTTGAACAACATTAAGACTTGAAATCATTCAGGGATGCTAGAACACAAACCAATAAGTTTCTTTCAGAGACACGCCACCAAACCTCTCTGCAAGTGCCTCCAATTACAACTTAGTATTCATTCGGGTCTCCCGTGACCTAGCATCTGTTTATTAGGACGTCGAGCGCCAAAGCCATCAAGTTATCCTCACATGAGCTCATTAAGGACGATTAGCATGCGAGCCGTAGCGTAGAAACTCGCCAGGTGGCGGTGGACTCTTGGCCTGCAAACTTCGATATTCAGTATTCAAAAGGTTAAGCATGAGTGAAAACGCTGAATTAGAGAGCGTAAGAGATTAAATAAACTGTCATAATGGACGTTTGACGATCAAACCACTTTCAGGGTGTTTCGCGTTGACGTTTGGGGTGAAAAAAACCGGACATGTCGGGATTACGCTCACGGAAAACGCTTAAATTGCTTTTGTCAGGCTTTATCAAATTACATTATTAAAACACCATTGAACTGGAGAAAGGGTCAAAGGTCGCTGATGAATGTCAGGGGTATTTATTACCCGTTTCACACTCACTTCAGGAAACTCTCATTTGCAAATCAATTTGTGATTCATAAAAATCTTTATTCATAAGACAAAAGCACAGAGCACTTAGTGTGACATAATTCGTAGCAACAGAGCATTAAACTCAATCGCTCACACAAACCAAGGCTGTTCAATCCTCAACACATCACTATTATAGAAGTTCATTATGTATTAGTCTGAAACCAGTTTCAAGCCTTTATCTGGGCCGGGTTGGGGGTTCATTTTGCCTTCTTGCCCTTAGACCTTTTGTTCTTCCCTCCAGCTTTGGATGTTTCCTCCTGATAGAGAAAAATAAAACACTTTTATACACAAACACACCAAAAAATTCAGACTATACATGTGTTTTGCATTTTTAAAATGCTCAGTTTGTCCACAAGATGGCATCCATCTCATTTCAAAAATTGCTTTTATGAGGCCTAGGCTTGACTCTAAAATGAAATACAGCTTTAAAAAAAATAAAAAAAAATTTAAATGTTTTTTCTATTATGTTCAATGGGGGGAAATTTTGTCATAATTATTGCATTAATATTAATTATACATTTTTTTTATTCTTGAAATTTTCTCAAAACACCAAAAAAGAAAAGAAAAAAATATTATAAAAAACGAGTTAAAAAAAAAATCATGATTTTTTTTTTTTTTAAATATGAATCCCGACCTTTGGGTCTATTTGGACCCGAACACCCAGAGTGTGACTCTGAAACGAACAACCCCAGAGGTAATCTTGGTTAATATTAATTTCAACATTTCCTATTCATCATTTTAATGTTGACTAATGAACCTTATTGTAAAGTGTTGCCAAATATCACTTCACATGGGCATCACATAAAAAAATGCCTAAAGAGATTAGTTGTCATCGTTTCTGAAGCGAGTCTTGATTAAATAATATCTAAGGTAATTAAACAATCAAACATTCGTGTTGAAGATGTCACTTGATTAAACTGAAGGGTCTGACATAAAAACAAGCATGGCCAGGGGGAGAAACACCTTCACAAAAGTACAAATGTCCATGAAAAGAAACGATTTCCAGCGCGTAATCAGATCCAGTGAACAACTGGTGGTTTTCAATTTCATTCATTCGAGGTATAAATTTGCGAATACATTGCTGATGCAATATAAAGCAACTGTGCCACAAATAACGGCATTGTCATTTTGACCAACTCGTCCTCAACATGTGCGAGTGTAAAGCTCGTCAACTTGCTCCTACTGTTTTCTTATGTAAATTGTGTCTCCAGGGACTCAATAGCGTCCAAATAAATGAGTGTATTTTTCGGGCTCCGCACGTGACGTCTCCGTTGGTGTCATTATGCATTGTATGTTAATTACTGCGGGGCCGCGGTGGACAACACAATGATCAGGCGGCTCAAACTGTGAAGATAACACAACATTCATCCTCACACTGGAAGAACAGCGTGACGTATCCCAGCCTGACTCATGCAAAGCCTCAGAAAATCAATGTCTCACAATCTCAGAAACTACAAATCTCTGTTTTACAAGAATCACAAAGACGGATTCTTGCATTCTTTTTGAAGAGAAAATGAGGGCGATGCGATGAAGAATACAGTCAAACCCCGAGATTATTCAGACACCAGATATATGGTTAGTGTTGCATGGAGAATTCCTCTGTTGGCTAATGCATTTAAGCAGTGGTTCGACTCTACATTCACTTACTGGTATAGGTCTAGAGTGGAATAACAAAACAAATTAACCAAAAGCTCAAATTACAGTAATTAAGATTTTTATTTACAAAAGACACCCTTTAATAGGCATGTTGGTCGTAATGGGCTCTCTGGTGGCGCGCTGTGTTGTGAACCTTTTTTCTTCTAAAGTGTAGGAAACTCAGAAGACCAGGAGACTTGGTGATATCTTCAGCAGGATTCTTTGTTGGTAGCTGCAATCATTGTCAAGTCTGACTAAAGCAGTAAATATTGTAGTTTATATACCTTTCAAGGGGGAGGGATTACATAGAGGTGGAGACACTCTGAAACAAAGCATGTAAATGAAGTACAGACTCGTTATCGGAAATTCCCCAGTCCTGATCTCAACAGTGTCATGTATAGATGTTTGTCCAATCAACCTGATTGGATCACTCAAACCTTCACGTTATCATAAGACAAAGGCCCAGCTGTACTTTGAGAAGTGTCAGGCAGGATTGATCTCTAAATCTCATCATCAACTAAACATTTAATCCATTTTCAACTGCAAACAACGCTTTTCTTACTCAGTGTTTTTGTCTAGTTTCTGGTCCTAATATAATCAAGAAGCATTCAATAGATGAGTAAAATGACATAAGAAATTCCATCTTGTATTCCGATAAATCTCTCTTTTCCTCGTTTTCAATTTCAATTAAGATGATTGTTCTTACCCCTTTGTTACCCCACCTTGTTTTAAGCAAAAACTCACTCAATTTAGTTTTTTATTATTAACAGAAAATAGTGCCCAACCGATAAAGGATTTTGGAGGCCGAAATGATACAAATATTTGTTGGTCTTAAAATCCGATATTCCGATATATCGGCCGATATTTTTTTTTTCGAAACGCGCAACAAAACATTAACAGATTTCCCAAACATTAGTTATTTGTAGTTATTTATGAGTTTTAACTAAAATAATTTGATAATGCATTTTAAAAAGAAACTTTCTTTTATTGTCACAACAGAACACACTGACGATAGTGGCATTAGCTAGCTTTGTGGTTAGCTAGTCTATGATGAGCCATAATTTAGCAATGGATTACGTCATACTGCAAATTGTAAAATATACATTCTCAATATAACAGGCCAAGGAGAGATGATGCGTCTCATTGCTATAACTATTAAAGAAATACTTCAGTCACATTGTCAAAAGTTAAAAGGACAGTCAGTCAACAACACTGTAACAACGTAACTATTACTAACTAATTCCGCTTCACTCTCGGCTTATTTAACAGCGGCAAAACTGGACATGATAGTCATAAATTTTGTCATGTTTATTTGAGTTCAGAGAACTGATGGGGATGATCTTTTAATGTATGTATCGTGACCAACTCAACGAGTGTTGCAGATAGGAACCGTGTAGAGCGCCCTCTGGTGGACAAACTATACAACTCCAACACTCATGACATGGTTGAAGCGTGATTCGTCCGTTTTTATTTTATTTTTGAAATATTCATTTATCGGCCATTATAACTGCCGATACCGATAGTTTGGAAAATGCCTAATATCGGCTGATAATATCGGTCTGCCGATATATCGGTCTGGCTCAATCAGAAAACAAGATTAAAGCTGCAAGCAGCATTTATCGGGGTTCAAGCAGTTGAGGCCTTTAAGCACCAAAGCGTCAAAAGACATTGTCTTATGTAGCAAGCATTTAACCACTGAGATCATAGATGAAATAGACCGTGTTTCCACATTTCAGAGTGATTTTTCATGATTTACCATGTTCCAGTATAATTTACCATGAATCTAGCATGATTTACCATGTTTATGTTCCAAAATGATTTACTACAGTTTACCACGATTTACCATGCAATATATTATGTAATTTGACTCATCTAGTAAATGCTTCTTGTTTTAATAATGTTTAAATATCAGGACTGGAAACAAGACAAAAATACTAAGTAAGAAAATATTATTTTGCAGCGGTAGTTTGATGGTTCAACTAAACAACTTCGGAGGCTGTTTAAAACTCATCCAGTCCACAATCAAATGAATCACAGAAATCCATGGCTTAAAATAGAAGCGGATGAAGAAAGGTGTGTTTTTTAAGCTGCTTTTAACGCCAATCACCGCAATGATGTAAGACCAATCTCAAAACATGACAAAAAAAAAAAAGGATCTGGCACTCGTGAAATGTGACGGATTTGGTTGTTTCCGCTTGTGTTTTCCTCAGGTTTTTTGAAATGAATTCCTGCAAAATCTTAAACAATCATATCACACATGTGTAATTGTATGTCTGCATATAAACCGAAGCGCCCCTATTATCCGGGTAACCATAGCAGCCCCACAGCTGTGCGCGAGTCCTCATTTGCACAGAAATGAAAGAAAACAGCAAACAAATGAATCCTCAGAAGAAGTCAGGCGCAAGCCGGCAAATCTCCTCAGAACTGTTTTTTGTGTGACCTTATCACTGTGATTGTCGGATGATTGAGTGGCGGACACTCAAGAGGAGAGCTTCTCTCTTCATACAAATTCATAGACCTAACCAAAAAATGCAATATTGAACATTTAGCACTCTAAAACGACAGAAAGAAACGTATAAATGCGTCAACAGAAGACGAGGTGGCAGAGCTGTTTCCATTCCTTTCAAAAAACGCGACATTTAATCTAGCTATTTTTATATACATTAGACCATTACTCTCATGTAAAGCAGCCAGGATGTTTCTTCATTCCATGATCCGTTCTCATTTTGAACAAACTGGTCACTCACAAACGCCACAACAACTCTCAAACCTTTAAAAACCACTCTCATATCACTGCTTAATACTGCAGAAGTATAACCTGCTAAGCTTGGGTTTTCTAAAGTTCAAATATGCCTGTGCTATATATAAGATCCTACATGGATTTACCCCACCCCCACCAAGTGAATACATTAAATTGAAAATAACAGGTAGTGGAAGAACTGTAACCAGGGACTCCACGAGAGGGGATTGTAAAGTGCCTTACAGACGTAACATTTGGACAATATGTATTGTCAATCAAGGGGACAGAGATCTGGAACAAGTTACCGGATGCCGTGAGAGAATGTCTGACTTACCCCAGCTTTAGCCCTTTGGGGTCTACTATGGCTATTGGATGAATGGATGGATGGATGGATTGACGAATGGATGGATGAATGGATTGATGAATGGATTGATGGATGGATTGATGAATGGATTGATGGATGGATTAATGGACTGATGGATGGATGGATGCATGAATGGACTGATGGATGGATGAATGGATTAATGGATGAATGGATTGATGGATGGATGAATGAATGGATGAATGGAACAGACGTGCGCGATGTTGTTTACTACAGATGTACATCACATCTGTGCGTTCGTTCACTCTCGCTCCTACATTAGTAAATGTTATTTTTACATGAAAACCCATCCAAACTATATTGCAATAGCCTACTGAGATTAGTTCTAATTGTGATTCCCAACACTGATTATATGCATACCAAACCAGATCCAGCGAATTTGTCATTGTACTGTTTTGTTGTTGTAGCCTGACTTCGTCATACTCATTTTCTAGTCAGTCTGTGAGTCTGATATGGCTCCATAGGGCTTTGATTATGGGGCGTGTCTTAAAGGGATACTCCACTTTTTTTGGAAATAGGCTCATTTTACCACTCCCCCAGAGTTAAACAGTTGGGTTTTACCGTTTTCGAATCCATTCAGCCGATTTTCGGATATTTAGAAGAATATCAGTAACCAGACAGTTTCCGGTCTCATTGACTTCCATACTATATTTTTTCCTACTATGGAAGTCAATGAGACCAGAAACTGTCTGGTTACTGATATTCTTCTAAATATTAAAAAAATCGACTGAATGGATTCGAAAACGGTAAAACTCGACTGTTCAACTCTGGGGGAGTGGTAAAATGAGCCTATTTCCAAAAAAAGTGGAGTATCCCTTTAAATGTGTACATTAGTCTCACCGAAGTGTCCGTGTAACCCTCCTGGATGAGGATGTTCCTGGCACAGTTGTTGATGTGTTTAAAGCGGTCGGGTCCCAGCAGAATCCCACCGTACCATCGAGAGACCACCACCAGCACGTTACGCACATCCACGATCTGTGGGACAGAATGGACAGGCTGTGTTTGCCACTGGGAAAGAAAAAATAATTTAACGACGCATCACACCAAATGATCCATTAGTAATGGGTTTGACGGCTCAATCAGACTGAAAAGCCTTCATATAAACACCAATCGATCCGATTGAGCTTGATCCCAATGACTTTCAGTTTCAGGTTTTCAATCTGATCAGGTGTTTACACGTTCTCTCGATCGGATTAGAGAAGGAATCCTTCAATCGAAATGAAATGTCATTGGGATCGAGCTCAATCGGATCGATTATGAAGGCTTTTCAGTGCGATTGAGCCGTCAATCCCATAACTAGCGAATTATTTGGTTGCGCAGACTGATCTCATGAAGTAGCTTGTGTATCCAATTCGTATTTCCATTTTTGGCGTGCTATCAAGACTTTTCAGTGTGTTTATGAACGCCGTTGACTTAACGTTATATAAATATATGACTTACCTCAACCCCGTCCCTAAACCTAACCGTCACTGGGGTTAACGGCATTTATGACTGGACATTTGACGGCGCGAACAGACACGCGGAATCACTCGGGACGTTAATGGCGTAGACATACACGCGAAAAGCTCAAAATGCGTAGAGATAACACGCCACTTGACTCGAAAGTGGCGTGTATGTTTTACGCAAAAGTCATGATGTCATGTTTGGTTGCATGTAAACGTAGCCAGTGTATATTTGTGCAGTGTGTGTGCATATAACGTCGACCTGATCCCGTTTAGCGATCATATAAACACCATTCAGATTCATCAATTGGAATGAATCTAGTCTGATTGAAACACAAGTCGTGCCTGAAAAGATTCGGAAATGTTTCCTTAATGCCACATTTGACGGCACGTAGCCTGTCGGTTTCTGCTTAAAGGCGCAGAATAGACTAAATATGGCCGCTGAAAGAATGACAGCTCTCAAGTGCCTGTTGTGTTTTTCCCAGCGCCGCAGGGAGAGAAGGGGAAAATCACTGCCATCTGCACACACTATTAGTAGTATTTTCCCTTTCAAACGTGCCGTCGCATTCAGAAAACAGGAAGTGGTGGGATGAACTCCAAAAGGCTGAATGATCGCATGTGAACGGCTGTTGGTTTTCATTAATGCACCAAGAAAGAGGTCAATAAAGCTCTCCAAACAGGCCATGTTTTATATTTTTATAGCGTTTTTACCCATCGAATCCTTTTCGAAAATTTGACGAGGCCGGTTTAACATAACTTTATTCAGACACCTTCAACATTTCTCACATTATCACAGTTTATTCGCTTTAGTGGTCATAAAACATGTTGATGTTTGACTGGTTTTGGACTCTCACACGTGAATTATGTTGAATATCTGTCAACTACACAATTAGATAATACCAGTTTAGCTCAACCAGTGACCAAGCAATGCTTCATGTTGTTCAGTGTGTGTAAAGAGCATTAGCGATTACAGAAAACACACTTCAGCTCAAAGTGGAGGAATCATTTTTGCTCCCAAATAGTCACTTTATGAAGAATTATTGGGTATAATATGTCAGATTGTACTTTATTTTGCTCTCCTCACTTACATAAATGAACTATAGTGTACACACTAGTAAAAAAAGATCAAAATGTGTTTCTGCTGTCTGAATAGTTTTAGGTTTGACTGTATAAAGCAGAAACAATAAATAAAGTCGTTTCACTCGGATGCGAAAATTGAAGTCGCTGGAGTGCCCGTGTATCCAAACCGAAGACACGCCGAGACTCATAATACATGATGTTCAAATCAAAACCACCTGCGACAATGTAAACCACACTTCATTGAGGATCATTTGAACAACACCGGCACAGATGCGCCGTTTCCTGAGTTTAACGAACATCACGACGAGGTTATTGACAGAAAAGCTGTATCGAGATTACGGTGTCATGTTGTATTTCACACTGGAGGCTTTTGATGCCTTTAATCAGAGAAGGGGAGATAAGAGGAAAGATTACGGATGAATGATATATCTGACATCGCAAGAATGGAATTGGGATCAAGCGCACGGATAATCCCACAGCATATCAACGAGCCTGCTAAAATGATCCATTGACTTTGAATACGTGCACAGCTTGATGAACGCTTCAGGAGTCCTGCAGGCACAGACTTTAGCAAATACATGAGTTGGGGGTATACACTACTGGTCAAAAGTTTAGAATAATTATGATCGTTTTTAATACTCTTGCGAGAAGTTTCTTGTAGAGCCCGACCGATACAGGATTTTGAAAGCCGATACCGATTCAAATATTTTTGGGTTTTAAAATCCGATATATCGGCCGATATTTTATTTATTTATTTTTAAACTGGACATGATATACTAACAAATTTTGGTAACAAACTATACAACTCCAACACTCATGACATGGTTCAAGCGTCTTTCGTCCGTTTTTATTTTATTTTTGAAATATTCATTTATCGGCCATTATAACTGCCGATACCGATAGTTTGGAAAATGCCTAATATCGGCCGATAATATCGGTCTGGCGATATATCGGTCTGGCTCTAGTCTCTTGTGTTCACCAAGGCTGCATTTGTTTGTTTAAAAAGTATCATAAAAGCTGCAGTGCGTAGTTTTTCCTCTTTATCGCCATCTCAGCTCGAAATCTGCAATTGCAGTTATTCGCGGAATTTCAATTCAATTCACCTTTATTTTTGCCCAGAGGGACGATTAGTTTTAATATAATAATAATAATAATAATAATAAAAAACTTTATTTTATATAGCGCCTTTAAAAAGTATCTCAAAGCGCTTCACAAATATAGAAACAAAATAAAACATACAATTTAAACAAACAATGGAATAAAATATGAAATAAAAACATTAAGAAATATAGGATTAATAATTAAAAATACAACTATTATCAACAATTAAGTAAAAGCTACCCTAAACAAATACGTTTTAAGTAATGATTTAAAAACACTAAGAGATTCTGCTTGCCTAATCTCAATAGGCAGGGAATTCCAGAGTTTTCCTGCAGTAGCGAAGAAATTAAGACACAGTACGTGACAACAAGGACGACAACATCAACGTTGATTAAAATTCATGATCAAGCAAAAGGAAGTAAAAAACGACAACATTTAAAATGTAGCAGACGTTACCGATTCTCGACAGGTTTAAGATCGCAGAGGGTACATAGCAGAATTTAAATCTATTTGTTTTGACTGGTGGCTGACTAAAGGCCAATTTATACTTCTGCGTAGGGTGCGCGCGGTAGGTACGGCGTAGCATACGCACAGACGTGTCCCATACCCCGTACCCTTCACCGTAGCCTGACGCGCACCTCTTCAAAAATATAACTACACGTCGCGACGACGCGGACCGCAAGATCGGTGATTGGTCGGCTTGGTAGCATCGCATTTCCTCCTACGCATTTCCACACGTACCATCTCTCTAGTCGGCTTAAACTACATTAAAAAATTCTTCTTTTGAAAGATATGTACATTTTTGGGTGAAACCTTTAAAGAACTGAGCAAATAAAACCCCATTAGAACTCTTGTAATAATATCTTGAATACCATCCACTAGTCAATATGTCACCTGACCCAAACACACATTTACCTGCAAAAGATGCAGCAATCGCCCCCCCGCAGCAGTTTCTCCATCATCCTCACAGTCCTGCAGGAAAGAGTCCTTATCCTCCAGGTAGATCCTGACGAAAACATGAGGGGATTGTGAAATAAAAATGGGAAAAACTTGTCCTCGGTGGCCACTTTCCTCAAAACGGGGACTTTCCCTCGCATTATGCCGTGTTCATGAGGCGTCAGGGGTTTTGGGGGTGTTTTCCAGAGCGAAATTGGATGAGGATTTGTATGAGGAATAAAATCAGGCACAGGGAGGAGTGTGGGAAATATGACGCCCCGCTGAGGGTTCGGAGACCACACGGTCCATCGTTTGGGGAATAGATGTGTGAAGTGAATGAAAGCCAGTTTTGACAGTCAGTTCAATAACAGCCAAGAGACATCGCCACCCGGAGAGACCTTTCATACACGGCTCATCATATGTGTCGTAGACGAGAATAAATTGGCCAATCGGTGTGAAGTCACAGTTGAAATCAAGTCTCCTATTAACCCTCTGGTGCCCTTCGTGTATTAGGCAAAAATGACAGATTTACTTTTTGTTCAATGAAATTAATGTACTATATTGTAGTTTGATAATATTTTCTATTTATTTTTTTGTAATTTTTGGGTACTAAATCGAGGGCTTGGAGCCAGAAGGGCGTAAGTGGCTTTTAACAAACTTTACAGGAAAGACAAAACAAAATTTTGACCACGTTTAATCACCTGTATTGTTAACCTTAAACCACAAACATTGCAACCACAGGCGTACTTACATGAATGAGTTTTTAAGTAAAAAATGTATGGCATATTAAAACAATTCTAAAACATTTAAAAAAAAAAAACCAAAAAGTCAAATACGTCAGATACACTTTTTTGTTGCGTTATTCAATACAGTTTGATCTCAGATAGGTATTTTGGCACCATTGGATAGAGCTCATCGAGACCTTTATTTTGATATAAAGAACGCATATATTCGCCCAAAATGCCACTTACGCCCCCTCTGGCTCCGAGCCCTCGAAATTATGTTTACGCTGTATTTATAATCCATTTATTCACTTTTTGAGCATAGCAACAGACTGAAGTTTCATCTCTTTTCAAAGACGACACTCGCTGACGTGAAAAAAGACGTTAACGTAAAAAAAGTTATTAGCATTGTACGTTTATTGTTACGAAAAATGCACAAAAATATACGATTTTGAATTTTAATATGAAATATACGTTTTCAAAAACACGTTTTACTCTAAAACTGCAAGAAAATCAAAGCCATTTACCAAAACAAGTCGTTCATATTTGATTATCATGCTTGATATCCCAGTTCGTTGAGATGTTGTTCGGCCGCAGTACCAAACGCTTCCACTAGAGGAAACTCTCGTTAATTTCTAATGCGCTCATTTCTGACCGCGAGGAGCACGAGCGTGACTATTTTTTAAAAAACAATTTAACCCGTTCAAATCATGTCTACGTTTTTTTGTTTTTCACACAGCAAGTGCCAAAGTTTCGTACCATTCCGATGAAGAAAACAATTCTACACAAACAAAACGTACAAATTTTCTGTCAAAAATGACTGATGAAAGTATGTTTTAACAAAGCAACAAGACCTTTCATGAGATGACGGCAGTCAAAATTTAATCACCAATGATCATGTGACTTGTAATTAAAACATCAGCTTTACTTTGAGGTTTTGGGCGGCTCCAGGCTTCACCTTCCCAAACAGGGTTGAGAACGGAAAACTCGTACGCCGGGGGCTTCGGGAACATGCTGAATGTCAATATCACCTGGGGTTTAATCTCACACACACACACTCCTCCCCCACTGTATGTCACTGATCATGTCCCGAGGAACCACCCGGGGTGACGCTCGCATAACAACACACACGTCACGCACAAACATTACATTTCTTATCTCGTCAATGCATAACTCGAAATGCATAAATACATGAAATACCGCCTGCAATTGAGTAACAAACTAAGATCTGTTGTTCTAAGAAGGTCAACTTCCTTAAAGTCTCCATGTAATCAATCATTTTATCGCTTAAAACCACCAAAATTACATATTTAAACTTTTATTTCCCTGAAAAAAGGCCTTAAAATATTGAATGTAACTCGACACCCTTGTCTCATTTAGTATGCACGGTTCTATGAATATGCAAATGAGCCCCGCCTCCACTCACTCACTCACTCACACGTTGATCTGATTGGTTACAATGTCGTTTGTGACGTCAGAAACACCAGTGATTTCAAAGCGTGTTATTCAGAAAATACTTATTTACACTATTAAAATTGAATTTTATTGAATTAATTGATTAAATTTATTGAATTTACACTATTAAAAACACAATATAGACACAAAAACAACATTAAAAGCTGTTTTTTCACCATAGTGAGACTTTAAAACAAGATAAATATAATTGTATGTAATAATTTATCTTGAATTACATTTATGTTTCGTACGACATTGGATATTTTTTAACTGTAAATGTAAAAATTTACAACATACTTGGCTACGTCATATTACAATGATTTCTTTAAATATCTTAAAAAAGTCGCTATAAAATTTCATGGATAAGAAAACGAAACGTGCACATTGTACCTAAATCAAATCAAACTGCACAAAAGATTAAATTGAGTATGTAAAGTAAGTTATGGTTGAACTAATTTGTCTAAAAGAAAAAAAATTGCTTAGCAATGTGCAAAAGATTTTTCCAATGAACTGAAAACAAAAATACCTGTATGCATAGATATTGTGTGTGGCGCTTGCAATCTTCTTGTTTTCATATAAATTATTCAGAACCCTCTGAACCTGTAGGAAAAGAAATAAAGAAATAAATATTAAAAACATGTCCAACAACATATGTGCACTCCAAACAGACACTGCTCCAACATAACTGGAATATAAATATATTCACACACTGACTGAAAGAGGAGAGACAGAACATTTCACAGAGATGCAACACCGACACACACACACCGGCTTATCTTCCAGTCTCAGCTCATCTTTAATGGACTGCAGGATTGTTTCATAAACAGATGACATGATGAGAATGTATGTGTTAGATGAGTGTGTGCATAACATATTGACGCTCAGAAAACACTATTTCAAAAAACACGAGTGGACTTGAAGCGCGACTTATTACTGCGCCGTTGACCAATTCCAGCCGCAACAGGTCTGAGCATATGGTACGACTACAAAACATTCAACTAAATATAGCAGCGTAAAACAAACTCGCAAACTAAAGTTATATTGGAGCATTTCAACAAGCCAGATAACCAATTCATTTAATCACGTATGGACACAACTGAAAGCAGGTTTAATTTAATTTAGTGTTGGGGCAACGCCATGCAATGAAATTACCTGTCAAAGTAATGAAAACATTATAAAAATGTGTCTGATATATTTAAGACAATAAGTTATGGATTATTTTCTTCAGCTGAGACAATTCAGATTCACACTGTTCACCATAATGGTCTTAACTTGCTTGAAATATGAAAGAAAAATAGTGTGTCATATCGGCTACATAAAATTATAATGAGAACATCATTATTAATGAATGTTTGGGACATGGCTTTTCATGGTGAGACTTTAGTTTTTTATAATCAGGCCCTCAAAATTATATAAAATTTTGGATTTAGATTTATCGGCCGATATATTGGTTATCGGATTTCAAATATAAAGAATTATTGGTTATCGGTATCGGAGAAAATTTTAATATCGGCCCATTCTTATTCACATCTCAAAATTATATAAAACTTTAGATTTATCGGCCGATATATCGGTTATCGGATTTAAAATATAAAGAGTTATCGGTATCGGTATAAAGAATTATCGTTTTTTTACTGGAGAAAATTTTCATATCAGTCCAGTATTGGAGAAAATCGGTTCTATTCCTATTCATATCTCAAAATTATATAACTTTGGATTTAGATTTATCGCCCAATATTTCTGTTATCGGATTTCAAATATAAAGAATTATTGGTTATCGTATCGGAGAAGATTTTAATATCGGTCCTATTCTTATTCACATGATCTCAAATTTATATAAAACTTAAGATTTATTGGCCGATATATTTGTTATTGGATTTAAAATATAAAGAATTATCGATTATCGGTATCTGAGAAAATTTTAATATCGGTCCTATTCTTATTCACATCTCAAAATGAAATAAAACTTTAGATTTAACGGCCGATATATCGGTTATCGAATTTAAAATATAAAGAATTATCGGGTATCGTTATCGTTGAAAATAGTAAAATCGGTCCTATTCTTATTGACATCTCAAAATTATATAAAACTTTAGATTTATCGGCCGATATATCGGTCATCGAATTTCAAATATAAAGAATTATGGGTTATCGGTATCGGAGAAAATAGTAATATCGGTCCTATTCTTATTCACATCTCAAAATTATATAAAATTTTAGATTTATCTGCCGATATATCGGTTTTAAAATATAAAGAATTATCGGTTATCGGTATCGGTTAAAATTAAAATAATTTAGGAATGATTTTATCCCTAAAATAAATGTATATATAGTTTTTTAGGGCAGTGAAACTGTACCAGTGACGTCTGAATAGAACAACTCTTCTACAAAATGCCTCTTAAATCGAACATTATACTAAGTTAAGAGGAATAAATTCATTGTGTGTGTTCAAAAACGTTGCGTATGAATCTGGGAGCTTATGAAAGAAGCAATACACAACAAAAATCTGGCTTTCATATAAACATTTTGTCTGATAACAGATAATTATTTATATTTAAAGCCAATAACCAATATATTTATATATAGGCCTATTGGCCGATAAATCAAACTCCGAAGTTTTATATAATTTTAAGAGCCTGGTTACATTTCACCAGTAAAAGCCATGTCTCAAGCCTTGCTAAAAGAAGCCGCCGGGCGAGAGTGACCAGATATTGAGTGTAAATCTATTTTGTCCACAACACCAAGGACTCGGATATAGCCATAAGAACCCTGAGAAGGACTTTCTGTCCATCAAAATGGGTTTCAGCCTATTTGTGCTGAGTGTCCCTCCATTATTGACCAAGAAAGAGAGTCAAAAATGATCCAGAGTGCTTTTCCGTACAGCCGGTCTGAAGCCACAGAACAACAAAACCACAGCATCATGACAGCCGTTTCATTCACAAATCAAGAACGCCCAATGCTAATGAATATTTCAGACGCCGCACTTCCCCAAAGCCTCTATCAGCTCGATTCATCTGTTTTGTCTCTCTCAGTGAGCACCTGTGATAATGAGATGTCTTTTGAATTCAATGTGCAAATGTTGCCTTTTTAATCAGCGTTGATCTAAACCAAATCGCAGAAAACATCCTTTAAAAAGTAAAAACCCCATAGATATCGCCTCTGAGCTTGTGCTCGTCTATTGTGGAGACGTCTTTGTGTGGAACGGAAATCTAATTAAATGTTGTGAGATTTGTAGCTTGAGGTTTTTTCCCTGAACAAACAGGTGTGTGTTGTTCCCTGGCGTCTTGGGTTCATAGACAAACTCATTTACAAAACTTCTGTCAACAATAACCTTTTATGAAAATTAGAGCACAGGCAAACTTTGAAGTTCCTGCTGATAACACAATATCAAGCAAGCAAAGATCAAAAAGGCCTCTGAAATCCTAACAGAACTACAAAGTGAATAAGAGAAATGCCTTGCGAATGCTTTCCCGTGGCCTTGTTTGTGTGGAACGAGTGCGTCTGAAGCACTCAGACAAAACCTCTCAGCTGCTCGACTCAACTCAACATGTACATTGATTTTATATCAAGCTTGTCTGGCTAATTTCAGTGTGAGAAGGTTGTTCGGTTTGCTTCAGGGCGTCTGTATGGCACTGCACCATAACGCTGATGATTGTCCAATCCAAGAAGCCAGGCGACTCAGTCAGGAAAAAAAAAAAAACAATTACTATACTTTTACATGTTCTCTCATGCGAAAAGAGAGATTCGGCTCATCAGAAGTGCTTCTAACATGGATAAAATCACCTTTAACCCGTTTAATCCCAAAGTTTTTCCCAGACGTCAAAACATCCAAGTGAGGTTTCATTAGTTGCACCTTGAAATAATCTATAGGAAAAAATTTTTAAGGAAAAGTGTTTGGTCACATTTGCATGGAAGAGGATTAGGGCCAAGCATTATTAAAAAATTAAAACCATCTCGAGATTAAAGTCATTATAATATGAAATTAAACTTAGGAAGGAAGTCGAAATACAATCTTGAGAATAAACTCATTAAATATAGAGAATAAAGTCGTGTTTCGAGAAAAAAAGTCGAAATACAATCTTGAGAATAAACTCGTTAAATATCGAGAATTAGGTCGTATTTCGAGAAAAAAAACTTGTTTAATTTCGAGAAAAAAAGTTGAAATACAATCTTGAGAATAAACTCGTTAATTATTGAGAATAATGTCTGTGTTTCGAGAAAAAGTCGTTAAATTTCGAGAAAAAAAGTCGAAATACAATCTTCAGAATAAAATCGTAAAATATTGAGAATAAAGTCGTGTTTCGAGAAAAAAACTCGCTAAATTTCGAGGAAAAAAAGTCGAAATACAATCTTGAGAATAAACTCAAATATCGAGAATAAAGTCGTGTTTCGAGAAAAAAACTCGTTAAAATTCGAGAAAAAAAGTCGAAATACAATCTTGTGAATAAACTCGTGTTTCGAGAAAAAAACTCGTTAAATTTCGAGAGAAAAAAGTCGAAATACAATCTTGAGAATAAACTCATTAAATATCGAGAATAAAGTCGTGTTTCGAGAAACTGTAACAAGGAATTATAAGTTGTATTTTTAACAGTTTGAATATTTTGAAAGTGAAATATGAAAGATGAATATGGATTATTGAATTTTTTAATAATGAAAGTGTTTTTTGAATTGAAATATTCACAGCCTAAATATGTGACCATGCTGAATTTCAGTCCATAAAAATGCAAGCAGGGTTAACACAATGCGTTTCGTAGTGCAATTCAACAGGCTTTTTGTTTCAAAAACATTTGGCATTGTTTTACTCCAAATGGTTTAGTATTTTTATATCTTTATTTTTCTTCATATTTTCTTAGTTTGATTGTGACTTGGTTTTGTTCAGTACTGGGGAATTCAAACACGTTGAGTATAACGTTGAAATATAGTTTTGTTTATTTTGTTATATTTTTCATTCGTTTACATATTTCTTTTTAATAGTTTGAAATAAATATTTTCAATTCAAGACTTAAACTGCTGTGGTCATGTGACATTTTGGACTAACCGTGTGAAACAACACATCTGTAACTGAGAGCCTTTTATTCTCCGCATATTGCCAGAAATGCACTAAAACAGCCAATAACATCTTTATATTTTCATAAATGAACACTTTCTTTACGGTCACTATTGTGTCCGATGGCATTAAATGGGTTAAAGCTCCCAGAATAACATCACATCTCAAACCCAATCAGAAAAACACAATGAGGAACTAAAAGACTGAATGAAAGGAGAGATAATAGGGAACACTAATGGTCTTTTATCGGAGCAGATTATAAAGAGTAATATATATATATGTGTGTGAACACATCTATAGCAGATGACATTAATCAAGGACTCCGTCTGTCTGAAACATCATCTACCGTCTCGTTTCACAGAGAGAACTGTAATTTAATTCCTCACTTGTCTGGGGGACTTCAAGCCAGTTTTTATATAAAGATCCTCATTTGCATTTAGCCGTATTATAGTGAAAATGATCTCGGAACTGCAAATGCTTTAAACACACCTGTGCATAAAAACACAGCATTAAAGACGAGAACAAGATCAGCACACACTTACAATGAGAACAAAACACACTGTGACAGATTAACTTGATGTCGAGACATGATTATTTATGCCTCATGCCACTCCGTTCAGCAAATGATGATGATGCATCTCTATCTCAACTCTTTCCACACCAGCGCTTTTGATCATTTCCACAAAAATCTCATGACCACCAGAATATTTAGTTTGCATGAATATCTAAACATGCAATTTATCAAAAGAAAGAACAGAGCGTCTGCTTTAAACAAAAACATCATGCATTTTTTTATCAACAATTTTTATCATCGATGTGGGCGAGTTTCATAACACAACATTTTGAACAAAAAGGGGAGAAAATATTGTTTTTTCAAAGATGTGCATAAGCAATTAGAGCCCGACCGATAAAGGATTTTGAAGGCCGATACGATACAAATATTTCTTGGTTTTACAATCCGATATTCCGATATATCGGCCGATATTTTTATTTATTTATTTATTTTTTACAGAAATGCACAACTAAACATTAACAGATTTCCCTAACATTAGTTATTTGTTCGAGTTTTAACTAAAATAATATGATAATACATTTTAATAAGAAACTTGTTTCTTTTATTGTCGCAACAGAACAGACTGATGATAGTGGCATTAGCTAGCTTTATGGTTAGCTAGTCTATGATGAGCCATAATTTAGCAATGGATAACATCATACTGCAAATTGCAAAACATACATTTTCAATATAACAGGCCAAGGAGAGATTTAATTGTTATTCAAGCAATGTATGTGTCGTGACCAACTCAATAGAGCGCCCTCTGGTGGACAAACTATACAACTCCAACACTCATGACATGGTTCAAGCGTGATTCATCCGTTTTTATTTTATTTTTGAAATATTAATTTATCGGCCATTATAACTGCCGATACCGATAGTTTGGAAAACGCCTAATATCGGCCGATATATCGGTCTGGCTCTATAAGCAATGCTTTTATTGCTTCTTCTCCTGTGTTTTGATCAGGGGATTGATACTTATATTGCTTATAAGTAAACAGCAGATAGGAAGTTAATTTGTGCTGTGATCATGAATAAAAGCTGAAACACTGCACATCTTCAGATCAGCAGCTGGAAGAGTGTATAAGCCCATCGTGTGTTTCACCAACACTGGCGGAGCGAATGAAGGACCGGCTGAGAGTATAAATAACAGTCAGCGTTTGGCTTCATGCTGTCAATCACGTGAAGGAGAGTGGAACAAGTGTCGGAAATGTCACGGTCTTCCTGGAGGGCAGGGTGTCATTCATGTACTCGATATCAAGCTCGCTGTAACGTCCCCAGGCTCACACACACAGTGCCAACACCTGTGCAGTCGGTTTCTGAAAAGCACCTGTCAAGATCTCAGACGAGGTGGACTGAAGACATAGAGCACAATACAGCTTACAGGGGTTTATACAGCCTGGTATAATGAGACAAGAGCCGTCAGGAGCAGGTGTGTGTGTGTGTGTGTGTCATCCCTCCTTAAACCCATCCCTTCATCCATTTATAAACCCATCCCTTCATCCATCGGTCCATCCATCAGTCTATCCCTTCCTGCATCCATCCATCCGTCCATCCTTCCCTTCACCCAACACTCCATCCATTGATCCATCCATCAGTCCATCTGTCCATCCATCCATTGATCCATCAGTCCATCCCTCCCTCCATCCATCCATCCATCCATTCATCCATCAATCCCACCATCTATCAGTCAATCCATCCATCAGTCCATCCATCCATCCATCCATCCATCCATCCATCTATCTATCCATCCATTGATCCATCAGTCCATCCCTCCCTCCATCCATCCATCCATCCATTCATCCATCCATCCCACCATCTATCAGTCAATCCATCCATCAGTCCATCCATCCATCCATCCATCCATCCATCCATCCATCCATCCATCCATCCATCTATCTATCCATCCATTGATCCATCAGTCCATCCCTCCCTCCATCCATCCATCTGTCCATCCCTTCACCCAACACTCCATCCATCCCTCCATCTATCAGTCAATCCATCCATCAGTCCATCCATTGATCCATCCATCAGTCCATCCATCCATCCATTGATCCATCCATCAGTCCATCTATCCATCCATTGATCCATCAGTCTATCCATCCATCCATCCATCCATTGATCCATCAGTCCATCCCTCCCTCCATCCATCCATCTGTCCATCCCTTCACCCAACACTCCATCCATCCCTCCATCTATCAGTCAATCCATCCATCAGTCCATCCATCAATCCATTGATCCATCAGTCTATTCATCCATCCATCCATCCATCCATCCATCCATCCATTGATCCATCCATTGATCCATCCATCATCCATTGATCCATCAGTCTATCCATCCATCCATCCCTCCCTCCATCCATCCCTCCATCCATCAGTCCCTCCATCCATCCTCCATCCATCTGGTGTGTTTCTCCTGACACCGGCAGAGATTTGACAGTGAGTTTCAGAAGAGCTGAGAGTGAGCTAGTAGGACTCTAGAGACCGAACTGACATCCAGGCGTCTGTTATCAAACACAGATTCTACGGGCCTGATATCTTTGGCAAGAAAAAGGTTTATTTTGGAAGGTATGGAGTGATAAAGCGGGAAATGAGTCGCACCTGTTCAGGAGTCACCACTGGGGCCAAATGAGGCTGGAACGTGCTCCGTCTATCCGTGATTGTCTCTCCGTGTTTAATCAGCGGCGGCTCTTCATCTACAACAACACCACCAAAGAAAACTATTGAATGACTGGACAGCCGCTAATTACCAATTAATTGCTTCACACAATCCAAACGGTGCTTTGAAGGGACTTTGAAAGTCAAAAATACTCTATTTACTTCGCAAAACGCACAGTTTCCCACCTTTCACTCGCAAAATATACCAATGACTAACTGAGAATCATTCTGTATTCATGGAAAAATGTAGGAACTAATGAAACCAGACGTGAGAGCTGCGTGATTTGAAAGCAATGTATTGATTTATAGGCAATATTACATTTGAAATGGCATTGGCTGGACATACTGGTCAATATGGATGCACATCTCTCAGTAAATAACCATAAAGTATTGGTTTTATCATTTAAAGCACAGTGACATGCTATGGCAAGCCATGATTTTAGCTTTTATTCATTCACACGATGCATTTTTTATATTAATAATTAAATTTGTAGGGCCCCTCAACACAGTTTTGCTTAGGAGGTCCGGATCGGACCTTGGGCAAACAGTCTCTCTTTTAAAATACTCATATTCATTCAAATCAGAACAAGGTGCATATGCACATTAGGTGGTGTTTAATGGCAAGTTCTCGTTAGGAATGGTGAATGAACAGTGGGACGCACCATCGGACGCGTCGGAGAAGAGCTGAGCCGTCTGATTGGCCAGTTTTAAAACGCTGTAGTCTGGAAGATCGTCCTCGTCGTAGTCGTGCTCGTCTTCCTCCGTCGTCATCGTCTTCCCCGTTTCTGGTCCTTCTGAAAACAGAGACGCGCGCAGAAAGATGAAGAACGGCCTAACAGTAACCTGATCATTTGACAAACCATCGCACGTTCCAATCAATCACACAAGGACACGCTGTGAGACTCTGGAGTCTAAGAAAACTATGATTAGTGATTAAAAAGAAGTTTTGAGCTGAGTGTAAACAATGGAAGGTCAGTGACATCCCTCCACAAGTTCCCTTTATTAATCAGCCAACAATCCTCAACATCTCTTTTGATACGGCACGCACTAAAAACAATCGTAAGGGTCAAGTCTCCCATCAAGAGCTGAATATCTAATGAGATAAAAATGGAAACATCCCAACGAGCCTCAATTTTTTAATATTAATGTGTAAAATGTTGAATGCAACAATCTAGACTGGTGTGTGGTTTCATTAAGGATGCATGGATTGTTAAAATGTTCTTCACATTAATGTTTACTTCAATGTCAGAGTCAATGCCACTGGTAAACCATATTGACCAATGTGCTTTACATCAGTTGTAAAATAACATACATCACACCACAATAAGACATAATAGGATGGTGGGAGACCATTCAAGGATTTTTATACAAATAAAAGGAGTTTAAAATCAACTTTCTGTGTAGTGAAACCAAGGTTCTCGTTTTTTAATACCTTTGAACTTTTTGCAATGTTTGACTAATTCCCCTTGTAAAATGTGCATTGCAATAATCAAATCTTGAGGAGATCAAAGCATGGACCATAATTTCAAGTATTTTAAAGGGATACTCCACTTTTTTTGGAAATAGGCTCATTTTACCACTCCCCCAGAGTTAAACAGTCGAGTTTTACCGTTTTCGAATGTATTCAGCCGATTTTCTGATATTTAGAAGAATATCAGTAACCAGACAGTTTCTGGTCTCATTGACTTCCATAGCAGGAAAAAAATACTATGGAAGTCAATGAGACCAGAAACTGTCTGATTACTAATATTCTTCTAAATATCAGAAAATCGGCTGAATACATTCGAAAACGGTAAAACTCGACTGTTTAACTCTGGGGGAGTGATAAAATGAGCCTATTTCCAAAAAAGTGGAGTATCCCTTTAAGTGTCAAACATGATTTCTAAATTATGCAAGACTTGTTTTTTACCATGGGATTAATCAGTTTATCCAACTTGAGGGAGCTGTCAATGTGCAATGTGAAAGTCTAAATCCGATATACTTCAATAAGGCCAAAAACAATAATATCCGTCTTACTTTCAGGCTTTTTTAGGTGTAAGACACTAAGAAATTTGACCCCTTCCAGGTTCCACGTCATTTTTATGCGTCAGCAGCAAATAAAGCTCTATATCGTCCACAAAACAGCGAACCACAATTTTGTTCTGCATAAAAATAGAGCATATAAAGTAGAACTGGGTATTGACACAAATTTCACAATTCGATTCGATTTTGATTCAATATCGATTATTTTGGATATCAGTTACAATAAATGGAAAATTTTCTCAAGGAAATCAAATCTCTTAACTAATGCTGGAGTCTAGTTGTAGCCTATAGGCTTCATTAGCCTAATATGAAGGTAATAATGAACTGTTTTGTGGCTATACAAACACTTAAATTACACTTTTATTTGTTTTTATAATAAGAAGATTATATGAAATATAAACATTTAAATGGTGGCCATCGTAAAAAACTTTCCAGATTTATTCAAATATGCATTAAATATTGAAGAACATTAAGATTATGATGCATTTGTATATTTGTATTATAATATAATAATTTGTGTTCTGAAGATGAACGAAGGTCTTACGGGGTTGGAACAACATGAGGGTGAGTGAATACTGACAGAATTTTCATTTTTGGGTGAACTAACCCTTTAAAATCGTACTCTTAAATTGTGTAATTGATAGAAAACTAATAGCCCCCCCCCCCACGACATTTCGACTCAAATCACCCGCAGCCGTTTTCCACGTGTCATTTGGCAACTTGAAACGAGAAACGTAATGAAGTCGCAATCAGCCGTTCCAGCTGTTCTGAAGTACAGCATTAAGATTCAGTGACTAAAAAAACAGCTTTCCCACACATTTCGTCCAAGGAATTCATTTCTATTACATAGGCTTAAGTTATACTGGATAAAGATGTTTCAAAATCCCCACGTATTTTCATTTGAATGCCGTCAGGTGTCAGATCTTGGCATTGGAACAAGTGGGAGGAAGGCATTATAAATCTCAGAAGCACGGCATGCTTTTAAACGCCTAGTTGACATTTACCAGACGCTATTTGAAAGCTTAAACACTAAATAAGTTCAAAGTCTAACGCTTTATGAATATAAAAATGTATTATTTTGCAGGAGACTTTTCTTTACATCTGCCGCTCGCATTCTCTGTCCTCGGGAAGTTTGTTCAGCGCCAGATGTGGCTCGGGTGATGAATATTAATCGCATTCTGTGATGGTTTTGGCTGAGGTTTCTGCTTGATCACAAAGTTGACGTTTTACGTCGAGCCAAGCCAACCTCTTTAAGATAGCGTTGCAATATCCCGAAAAAAAGTGCGAGGGAGACCAGTCTCTGAAAGTTCAAGTGGTTGCGATTAAATGTGCAAATGTCAAAGATATCCAGAGATCTGAATGAATTGATGAATTTACACATTCAAAATGCGTAAGAAGAGGCGAAAACCGGGATTCGAGAGAGAGAGAGAGAGGTGTGCTTTAAATAGCGCTCACCGAATTGATTCCTCTTTCGGGTTTCCGGACACATACACACAACATTGTCAAAATACTCATCTCGGCAAGTATTCTCTCAGATGTTAAAGTGACAGTAGCCTAACATTCCTACTGTTATCTGTGTCATTAATGTTAATTAACCCTCTGGGGTTGTTTGGGTCAATAATGACCTGAAGCGTTTAAATATTTTTTTTTTTTTAAAAATCGTAGCTTCATCTGAATGGTCCGAAACTTGGTGACTTTATTGGTACTTGGTATATGAACACCCAAAAAAATTGGGGACAGGATTTGAAAAGTCTAAGTGGTCGTAAAAAAAAATAGTCACACTCAGGACCTTCGGGTCAAAAATGACCCGCATAGGAAATGAATGGGAAATTGGCAAAAAATGTGAAAATACTGAGTTTTTTTGATCTACAAATCAGCCACGATCTTGAAAAAAAGCACACAACAGTGAAGGGGTGAATCTATAAAACATCAAGAGTGCAAAACAGACACACACACACCTTTATACACAAACACACCAAAAAATGTTTTCCAATTTTAAAAATCTCAGTTTGTCCATGAGATGGCGTCCATCTCATTTCAAAAATTGCTTTTATGAGGCCTAGGCTTGACTCAAATGAAATACAGCTTTAAAATAATAATAATAATAAAAAAAAAATAATATTTTTTTCTATTATATTCAATGGGGGAAAATTTGGTCATAATTATTGCATAAATACTAATTAAAAAATTTGTATTTATTTTTTGAAACTCTCAAAACATCAAAAAAGAAAAGAAAAAAATATAAAAAACAAGTAAAAAAAAAAAAGATTTTCTTTTTTAAATATGAATCCCGCCCTTTGGGTCAATTTTGACCTGAAGTTCCCGAGTGTGACTGTTAACCCCAGAGGGTTAAACAACAAAATACAAAACAAAGATGAACCTATATTTAATTTCTACAGTGAACAAATAGTGTTATTTAACATTTAGGCTTAATTATTCATTACTGTACATTTAACTTCTGGTAAACATTGTAAATTTGCTATTCAGTTTTCATCTATGCTTGTAATTTGTGTATTTGTTTTGTATTGAACATGAAAATAATTACAAATTGGTCCTGAACTTGGCTCATTCTAGTTTTATTTATTAATAAATCAAGCAACAGGCTTTGACACAAATTATGACACTAGATGATGTAATTCCATGACCACAGCTATTACAAAATTTACAAAGCAAATTACAATGAAAATACAATGAAATACGAAAACTCGTGAAAAAACGAGATTCAGCTGTGATCTTCACTGGCTTCCCGGATTAAATTTAGTTTAGCAAAACTGAGGCAAATTAATTTGGGAGTTTAATTATAGCTTGTCTAAAAATTAAACTGGTTCCAAAGCTTTAACGACCTTCGACTGCTTTCCATTTCTCCCCGGCGCCCCCACCTCTCCGTGTCAGACGTGAATATTCATGCCCGACGGAAATATATACAAAAAACAACCTTTTGATCTCTCTGAGGGGCCGTCACCACACAACCTGCTGTAACTAGCATCTCATCTGCATAATTACTGTAAAAACAGAGCTGATGTTTGCCGAGGATGGAGGGAGGCGGCACTTTTCACGACACCGTCAAGTATTAGGCCCGTAATCATTTCGTTGATGAGGGAAGACGCTAATTACATTCCCTCTGAAGTTTGATATTAGATTAAGTTACTTCTTCCGAAGTGACATCACCGGCAGGCACGGGATCCGCGTGTGTTTAGGCCTGTTTGTTTACCAAAATGTGCGGGGGGAACAAATTAGCATCGCTAATGTAATAGTCACGTACAAAAAAGAAATCACAGAGCACATCCCTGTGAAACAATGGGGGTTTGGGAAGCACACGCAGAGTCGACGAATCCAAAACGTTCGTTTAAAAAAAAAACAATGGAAATCAAGTTGGAACGAAACAGATGTTCAAAACAGGTAATCAAAGGCAAAACACTAATGAATCATTCAAAGGGCTGATTCTCTGTTGGGCACGAGCAACCTGTCGAAGTCGTGATCTCCAGATTGAGAGTTAAACAACCGATGTAGTAAAACAACACAAGGGTCGCGGGCGTCAATTGCTTTCAATTAACTTGACTAACTAAAAGCAGGTTCTTCGCCAAACGCTTTTAATCTGCGACTTGATATCATGCATAAAATTAGAGTTGTCTATGATTTTAGGCACTTGTCGGCTAGTTACTGTATCTGTTAACCCTCTGGGGTTGTTTGGCCCAAATGGACCCGAAAAATTTAATTTTTTTTTTTTAAAAATTACAGCTTCCTTGAAATGGTCCGAAATTTGGTGACTTTGTTGGTATTTGGTATTTGAACACCCCAAAAAATTGGGAACAGGATATGAATAGTCTAAGTGGTTGTAAAAAAAAATTGTCACAAGTTCGGGTCCAAATGGACCCGCATGGAAAATGAATGGGAAATTGGCAAAAATGTGAAAATACTGTTTTTTTTTGTGCGTACAATCTACAAATCAGCAACGATCTTGAAAAAAAGAACACAACAGTGAAGGGGTGAGTCTATAAAACATCAAGAGTGCAAAACAGACACATCCACACACACAGAAACACACTTTTACACAAACACACCAAAAAAATTCTGATTATACACGTGTTTTGCATTTTTAAAATGCTCAGTTTGTCCACAAGATGGCATCCATCTCATTTCAAAAATTGCTTTTATGAGGCCTAGGCTTGACTCTAAAATGAAATACAGCTTTAAAAAAAAAATAATAAATTTTTTAAAATATTTTTTCTATTATGTTCAATGGGGGGAAATTTTGTCATAATTATTGCATTAATACTAATTATAAATTTTTTTCATTCTTGAAATTTTCTCAAAACACCAAAAAAGAAAAGAAAAAATATTATTAAAAAAACGAGTAAAAAAAAAAATCATGATTTTTTTTTTATTTTTTTATGAATCCTGGCCTTTGGGTCCATTTGGACCCGAACACCCCGAGTGTGACTCTGAAACGAACAACCCCAGAGGGTTAAAGTTCCCATGCAGTCAATCATTTCAACCCGTAGAACTGACCAAAATTACATATTTACAAAAAATTCTTCATGCCTTAAAACATCTTGAATGTAACTCGACACCCTTGCCTCATTTAGTATGCGTGGTTCTATGAATATGCAAATGAGCCCCACCTCCACAATCAAATTGCAAGGAAAAAAAGTGTCTTCAGTCCAGCAAACCTCCATACACTGAGGTCAGACAGCTGATGGGTGGACGACGGTCTGCTCCGCACCTTCAGATTGATTCTGCCAGCAGGGAAGTGTCCTGTAGGTGTAGGTGTGGAGACTCGACATATAGAGCGTTTACAGATGGGTCAAATCAGGTGGTGCCACCACTATCTCTGTGATTACGTCCTGATTAGCGTCCTCTAAAGCCGTCACCTTGAGTGGTTGACACTGACAGTACAGCTGAGAAAGACTCAATCCAACTTCAGTGTGTAATTTAGTTTCTATTAAAAGGTCGTAATGAAGACACGTTGGCCGGCCCACACGCCTGTGATTGAGCGTCCTTCTCCAACAACATCCGAGTTCATGGAGTGTCGCGCCGTACGAAAGGCTCGTGCCAGAGTAATAATTAATGGGACTTTGCTAATGAACAGGACGGCTAGTCACGCGCCCATTTCCATTTGTTCCCCTGCATTCAGTCGGAGATCCATTTCCCTCTCAAGCGCGCCATTCACGGGAAGGCATTTGCATATTAAACCGTTGACATACATGCATAATTCAAACCGCAATTATCACATTCGGCAAAAGGCGAGGGAGAGCTGTCCTTCATAAAACAATAGCTTTTAAAGGACTTATACGGCCGCGTATTTTTTTTTTTGTAGCATAAACGCCATCAAACCGATGAAACTAAAGATGTCCGAGTTCTCCGCTCAACTGATACTCGACCGCCATTGGCTCATCTGCGTTCGAGGGGAGGGGCTTACCGACAGGTCAGTTATACGCAGGCAGTAGAGCCTGACCGATATTATCGGCCGATATTAGGCGTTTTCCAAACTATCGGTATCGGCAGTTATAATGGCCGATAAATTCATATTTCAAAAATAAAATAAAAAAATATAAACTCAAATAAGCATGACAAAATTTGTGAATATCATGTCCAGTTTAAAAATAAATAAATAAATAAAATATCGGCCGATATATCGGAATATCGGATTTTAAAACCCCAAAATATTTGTATCGGTCGGCCTCTAGTAGGCAATATATATATATATATATATATATATATTAGGGCTGTCAAAACGATTAATCGCATCCAAAATAAAAGTTTGTGTGTCCATAATATATGTGGGTGCACTGTGTATAATTATTTTGTATATATATAAAAACACACATGCATGTATATTTAAGAAAAAAAATATTATTTATATATAAAATATTTATATTTATATATAATATAAATTATATATAAATCTATATACAGAATATACATGAACATATTTCTTAAATATATACAAGCATGTGTGTGTGTGTGTGTTTATATATCTAAAATAATTATACACAGTGCACCCACATATATTATGTAAACACAAACTTTTATTTTGGATGCGATTAATCGCGATTAATCGTTTTGACAGCCCTAATATATATATATATATATATATATATATATATATATATATATATATATAGTTTTTCCCTACATAGATATATATTATAAAATTTGGATTTCATGCATTCATTTCTTGCTCAAACAAAATCCCGTCATCCAGCATCTCCTCTTTGATCCTCAATAATGTGTGTTAGATGGACAGATCAATAATACAGGACGAGCAACAATGTCTTTTCTGTTCATCAAATGCTTTTTAATCTTCACTATTTCTTCAGTGCAAATGAACAAGTGCGCCGTTATTAGTGGTGTAGTGTTCAAGTGCGCCAGAGCAATACACTGTATTTAATATATCACGATGACTCACGAGTATTTGCTTTAAATCTCTCCGACACGAACTTCCTCAGCAAAGTGAGTAAACATAATAAGTAACAGCCAGATTGGCTCGCGACAGTGTTTCCCGCCACTGGTATTGGATTTTTACACGCATTTTTGTCGGGTGTTACTTTCAAACCCTGGTTATAAGATATATATGTCAGAAATGTATCCATAAATATGTCGACTTTTTGGTCCAGAACACTACAGCCAATCCAAACATGCGAAAATGAAGCAAGGCTGACACCGCCTCCACAATTTTTGATTGAGCCAAAAATAAAACTCAGAGTCCTCTCTTCACAGAGCCAGGGACCAAAAACGCCACAGATAAACAACCTTAGAGTGCAAAAAAATGTAATCGATGCAAGTCCTTTCTTTTAGGAAAGTTTCAAAATAAGATTTTCTCCACCTCCTGAAAAGAGCAGCGAGAAACGGGCTGTCAAACCCCATCAGGGTCGACTCTGGACTCACGGCCCTTTAGAGATCAACAGGTTCTGTCAGGCCATCGATTACCATCAGATCTCTGTGGCGGCGCTCTTAAAAACACATCTAGCTCTGCCGGCGACAGTTCATTTTAGCCAAACAATTGGACTTTATCCAGACGCCAGATCAAAGGCATGGATCCAATATCCGGCCGGCAATAATTTTACCAAACATTATGTTCAAAGGCAAGAGAGATTTGAGGAAGATAATCAGGAGAAATGACTCGGAGAATGTGAAAAGCATCCCAACATTTTACCAGCATGCGACCATTCGCAAGATTTTCAGTTGTCCAATATCGTGGATATTATTAATATTATTATTATTAGGTGCGCAGGTCCTGTCCAGCGTCACTCTGTATCTCCAGGGCTATTTCTATTGTGACAAACAGGTTTTACCCACAATACAAACTTGTATGAAATTCTTCTGCTAAAAACAAAAGAAGATATTTTTGTAGAATGTTGGAATTTTTGGACCCCATTGACTTTCATTGTATCGAAATAAACGCACATTTTTCAAGATAAACTGCTTGGGATGTTTCCATTTTGAAGCTGCTTTTGATTAAATAAATAAGCATCGTTTCAAACCTGTATGACGTTATTCTCCAGAACATTGGGAACACAGCAACTTTGGTCCCCATTGACTTTCATTGAATCCAAATAAATGCAAACACATTTTTCAAGATAAACTGCTTGGGATGTTCCCATTTTGAAGCTAAATAAATAAACGTCGCTCCAAACCCGTATGACGTTATTCTCCAGAACATTGGGAACAGAGCAACTTTGGTCCCCATTGACTTTCATTGTATTGAAATAAACACAAACACATTTGTCAAGATAAACTGCTTGGGATGTTCCCATTTTGAAGCTAAATAAATAAACGTCGCTCCAAACCCGTATGACGTTATTCTCCAAAACATTGGGAACGGAGCAACTTTGGTCCCCATTGACTTTCATTGTATCCAAATAAATGCAAACACATTTGTCAAGATAAACTGCTTGGGATGTTCCCATTTTGAAGCTAAATACATAAGCGTCGCTCCAAACCCGTGTGATGTTATTCTCCAGAACATTGGGAACAGAGCAACTTTGGTCCCCTTTGACTTTCATTGTATTGAAATAAATGCAGATATCTTCTTTTGGGGTATATGATAAATGAAATGGGATGTTTCTATTTTGAAGCTGCTTTTGATCAGCAAAATGAACAAACACCACTCCAAAACCAGAATAACGTTATTCTACAGAACATGATATAACAAGATATTTTATAGAACGCTGCAAACCGAATGACTTTGGACCCCATTGACTTTCATTGTATGGATGAAATAAACATTTAATTTCTAAAATATCTTCCTTTGTGATATATATATATATATACGATAAATGGCTTGGGATGTTCCACTCTTGATAAAAGCGAATAATTGTAAACGTGTGAATCTTTTTTTCACGCACCACAATCTCTTGACTCCGCCAGCATTTACTGCGTGAATATCCAATTGTTTTTACATCTTCCAGGTTATTGAGATGCTTCTTCTTCAGCTTTGAACAATCAGAAGAGGAAGCTGAAGGGTGTATTGCGTGTAGGTTAATGACAGGCCGTGTACCTGATTGCCGGCAGGCCCTCGTGCACCTGTTTCAATTGTGCCATCTCTGCAGAGAACACAGGGTGCCTGCTATTCTTATCAAAGGGCGGATGAAACTACAGACCTGAGCGTTTGCTGGAATCCTCTTTTTTCTGGGTACAAAAACGCTCATGTGTAATTTCCGTCTGCCGGAGGAACGCCGTGTTCCTCAAAAGCCGGAGGGAATAAAGGACAGCGCTAAACTCTCGTTTCACACACATCATGTTTTCCGGGACGAAATGTTTCTTCGTGTTTCACAAAACAAATGGGGCTTTGACAAAAAGGGCAATTAGTCCAGAGAAGTAGCATCAGGTGCCGAGGCAAAATCCAAAAGCTCATACATCAATGAATGAGTGCGTTCATGAGTCAACTTTATGGTAATGAGCGATGACGCGGTTCTGCGGCAACCAATGGGAATGCAGAAGTGCTTCGTTTGAGAGGATTTTCAAGGGAACCCGGTCCTGTAAACTTTGCTTCCGACCTCATTAGTTCCCAAGCAATTTGACAAGAAGGTGCACAACACTTTTTATAGGCAAGGTTTTCGCGTTAGAAACCGCTAATTAGATTAGCATTAGCATTACTTTTACATTTAAAAGATTTACTGAGGTTAACTTATGCTCTACTTGGTCAGTCTGCAAAAATAACACTCGACACGTTTGCTTTGCGGCCCCTTTAAATAAAGTTTTAAAAAAGACCAACGTCAGAGCGGAAACGAATCTTTCCATGGCGTAGTCGGCAGGGCGGCGAGAGCGCGAGTTTTATGTTCGGGCCTGAAATCGGAGATACAACTGGGATTTACTGTCTGGAAAAAAGACTGAAAAATGAGCTTTCTAGTCAATGCACTCGCACCAAAGTGCTTACCTACAAACTATTCGTTTAAATCAGCACTTGGTCGACGAGACATGCAAGAACCAATAGCAAAATGCATTGACACGTAGAGGAAGTTAACGAATCATGACTAACAGTCTTTAAAAGAAGTCATATTTGATTAAAAATACAGTAAAACATATATATATATATCTATATATATATATATATAATTATATATATATATATATATTAGGGCTGTCAAAACGATTAATCGCGATTAATCACATCCAAAATAAAAGTTTGTGTTTACATTGTGTTTTGTGTTTACAAAAAATATTATTTATATATGAAATATTTATATTTATATATAATATAAATTATATATAAATATATATACAGAATATACATAAAAATATTTCTTAAATATATACAAGCATGTGTGTGTGTTTATATATATATATATATATATAATAATTATACACAGTGCCCCCACATATATTATGTAAACACAAACTTTTATTTTGGATGCGATTAATCGCGATTAATCGTTTTGACAGCCCTAATATATATATTATGACAATTTAAAATAGATGTTTTCTCTATTTTAAAGTGTATTTTTATTCCTGTGTTCCTGCACCATTACTCCAGTTTGAACGTCCTATTCATTAAAGAGTCCTGAAATAAAAATGTATAATAATCATAAATGTTTCTTGAGCATCAGATCCTCATATTAGAGTGATTTGTGAAGGGTCATGTGACACTGAAGACTGGAGTAATGATGATGATAAATTCAGCTTTGATCACAGGAATAAATTACACTTTACTGTATATTCACATAGAGAACAGCCATTTTAAATTGTAATAAAATTTCACAATATTACTGATTTTTTCAAATTTTTAATCAAGTAAATACAGCCTTAGTGAGCAGAAGAGACTTCTTTTAAAAGCATTAAAATCTTACCGTTCTAAAACTTTGGACTAGTGTATATTCCTGACATTACGGCCTGATTTATAGACATAGACATGTTTGGACAGACTTTAGATATGCATACAATTTGCAAAACATTTTAGATGAGACTAATGGTGTGTCCATTTACTGCCCCCTAGTGTAAAAGTACATGATCACAGTCATCAAAGCTCACGATTCTCCAATCTTACCTGCACTTTGTGATTTCTCTGTGAGGAATTCCCTTATTTTCTCCACCCAGAGGTACAGAATATTCTCCCCAGTGTTCTCCCTAAACAAGACAATCACATTTCATATTTCATAACCATACAGATACACTGATCTGATGAAAGGAGTCACAGTCACACATACAGCTCCTCTAAACTGTTGGACAGGGCCCTTCTGTCGGGTCCCCGGAGCCAAGCCGCGCTGTCCGGAAAAATACACACCGATCACTGGACATTTACTTCACATTTCTCTATTATCTGCACTGAGAGGAATATACATACTTGATTTGGTATATTGGAGGCGCTGAGCTCGGGTAATCTGGAGGAAGTATGATCTTCAAACAAACATTAACATACATTTAATATTTGTGCTGGGCAACGATTAATCGCATCCATAATAAAAGTTTGTGTTCACATAATATATAAATGTTATATTTATATATATATATATATATATATATATATATATATATATAAATAACACATATGTGTGTGTATTTATATATACAAAATAATTATACACACTACACACACATATATTATGTGAACGTAAACTTTTATTTTGGATGCGATTAATCGCCGCACAGCCCTATTGAATATTCATGAGCGCGTTTTGCATATCATAAGTTCGATGTATTTTTTTGTATACCTGTAAACAGACCGTCCACGTGGGCTTCTGGGTGTCATCTGATATTCTGATGCAAAAAACTCGAGAAGCTTCATCAATCACACACCATTCATCACCATAGATGGAGGAAAGAGCCTCGATCTCCTCTATCTGCGTCATAAACATCAGCTCATCACGTCATCATAAAAAATATTGATAACACGGGTCATGCCAGCTCACCCAGAACACACTGACACCGACAGACAAGACAGCGAGGTTACTTTAGGTATTAGATAAATTCTCAGCTATCAGATTTTGTTCATTTTATTTCGAAATTCAAACAATAAGTAGCGTTTTGGCGCTTGTAAATGTGACGTCACGTGACGTTATCGGAGTCCTCAATTAACCGATCATCCAGTAAATAGACACGAATGATCAATAGATGTGTTGAAAGACAGACAACTGACGAAATGTATCCCTATATCATACAAAATATCGCTAAAATCAGTGTTTTTACATTTACCTCAGGAAAGCCATAGCGATTAAGCCAGTTAAATTGCTATAAAGAGTATTTTGCTAAATGTGTGCACTGTATTACATATTTATTGTATATTTTTACTTATTTCGTTCAAATATTATTAGGTTATTATAATAAAACCCGCATTATTGATTTGTATTGTTAAACCATAATTTTTTTTTCTTGGGAAAAATGTACGTTTATCTACTGTACATATTATGCATCCGAATGATATTAATCAAGATCGGAATCACAAGAATTGAATTGACATTGTGAAATTTGTGTCAAGCCGTTATGGAAACAGTACATTCACTGCACCGTGTAAACATTGTAACATGTTGTCACTAAACCTAGTAAAAGTATGTTTAGCAACCAAATGTTTTGACAATCACAATTTATTGTTATGTTAAAAAAAAACAAAAAAAAAACAAACAAAAAAAACAAAAACTTGCATCTCCCAATCCACACACACACACACACACACACACACACTCACACACACACCTCCACAATGCACTCGAAGCGAAACTCAACAGTTGGCAGCTCTGATATATACCTGAGACTGCAGGTCAGCATCAGTTTTCTCTTCTGACGACTCCATCGAATTCAACACATGACTAAAAACATAAAAATAATAATTCAACACTTGACTAAAAATATAATAATAATTCAACACATGATTACTGCTGAGGAAAAGTTCTTGTTGCGCACAGATTTCACAATTAAAGTCGGACTTGTTAATATGTACACGCCTTATTAATATGTATAGCCTATTAATATAATGTAACGATCGCCGGAGACAGTGAGAAGTAGATTTATATTCAAAGTGACAGATAAAACGCACGTGGTCTTGAAGTAGGAAAGTCTGAAAACAACAACACACGAGAACACAGTGCTTCCGGGTTAGAGCATAGAGGTCACGTGGGCATACGATCATTATTTTGTGTTTCCATAATGTGTAATTGACTTGTACATATATATATATATATATATATATATATATATATATATATATATATATATATATATATATATATTACGTATTTGGATGTGGAATATACAGAATAAAAGGTTCATATTATAATGAATAAAAGTTACGTTGATATTTTAATTACTTTTATTTTAAATGTTTTAATTACTGATATGAATGTAATTTAAATTGATATATTAAATAAAATATTTTACCGCTACATTAAATTATTGACGTATTCTAAAATAAATAAGTGATTTAATAAAATATTATGTATACTTTTGATTATTGTATTTCACTATTTATATGATTTTATATGATGATTTATATGATCACGTTTTATATGAATAAAACGTCCATCCATATTACATGGAATAAGTATTACATTAATAATCATGTATTCTAATTATTTATTAACATTAACATTTGTATTTTGTTAATTATATTTTCCATTTATTTACTCATATCAATGTAGATTAAATTAATATATTAAATGTAATATTTCACTGCTACATTAAATTATCGAAGTCCTGTTATATATTTGTGTTTGATTATTAATATGATACAGAATAAAAAGTCCATATTGGAATGAATATAATATTAATAATATTTATTTAAAAAGCTTTTTTTATCGCCATTCTGTTATTATATATTGGATGGTATTAGATTGCTTCCAAATCATTCAAATGTAAATAAATAAATATTTGATTAATAATTGTATAGGATAAAATAGTATAATATTTTTTTTACTGAATGTTATAACAATTAATTATGTCAATGTTTTTCTACAGTATCTGCCAGTCATTTTTTTCTAGAATTAGATGGAGTAAAAAAAAAAGAAACGGAGATGGCGTGACGTCGAAAGAGCACTAATGAGCCAAGCCCCATCGCCAACCAATCAAACCCCGGCATTCAAAATCGTCACCTGTAAGCCAGTAGCAGAGAACTGCCTCATTAATTATTCATGACATGCCAATGTTGTTCCACCTCACGCGGGCTGGCGGAGGAGAAAAACATACTGGAAACGAGTGAAGATCGTCACCATGGCGACAGCGATTTATCTCGAACATTATCTCGATAGTGAGTAGAATTAATTTCCGAACAAATACGGCGGATTTAACGTTTTTTACGCTGGTGAAGGTGTTATAAGAGGTCCAGTTTGAGGATGTTTTGATGGCTAATGTCAGATTAGCATTAGCGAGCTTCAGCTAGTAAACCAACAGGTTGATTCGCTAATTTTCTACTGTTCAACACTGCGTACATCTAACTTACGTGATTCTTTAATTTAGTTGTTTAAGGAGATTGATATACATCTAACGTGATGGTGAAACCAAAGCAAGTCGTAAATGCATTACTGAAAGTAGTTAGCAAGCATGCTAACAACATGCTAAGTCAACAAATGCCTGTTATGTGAGGTTGTATGTGTGTATATGTATTTGTGCTCAGTTATCAAGTAGAAGATGATAGTCTAGAATGCTCCTCTTGTATGTAAACAGTACTTCTTTATTTAAATTGAGATATTTATAATGACCCTAGGCATTGAAAACCTGCCCTGTGAGCTCCAGAGAAACTTCACACTGATGCGGGAACTGGACAGCAGAGCGGAGGGTGAGATGACATTCTGTGCCGTCTACCTAGGGAGCATCTCTGGGTGTAATATGGTGGTGACCCAGTCCTGGAGAAGTGGCATGGAAATGGATGTTTTTTTGTCTTTTGCAGAAAAGAAATGCGAAATCGACAAGCTCGCAGAGGAATACATCACTAACGTCCGAAACCTGGCCCCGGATCAGAGAGTGGAGCACCTGCAAAAGATTCAGAACGGATTCAGCAAATGCAGAGAGTACAGCGACGACAAAGTGCAGCTCGCCATGCAGACGTACGAGATGGTCAGTGCCGGCAAACCTGCCAATATCAGGGCATTTCATCTAAAAAAAAATATATATATATATATATATATATATGTATATATATTAGGGCTGTCAAACAATTAATCGCGATTAATCACATCCAAAATAAAAGTTTGTGTTTACATAATATATATGGATGCACTGTGTATAATTATTATATATATATAAAAACACACACACATGCTTGTATATATTTAAGAAATATTTTCATGTATATTCTGTATATAGATTTATATATAATTTATATTATATATATAAATCTAAATATTTTATATATAAATAATATTTTTTTTCTTAAATATACATGCATGTGTGTGTATTTATATATATATATAATAATTATACACAGTGCATCCATATATATTATGTAAACACAAACTTTTATTTTGGATGCGATTAATCGCGATTAATCGTTTTGACAGTCCTAATATATATATATTTATTGCCCCCCAAAAAATTGAAGTTTGTTTTTATTACAAATACAATTTTCTGTTTTTTAATTTCATTGTCTAAGTAGATTTCTCAATTTGCAAATGCAATATGATTTAAAAGTTTGATTTTATTCATCCATTTAAATGTGTGGGAACCTCAAAAATGTTTATTTTAATGTTCGTGGTCAAAAATAGTACTTTTTTAATGTACTATAAATTTATTTAACATTTAATAAATTAACAGAAATGTTTTTTTTTGTGTAATTTTAGTTAACAATAATAATTCTGTCCACTGTGGTGTAATTTTTAACACATATTGTTTTGTTTCTTTTTTGAGTATTATTATTTTTTATGAATTTATTACTTTGTATTATTTTTTATTACTTTTTTATGATTTTATTAAGATTTTATTACTATTATTACTCACTAGGTGGACAAACACATCCGAAGGCTGGACGCGGACCTGGCTCGCTTCGAGAACGAGCTGAAGGAGAAGTTGGACGTCAGCGGCTACGAAAGTCCAGACAACAGAACGGCCAAGAGTAAGACCCGACAATACTGTACGACACGTCATACTGTACATGATCAGATAGATACGAACCGTTGTCCTGTGTAGAGGTGAGCGGCAGAGGAAGCCTGAAGGAAAAGCGGCGGCCGAAAGGACGAGGACGGAAATCTTCAGACGACGACTCGCCGCGGAAAAAGAAAATGAAAAACGGGTAAGAGTGAACTTTAGGAAACCCTTCGCCCAAACCTGTCAATCATACGAGTAACAAACAGAGTTAGCTTCGTTTTTATGCTAATTTAGGGATACGTCATCAGATAACGCTCGTAACTATTTCCACGTTGTTTTCCGCAGCCCCGAGTTCTCCGAATCCGTCTTACCAGTTCACCCATCAGACGTCTTAGACATGCCTGTGGACCCCAACGAGCCCACGTACTGCCTGTGTCACCAGGTGTCGTACGGAGAAATGATCGGATGCGACAACATGGATGTACGAGCGGATTCACTTGAAACTGTTTTTTTTAGCCTTTCCTCGTGTATTTCTTTAACAAACGAACAAAACTGCTTTTCTCAACAGTGTCCCATCGAGTGGTTTCACTTCGCCTGCGTTGATCTGACAACGAAACCCAAAGGGAAATGGTACGTCAGAGTCGCTCGACGAGGAACCGCCCATATCTTTGTTTTTGAAGATCAACAAACAGCCTTTCTTCTCTTTCTTCCAGGTTCTGTCCACGATGCACCCAGGATCGAAAGAAAAAATGAGATGTTGAGATTACGTTTCTATATGAATATACATATGCATATGTATGTATTTTGTCTAAGTGGTAAAATAGGATAATATATATACTCCTTTATATGGCCATGATGAAATATATGAGGGTCACGAGAAAACAAAGCTTTTATTTTTCAAAGTACTTGAAATGTTTCCATTTGTTCGAGTTTCATTCTGTGTTGTCAAATTGTCTTTTGAGGCAATTTTGGATATATTATATATGATATAGGCTATATATATATTTTCCTCTCTTCACTTAGCGATTATTTTTATGACGCTTCAAGCATCCAAATTATCGCTCTTGTGCTTTGCTCACGAAATGTTTTTAGCGCGGCAACAAGTCGTTCGGCACGACGCTGAATTCGATTGTATTTCCCGCTCTTGCACTTAAAGGCCAATGCGACTACTTTTCCCGCAACTACCGATTAGCTTTGAAACTCTCTGTTGTTAGAGAGAAGCGCAACCTCGGAGTGCTAGTGACGTTGTTTAATTATAGAAGCTTGTTTCCGCTTCGGAATAAAACCATTTAAGAGATAATTGCGAGATATAATATCAGAATGTCGCAATTACGAGAAAAACTCAAAATAGTGAGATATAAACTCGCAATTACGAGAAAAAGGGTAATTGTGGCATATAAACTCGCAATTATGAGAAAAAGTCTAAATTGTGACAAACTCGCAATTACGATAAAAAGTCTAAATTGTGACAATTAAACTCGCAATTATGAGAAAAAGGGTATTTGTGACATTAACTCGCAATTACAAGAAAGTCTAAATAGTGACGATTAAACTCGCAATTACGAGAAAAAGACTAAATAGTGAGATATAAACTCGCAATTACGGGAAAAAGACTAAATAGTGAGATATAAACTCGAAATTGTAAGAAATAAAGTCAGAATTGCGAACTCGCAATTGCGAGTTCAGAATTGCGATTTCGAGAAACTGAATTGCGAACTCGAGAATTGCGAACTCGCAATTCTAACTTTTTTTCTTGCAATTCTGAGTTTTTCTTGCAATTGTGAATTTAAATCTTACAATTCCGACTTCTTTTCTCAGAATTGCGAGTTATAAACTTTTGCACAATTAGGAACAATTCAAAATTGAAGCTTGTCTCCGTTACGGAATATAAAACAACAACAAAAAAAGTAATTGCAACTTTTTTTCGCACATTTTTGACTTTTTTTTCTAGCAATTGTGTGATACAAACTCGCAATTAAATTTTATGAAGTCAGAATTGTGGGATTAAAAAGTCACAATTATCTTTTTCGTTCTTTAACGGAGACAAGCTTCCATTTTTAATCGTTCCTAAATCGCGCGACTGCAGATAATAACCCAAAATCTCGAGGTCATCCGAGGCTTTTCCGCTCGATTTGGACAATCAACTTCCGCTTCGTTCTTCGCTTTATTTCCCAGAATCTTTTGCCGAACTCAAAGCGATTAACTGCATTTCAAAGCATCAGTACACGCGCGACGTCTCGTTGTCGAATGTTTTAAACGTGTGATTTTGGCGGTGTCGGCCATCTTTCTCCAGCCGCTTTGATGCACTTTTTAATCGACGGGACTCGGCACTTGTGGATTCGCCATTCAAAGCCGTTTTTAACGCGCAAACAAAACGTCAAGAGGATCTACCAAAGTGAGATTATGAATTATACGTTATTTTACGATTCTATATGTGATCCAAATACAAAACATGAAATATTACTTTCATATTGACGTCAGACTACCTTATTGAACACACGCACCTGTACGTCTTTATATGGTGTCATCAGTAGAGGATCCACAGGGTTGAAAGTGTGACAATCAAGTAGCGTTTTATTTTTTCATGTTCAACTATCCCTGGATATATGTTCCGTACAGCTTTTCGTAAAAACAAATAAATATTTACCATTAAAATTCGTCTTGTCGTTTAAAATGTATGTCTAGTGTTGCGAAGTTTTAGTGTCATTACAAGTGTTGGGGAAAGTTACTTTAGAAAAAAGTAATGCATTACAATATTGCGTTACTCCCTTAAAAAGTTACTAAAATCTAGTCATTTTCAGGTTTAATTGAATTGGTCAATAAAGTGAGATTAAATGCATAAAACATATTTATTAGTTGTTGGATGAGAAGAGTAAATGCACACTTATTTATTCTAGAATTATCATGTTCACACACACACACACACACACACCTCTGGACAGGAGAGCTGTCTGTCAATAAATGGGAAAACAGTAACTTGCGTTAGAAAAAGTAACTGATATTTTGTAATAAATTTTAAAAGTAATGCGTTACTTTACTAGTTACTTGATAAAGTAATCTGATTACTTAACTCAAGTTACTTGTAATGAGTTACACACACTGATTTTATACTATTTTAGGATTTATTTACTTGAGGTAATATATGTTTTTGTAGGCTGATAATAGATCATATTTTTAAACCATAGTTGTAAAAAAACACTGAGGTTAAGACTTTATATGTCCTCCATTTTTGGTTTATTGAAAAAAAAAAAAAAATCTTTAAAAAGCCAAAAGAGTAAAACTGCAGTGGCCTTTAAACGATTTGCACCATGGGAAATACACAGACCAAACCGCATGTTCATCACCGCACTAAACCCCCATAATGCACCATGTCTGAATCACTTCCTCTAAAGGGTCCCTGATGATCTAAAACTCGTCATCGGACGCCTCCCCGTCCCAGCTACACGTCTCTCGCACGCTGGTCTCGGGGAACTCCACTTCCAGGTCGTACACGAACTCCGGATCCTCTTTGCGTCTGCGGTTGCGCTCGAACAGCTCGTCCATCTGGGCCTTCCTGCGGTCGAGCTCTTCATCGCTCAGTTTGTTCAGGTCCTCGTCGTCGGGGTCGGGCCCCCGCTGGGCGGCGAGACTCTGGTCCAGGCTGAGGCCCCGCAGATGATCCCGGAGGATGAGGTGAAGTCTCTCGAGCTGGACCAGAGACACGGACTCCAGATAGACGCTGTGACGGACGTGATGCTTCATCCGCTCTGCTGCTCGGCTGCAGTCTGGAGAGAAGGAAGAAACACTTTATGACAGTACATACTCAAATATGAGCCTATTTACTCTCCCTGAAGACATCCTATGTGGATATGACATTCGTCTGTCCATCATAAAAGTGCATCTGAAACTTAATTTCTTTGGTGCGTTTCTCAGGGTTGTAGTTGAGGACCACTTTTGTTCTTGTTTTAAGAAAAATATATGACAAATACATGACTTATCAGTTTGTCATATTTGAAACAGACTTACCTGAATACTGAGAGAAGTTCCTCACAGGTATGACTCTTTTCCGCATCTTGCTGGTGTTCTTGTTCTCATATATGAGGATGATTGAAGGAGGAATAAATTTCACTCCACATTGCTTTGCTACTATGGACATTTCCACTCACGCTTGCATGTCCAGCTGCACAATCAAATCAGAAATATTGTCCATAGAGTCAACCAATAGTTATGTTTCTCCATAAATAGTTAATAACAATAAAATATTACTTCAGTTCACATATCTAAAAAAAAAAATATGATAGATAGCAAATATTATGTTTATATGCTATTTATTTGAAAGACGTGATTAATGTTTAAATGATTAATATTTTATTTACTATTAAATCAATAAATTAAATTAAAAGTTATGCGGTGCTAAATCTCTATTTAGATTTTTAAATCTCTATCTAGCTAGCTAGCTATTAGTATTAGTAACCATAGTAACAGTGAGATGTGTTGCACAAAGACTATCGGGATATTTATCGCTTGATTAACGCTGACGAGACAGTTTTTTTTTTCTTAAAGGTACAGGCTCACATTTAATACGCAATACACGCGCTTGTAAATAAAACAAGGCAACACCATACTCTTGTTGTGGTTATTTGATTGCGGCTTCCATGTTTCCCGGTCGCCCCTGTATCCCTTTCTTCTTACGAGGGAGTTTCTCGCAAGAGACGCTCATTAGCGCCACCTGTCGGACGGGAGTCACTAAACCCGGAAGTAAATGCACCTACAACAAATCGGAATTAAAGCATGAGCGCTGACCGAACATGCATCATTTTTATTTAGCAACTGTGTTATATTTAATCCACAATGGGAACTCGCAAGAAGGTATTTTTAATTCAAAACATGCTAAATAAGGATCAATGAGGGAAAAAACACCAATAAACTACATTTCTGCATTATCCTCATTCAGCAGATCATTGTTTTCCTCCTGAATTCCTCGAGTCATTGTCGATGTCTATGAAGATCACCAAAGCGGGATTTCACAGGTCTCCCCTCAGCTTTTAGATTTGTCAGTTTCTTTATTCGTTCATGTTCATGATTCTGTTGTTTTGGTGTCATAGAGATCTCCTCTACAGTGTTGAATGGGGAGAAGTGGATCATGATGTGAAAGCTTTACTGGTCCAGAAGCTTCCCAGTGGAATTTACATGGACGAATACCAGCTGGAAACCCTGAGACACGACACGGGTTTGGAGGTGAGCGCGTTCAGTAGTGTTGAAATGGACATTTTCAGGTCAGAAGACACTTACGTACAGGGACTATCTCTAAAAGAAGTCTTTTGCGTATCAAAGGAATAATATTGTACCTTTTTATGTTCATTTCCCCCCCCTCAACTTTTATTTGGTTCCTTCTTTGTACAAAGAATTTAAAAAAACTCTCAATAAATGTTCTGAACAATAGTATGAATAGTGTTACAGTCGGTTCCCAACAGGGGGGTCGCGGCCCACAAGGGGGCCTCAGCGAGCTCTTTTAAGGTTTGAGCAATGAGCATTAAATAAAAGTCCTTAACTTTTTTTCTGTTCAAAATTTACTAAACGTATATAATGAGTGAGTTCATCATGAATCCATTTTCCGTGTTTTTGTCTTATCCTGAACCACTATGGTACACCTATAGTAAGTGTTTACATTGGGACTATTTTACACTGGTTCGGATCGCTGCCGCTGCGGAGTACTACAGTACCTGCGTGACTCGTCATAGACGTACACAGAGAGAAGTAGTTCCGGCTGTTCTTTCCGAAAGACGCATTATTCTGTTAATACGTGCAAGTTTATTATCGCTCGCTATAGCGCCAAAAGCGTAAAAATAAAGCCTCACATTGATAAAGCCTCACAGATAACATGCAAGTATTGAGGCCCCAGACAACAGTCATTTAATAGCAGATATTCTCTTTTATAACCTAAACACCAGTGTGAATATTTTTATTTTTGCATGTCAAATAGGGCCAATTAATAGGCTTCTCCTAGGCTTACGTTGTTAAATTACGAAGGGCCTACTGATGTTTTAGTTATTGTTTTTTCAATATTATAGGCTATTATTTGTGCATAAACATAACGTTTGTTTGAAAAACAAACATATTTTGTCATCCTTGCTGCAAGCTTACAAGAGCGATAATATCATTAAATGTAAGGGGGCCCTAAAATATTTTCTTGTAAAATATAAATATTGTCTCAGACAAAAAAAGGTTGGGAACCACTATGGGTGTGGATGTGTTATTGCCCACACACTTTAATTGAGACGAGCCTGAATGTGTTTTGTAGGTTCTTCTGGATTCTAAGGTTGATCTGGAAGCTCCTGAATATTTGTCGACTGGTTTCACCGCACTGGTTTTCCTCTCTGGAAAGCACGAGGCGACGGTCCCCGTTCACGGCCGGTATCACAGGCCCGCGGGCTCCGGCGTGGAGCGGGTGACGGTGGAGCTGGAGTCGCCGCGGCTGCTCGTCCGCTCAGACCGGTGTACGTCAGCTGGAGAGGTCTAAAGTCTTCAGATGGAGAGCGCTAGGCTACCTCATGTGTTCCTCCGTTACAGGTGAGACGCCGAGAGCTGTTTCTCCTCACCATGAGGCGACTGAAGCGCCGTGTGACGTCAGCAACCACAGCGTCTGCTCCTGGCTGGAGATCCGGCGTCTGCAGGTCCCGCTCGCACATCACACACCTATAATAATAATAAATATAATTTAATAATAACAATAATAGTAGTTAATATTTATTAACTATAATAAATATAAATTAATTTAATATTTATATATTTTATATTTATAATTTTATAATTTATATTTTTTACTATTTATTAAATAAATTGTTATATTTATTGTAATATATATATATATATATATAATTTAGTTACAATAATCATAATATTAAATTATATTTTGATATCATGCAATACTTATAACATTATAAAATATATCATGTAATTTTAATAAAAGTAGTAAAAAAATAAAAGTTAATGTAATGTATAATTATAAGACAAATAATATTAAATGTGATATTTATAAGCTTATATTCAAGGTTATATATCTGAAAATTTAAGTAATAACAACATTTTCATGTTATAATATATTTATAATTACAATAGTAAATGCATTATTAAATATGTAATGTAATTATTCCATTAATAATATATAAGTAATATTTTAATATACCAAATATGTAATTATAATATTAATAGCACATGTATAGTAGTAGTAAATTTGGTATGTATATCATCAATATTAAATATAATGTGATTTTTATGATATTAAATAATAATAATAGAAAGTCAATAAAAAACTATTTTAATACAATACTGCTAATGTATTGTAATATCGTTTTAATTGTAAGTATCACATATGAGATACAATATATTATAATATAAGGATAATAACATTAACATCATGGAATTTTTATGACTTATAATAATAGTAAATAGTAACATTTTAATGTAAGTAATATTTTTAATATGAAATTTATAATGTAAAAATAATCTCAAATCATACTTTGATATAGTGTAATATTTATAATATTATAAAACAATTTAATAATGACAATAGTAGTAAATACATTATATTTGATGTAATGTTTATAATATTGTGATATTTTTAATATAATGCAATATTCATAATTATGTAGAAATAGTAATATTTGACTTATGTGATATTATAGTAATATTATTGTCTCCGTCAGGACACTGGGTCGGTGAGTCTGGAGATCCCGGTGGGAGATTCCTCCATGATGATCAGTGTGTGTGTCGGGACGGTCCTGACCGCGGCGCTCAGCTGTGTGTTCCTGCTCCGCTCCATCTGGAGACACGGCACCTTTTAACCCGTGACCTTTGACCCCTGCAGACGAGACTCACTGATGATGTCTGTGAGATATTTCTGTCCTGTTGATGAACTGTGCGATATCTCAGGGGAATGTTCATGTCATCAGTGTGGATTATTGTTTTGTTTCTGCAAAACGTGTTATTGCATTTGTGAATAAAACTGAATATTGCTTTTATTACTAAATTTGGTCTGTTGTCTGTTATTACATTAATAATTTGTGAATAAATCTATAAGTATATATATGTTTATATATATTACATATTACATGTAATCATTTAGCAGAAGCATTAATCCATATATATATATATATATATAGTCCCGCTGTGGTGAAAATCCAGCGTTTAATGTTGTTTATGTTTCTATATTGTATTTTTAATCCGCTTTAACACACACCATGTGTAAGTTGATAAGTCGACAGCATTGCTGAGTATTTCCTCCTTAAAACTGCAGTGAACTGCTATCTCAAAAACAAGGTTTGAAATCGCTGGTGTTTCTGACGTCACAAACGACCTTATAACCAATCAGATCAACGTGTGATCGACAACTAGTGGATCGCTGAGTGAGTGAGTGAGTTGAGGCGGGGCTCATCTGCATATTCATTGAACCGCGCATACTAATGAGGCAAGGGTGTCGAGTTACACCTTTTCAAGGAAAACCAACGCTTAAATATACAACTTTGGTTATTACTTATAAGCCTACAATTATTGACTACAGGGGGACTTTGATTATGTAAAATATAAAAATGTATAATCCTTTAATTGAACGTATTAATGCATTAAATATATTGTATTTTTTGATCGGATATATCAGTTTTATAATACACATAATTGTTAACAGCATAATACGTACTGTTAAAAAGTAAGATTTGATTTTTAGTCGCCAGACTCTTATTTTGTCGGTCGTTCCCCCACAATGCACTCGCACCGGAAACAGTCTCTGGCTGTGTGCTGCAGGCGAGGGCAGAAAGAGACGCTGCTGGGCGCCTCCCCTTCCCCAAACCAACACAAAAAACTACAGAAAATAAGCCCGTGGACAGCAGAAAATAGCATAGAAAGCATCAGACGGGGCTTTGGCGTCACATCGGGCCTCTACGCGGACAAATCCGCTCCTGTTGACCCCGTTCGAGCGGTTTAAAGTGAAGTTTGACTTCAGTTTCACAGGTGAGTCGCGACAAAACCCGAGATTCTCTGGCCGCGTCCCCAAACCTAGTGTGCTGCCTATCTAGACCGCTTGTTTGAGCCTCGACACGAGCGTGTTAGTGATGTTGTTCAGTGCTGTCTAAGTAGTCGGACACTCAGTAGGGATTGAGAAAGACTGTTTTGATATTCTGCATATGTCTGTGTGTGTTTATATGCAGTCGCTGCTTCTGTATCAGGTTTCTCTCTGCCTGTGTGTTGTGCTTCAGCTTTACTGGGAAAATCCTGACAACAAATAATAAAGACAAAAAAAGAAGAAGAATGTGTCTTTAAATGTAATAATTAAATCGTGCTAATGAATATAGCATGTAATGAGTTGAAGACTGAGTTGTATAGAAGGTTTGATGAGTTTTGGGCAGGCTTCATGTCATTAGATTTTACTTAAATAGTGTATTTTGGAAAATTAATGTCTTTATTATTGTTGTTGTTGTTTAATTAAATAATAATTATTTTTAGACTGTTTATTAAGAATAAGAATGAATTTATTCTGACATTATTTATATATATATATATATATATATATATATATATATATATATATATATATATATATATATATATATATATATAAGTTGGTTTTAAGTTTTACATTGTTATTATGATTTATTTGTACTAAGTACTTCATTTGTCATTATTGTTCATTTTAAGGACAAGAATTATTCATTTTTCTCACCTTTTTTTATGAATATCAAGCATTAAATAGTTCGGATGGTCCTAAAATCATCTTTATATGCAAAATATTAATTCATTTGTTTTATTTTCCCTATATTTAAATATTTTATAATTTTATTATTTAATAGTAATGATTATTGTTAAGTTTAAGGACAATTATTTATTTTGGCATTCTTTTCATAATAAATAATATGCTTAAAATGGTTCAGAAATTATATATATATATATATATATATATATATATTATAATTAAGCAGGCTGGTTAAAAAAAACAATAAATTATATTTTGCATAAATTAGATGGTTTGCATTTTATTATTATTTATTAGTACTAATTATTAACATTAAAAAATGCTAATTGGATTTATTAATTTTAAGGACAACATTGTTGTTTTTAATAAATATCAAGCATAAAATGATTCTTATGGTCCTAAAAATCGTCTGAATAATTTTATGCAAAATATTATATTTTCTATTTGTTATTATTTTTAAATAGTAATTAAATATAGTTAATTTTATTATTTTTATTATTATATTATTTTATTATCATAAAGTGGATCTGATGAATAATCAGAAATCCATTAATATAATTTCATTATTATTTTATATAGTAATTAAATATTGTTAATTTTATGACATATTTTATTACATATTTACGGAGCCCCTAAAGGGACGTGGTGGTGAAAAATTTTTTTAGGATGGGAGAATTTTTTTTTTTTAACTTTTGCGTTCCCTCGCAAAACTTTTGCGTTCCCCCGAGAAACTTTGCGTTCCCTCGCAAAATGTTTGCGTTCCCTCGCAAAGTTATTTGCGTTCCCTCGCAAAACTTTTGCGTTCCCTCGCAAAATGTTTGCGTTCCCTCGCAAAAAGTTTTGCGTTCCCTCGCAAAGATATTTGCGTTCCCACGCAAAACCTTTTGGCAGCTCGGACAGACACTTCCTGTTTAATGTCCCTCTGGCAGTGTTTCAGAGCTCCGTACGTTAATGGAGCGTTTCATAGTGTTTGAACTTGGACTCAAATATAAAGAAATGCGGTCAGTGCTTAACTCAAGCAGTTCAGTGAAGTTGGCAACATGCTATTCGAACTTCCCGGATCAATATTCTCACGTTGTTAAAACACAGACGACACAATCACAGTAGACAACGAGCTACAACCCAATTCTCATCAAAACGAGCTTTATAATATAAATTTGTCTTTAACCGGCCGACTGAGAAGCCAGAATAAGGGTCCGTCTGCAAAGTGCAAATCCCAAAAACCTTCTGCACATTTTATATTATTTAACATATTCAATAGCTTCACGGATACACTGTAAGCCTAGGCTACTGTCACCAAATTCAGTTCCAATAACTTTACCCTTTTTTAGGAAAAAATATCAGTAACTTGTTATACAGTGTAATGCCATCAAATTCAGTAAGAAAATATATTGCAAAAGCTATGGTTCTTACTATTATGTTAGCTGCGTACAGTACCAATTTGTAGGCCTACTTATTTTTTTATGTGCAATTACTTCCCAAACTGTGTTGTACAACCAAGATTAGAGCAGTAATGTGTGAACTAAATTTGGTGTGTTATATATATATATATATATATATATATATATATATATATATATATATATATATATATATATATATATATATATATATATATATATATAATGTGCAGAAGCAGTGCAGTATGACCAGTGGGTTTTCCATTGATGTGTAAACTGAATTGGGTGGTTTGTAACAATTAATGACTATTTTTAAATTTTTGACTATGAGTTGATGCTGTGGTCGTTTTTTGAATTATATTGCACATCGCACATGGTCCCTTCGGACTTGTCTCTCAGCCGCCTGCTCATGGAGATCCATTGACCTATATTATTAAGCTCGTTTTGTGGAGAATTGGGTTGTAGCTCGTTGTCTAGGTTACTGTGATTGTAAATAGGTGCCGTTTGTGTTTTAACAACGTTTAGCTGAAGAATATTGATCCGGGAAGTTCGAATAGCATGTGAATATATTGCCAACTTCACTGAACTGCTTGAGTTAAGCACTGACCGCATTTCTTTATATTTAGGTCCAAGTTCAAACACTATGAAACGCTCCATTAACGTACGGAGCTCTGAAACACTGCCAGCGGGACATTAAACAGGAAGTGTCTGTCCGAGCTGCCAACAGGTTTTGCGTGGGAACGCAAATATCTTTGCGAGGGAACGCAAAACTTTTTGCGAGGGAACGCAAACATTTTGCGAGGGAACGCAAAAGTTTTGCGAGGGAACGCAAACATTTTGCGAGGGAACGCAAAGTTTCTCGGGGGAACGCAAAAGTTTTGCGAGGGAACGCAAAAGTTTAAAAAAAAAAAAATTCTCCCATCCTAAAAATTTTTTTCACCACCACGTCCCTTTAGGGGCTCCGTACATATTATATAGAATATTATTTTTATTGTGATATTATTATTTTCATGATAGTATTCGAAGTATAAAGCGAGTCGTCTGGTGCTAAAATTAAGCAGAGTTTTTTTTCTAATGCAAAACATATATGTTTTTAATTTCTAATTCTTTTATTTAGTTATTTCCGTGCTAGTATAGACCGGCCGCCGCGCAGAATGTGTTTGTGTGCTGTTGTTGAGTGTGTGTTGCGTGTGCGTCGCTCATCTCTCCGTTGTGCTTCCCTCTGCTCTTCCAGCTCTAACTCCTCCTTTTCTTTATCTCCACCTGCAAACGTTCCCACTCTTCCTTTCTTTGCTCTTCTCCTCCTCTCGTCCTGGACCATGTGTGATAATGGGGATCTGGAGGACAAGCCGCCCGCTCCGCCCGTGAGGATGAGTAGCACGATCTTCAGCGGCGGCGGGAAGGATCACGCGCTCGCAGCCAATCACAGCTCCAAGCCTCTTCCCTCGGTGCCGGAGGAGCGCAAGCGCAACAAGATCATCTCCATCTTCTCCGGAGCCGAGAAGGGTGTGTATCAAAACGCACTTTTACACTCACCGGACAGTTTGGCCACTAGATTTTGTGGGTTACCGGCCATTCAGAACTACTACTAGCTAAAAAGAAAAAAAATGTGATTAACTACATACATCACAGCTTATATTTATAAAATTTGGATTTCATGTGTAGGGAATCTCGGGCTAAACTCAGATACAGGGAATATAGTTTTAATAACTAATCATGAAACATGATCGGGAATCAAACAAATGATAAAATTTAGAGGCCGACCGATAAATGATTTTGAAGGCCAATACAAATATTTTTGGGTTTTAAAATCCGATATATCGGCCGATATTTTATTTATTTATTTTTAAACTGGACATGATTGTCACAAATTTTGTCATGGGATGTTCTTTTAATTGTTATTCAAGCAATGTTTGTATCGTGAACAACTCGACGAGTGTTGCCGACAGGAACGGTGTAGAGCGCCCTCTGGTGGACAAACTATACAACTCCAACACTCATGACACGGTTCAAGCGTGTTTCGTCCGTTTTTATTTTATATTTGAAATATTCATTTATCGGCCATTATAACTGCCGATACCGATAGTTTGGAAAACGCCTAATATCGGTCTGTCTCTAATAAAATTACCCGTAAGTGAGTAAGTTGCCAATCTTGCCAATGCCACGAACAATTGTACTATCAATAATCGATCACACGAGGATCAACTTTCCTGTTCTATTACCTAATAGCCTACCTTTTTAAGTCTCAATACATTTGTAAAGCACGTAGATATGATCAGACTTTGAAATGTGCACTGTGATTCGATAGCGGTGTTAATAACATTAATGTCATACCGCGGCAGGTTAGGACCTGACGCGCATTTAATAATAATAATTAGCAATATCGTTTGTCATGATATTATACGTGCAGTTTTTAGGAACTGATTTTAATTTTAGAGTCTACCTAGCTCATTTGTAAACTTTTAAAAATGCAATTGTCGCAACAAATATGATTGAGAAAAGTGACGATGCACCTAAATCACTCTATATTTTAGCCTAAAATGTGGATGTTGAAAAGTGTGTTTATTTTTTAGTGTCTCCTCTTTTACACAGCTGCATGAAGACATTTCTAAGTGCTTTTTACCCCCGTCGTCATAATCTCAGGGCTCATCAAACCCACAGACCGACGCCGAGCCGTGAAACACACTTTGGCTTTCGTGTCTGCTGTACGTGTCGTGGTGTCTGTAGATGCATCACCTCGAGTCACGCTTCGCTCGCATTAGCAGCGCATCTCAGAGACGTGTCATGTTTTCTGGGTCAGAGTGAATCGCTTGAGTTCTGATGTTCACGAGATGTGTGTGTGTGTGTGTGTGTGTGTGTGTGGCTTTCCAGGTGGCCGAAGGAAAGACCGAGATAAAGAGCGGCCGGAGATCTCGCCGCCCTCAGACTTCGAGCACACCATCCACGTGGGATTCGACGCGGTTACTGGCGAGTTTACGGTCAGTATACGTATTCTTATGTTATATTAATTTTTATATTAATTTGTATTTATATATATTGCTGGTTATATATTATTCCAGCATTAATTTTTACTGGGTAACAGTTTTGATAAGAAATTTCGATAATCAATGTTTTTAAAAAGGTTTCAATGTGGAAATTCTTAGGATTGATTGGATTTTTTAGCATGAATTTGAAAGATTTTATGAAGTTGTTGTAAGATGCTTAATCGTATGTTTTTTATTTATTTTAGCTTAATAAACAATTTCAAATAATGTACCCAATTTAAAAGCATAGCTTTTATTAAAATTCCTGTCGAATATTAAACAGAAAGGTTTTATGTAGTTGTAATGTGTTATTTCTATCAAATCTATTAAAAAAAAACCCTAAAGATTCGATATAGTTGTTATTGTAAAAGTTTCTGACGTATTTTTTCAATTGTTTTCAATGAGAGCGCCGCATCACTGTTTTTGATTTTGATTTTTAAAAAAACTGTTTTTTACCCAGCTGTCCAATCACAGTGGACGAGGGGTGGGGCAAATACAAATTCTGCTTGCACAAAATCATTTCTAGATCGTTTCCTAATAGTCTGGGCGTGTATCTGGATATTTAAACGCTACTTTCCACCTTTTTTCAATGGAAGTCGTCTAATGGGTGGTTGCTAGGGTGCTGTAACTGGTTGCTAGGGGGTGGCTATGTCGATGTTACATCACTACTTATTGGCTGCTTGCTAGACGAGTCAAATGAGCTCACCCACAAGTCTCTATGACATTCTCATACAAAGATATGATCCCACAAACTTCGTGTCAATTTTAATTGTTGGGAAAGTTCCCGGACGAGCCCCCATTTTTTTCTTTTTTTCCATTTTTTTTTCTCTCTCCTTTGTCGCACTTTACGAACCGGCCATGACCCAAATCTAAGAGACTTTTCGCCCAACTTTTTCTCAGAAAATGTACAACAATTGCTTAAAGGGATAGTTCACCCCAAAATGAATATTCTGCCTGTAATTACTCATTACTCGTGTTGTTCAAGACTTTCGTTCATCTTTGGGACATCAGCTCTCAGATTTAATAAAAAGTGTCTTAATTTGGTTCTGAAGATAAACGAAAGTCCTACGGGGGTTGAACAACGTGAGGGCGAGTAATTACTGACAGAGTTTTCATTTTTTGAGTTTTTGAACTGAGAATTTTGACACTTTTTGGCCAAATTTCGTAATCATAAGATTTTAATGCACAGTAGAAATGATGCATAACCTAAACCAGATGCGGCATTTGAATTGGCAGTCAAACTAACGTCTGATAGCGAGGTGTAAGTGTGTTTCCTCCGTGTCCCGCAGGGAATGCCGGAGCAGTGGGCCAGATTACTGCAGACCTCCAACATCACCAAATCCGAGCAGAAGAAGAACCCGCAAGCCGTTCTGGACGTCCTGAAGTTCTACGACTCCACGGGCAACGGCCGGCAGAAGTACCTCAGCTTCTCCTCAGGTCTGCGGCGCGCCGGCGCTTGTGCCGATATAAGTCCAGTGTCGCGTCATGTCGTACTGACCGCTTTTCTTGTTTATGTGTAGAGAAGGACGGATTTCCCTCTGGTGAACAATCGGTATGTTATTTTACACTCATTCAGATGCTGTAATAGTTTTATTGTTTTGTTTTTTATATATATATTTTTTTTGCTCAGCTCTGAGAGCTGAATAAATTAGCTTTCCATTTGATGGTTTGTTGGGATAGGACAGTATTTGGTCGAGATCCAACTATTGAACTTCTGGAATCTGTATTTATATTCAAGATTGTGCTGCATCCGCTCACGAAAATACATTTTTAATATATTTATGTTAAGAAATTTTCAAAATATCGTAATTTTCTATTGATTTTTGGAATAAATGAAAAATCGATATTTTTGACCCATGCGACGTGTTGTTGGCTATTGCCACAGGTATACCAGTGCGACTCCTGACTGGTTTTGTGATCCAGGGTCACATATAAGTTTTTAGTTTTGGATTCTCTGATTTAATTTAAATTTGAAAGGTTTAGTAACTTTGTCTTTTTGTATTTTTTTTATTAGTTTTTAGTTTTTTAGTTCTTTTTAGCACATCAAGTTAATATAAATAAGGTGAAACGTTGCTTTGGCTGAAATATAAACCAGTGTTATTTTAGTTATCTTATTATAGTTTTTATTAATATTTTGAATGGGTCTTTATTTTTATATTTTCTGTTTTAATTGTAATTTTTGTTAAAGTGTGTTGTTTTGTTGTCACAAAAGTTTTTGTTTTTAATACATTTATATACAGTTTTCATTTATTTTTTTATTTCAGTTTTAGTTATTTTAGTACATCACGTTAAACGAAGTAATGTCGAAACATGTTGGCAACTATCTGATATAAAGTAAGTTATTATATTTATTTTATTTAACATTTATTTTTATTTAAAGCAACAAAGTTTTATGGTTTATTTTTATTTTTTATTTTAACTAAGATAACCCCAATATACACTTATTTTATATTAACGTTATTTTATTTCAAGTAATGTATAGTAATTTTTATATTTAAAAAATAACTAAATAAAAAACTAAATAATAAAATATGTTAGCAACTAAATTAAAGTAAATCTAGTAAATTTTTCATTTACTTTATTTTATTTCAGTTAATATTTATTTTATTTACAGCAACAAGATTTTTTTAACGATTTAATTTAACAATTAAAAACCCTAAATAAACAAACCTAATTTAACTTATCAACTTTGATTTCAATTTTATTTTAAGCTACAAAAATTCTTTTACAGGTTTTTTGACTTAAGCCTGGTCTTTTCCGATTATAATTACACTGCTTTCCTTCCCTAAAACCTGCAGCCTGTCAAGAAAACACCAGAGCCTTCGTCCCCAATCAAAGCGGTGGATGATGATGACGAAGATGATGACGATGAGGAGGCGCCGCCGCCTGTCGTCGCACCTCGACCAGAACACACTAAGAGCGTAAGAAATTAAAAAACTCTTTTAGTGTTGTCTATCTATCTAGATATCTATCTATAGTAATATAACTGATCAGTGTGTCATTATGATTTCAGGTATACACTCGCCCCTCTGTCATCGACCCGCTCCCTCCCCCCGTGACGTCCCCAGATAGCGAAGTCGCGTCCAAGGCCACCGACCGGCAAAGACCCAAAAAGGGCAAGATGACCGACGAGGAGATCATGGACAAGCTCAGTACGTCACTTTACGCGTAGTTCTTTGTGCATTTTCACTGTTTTTTTGCGAGACTCAAATCACGTGTTTGTTCTCCGACAGGAACCATCGTCAGTATCGGAGATCCAAAAAAGAAATACACACGATACGAGAAGATCGGACAAGGGTAGGCCGGAGAATTTTGCGCAACATGTTCATTGAATGGAGATTAATAACGGTTTCTGTCCACAGAGCTTCGGGAACTGTGTTCACCGCCATCGACGTTGCCACTGGACAGGAGGTAATGTAAACGAGCGAGAAATGCGTTTTCTTTTCTTAGTTTTTCCACGTTCTCATCATCACGATGCGTTTTCGTCTCTCAGGTGGCCATCAAACAGATCAACCTGCAGAAGCAGCCCAAGAAAGAGCTCATCATCAATGAAATTCTCGTGATGAAGGAGCTGAAAAACCCGAACATTGTCAACTTCTTAGACAGGTAAACGCTCTTCAAGTAACTTCAACTGGCCTCGTCAAAAAGTTGACGTTATTAATTGAAAAAGTTTCGAAAACGAAAATAGCGAATCGATTTTAACGGCCTTTTTATTTATTAATTTATTTTTTAATGTGTTTTAGGTTTACAGATAATATAGGACACAGAACATGTAGGTAGGGTTGTAACGGTATACTGGTATGGTGGTTTATCGCGATATTGACATGTACGATTATCAATTTTTTTTATTTAGTAAACCTCTGTTGCGCAGATCTGCAGACACAACCAAAAGCTGTTACATTTCAATAATATATTTGCATTAAATCATAGAATCCAGACGAATTATATCAGACAACCCAGAATTTCTGAGGAAATAAAATTAATTTCATAAGACTCTATTATCACTATCATAAAAATAAGTTTTATGAATTCAATTGATTAAACATGTTTGTTCTAATGGGATATTTAAGTTTTCTTTATTATTTTTTCAAAAGGTATACTTTTTTTCATTAAAAAGTTTGTTTTAATAAACCATGTGTTCAGCCAAAAAAGCCTATCTGTTTTCATTCATTTTAGGGTCATTGTAGCTTATGATTATAATAATGATAATAATAGATAATTAGGGCTGTGCAAAAATTAATTGCGATTAATCGCATCCAAAATAAAAGTCTGTGTTTACATAATATATTTGTGTGTGCTGTATGTAATTATTTTGTATATATAAATACACACACATGCTTGTATATATTTAAGAAAATGTGTTATTCATATATAAAATATTTATATTTATATAATATAGATTATGTATTTATATATATTTACAGAATTTAAGTGCAAATAATTCTTAAATATATACATGCATGCAGAGGTATTTATATATACTAATTATATACAGCACACACAAATATATTATGTAAACACAGACTTTTATTTTGGATGCGATTAATCGCTATTAACTTTTGCACAGCCCTATAAATAATGTTTCTTTAATACCATAAACCGTGAAACCGTGATATTTTCAGAGACTATCATCATAACGTGAAAATCTCATACCGTTACAACCCTATATGTAGGATACTGGGAAAAAGTTTGCTATTACTTACAAGCGTTTCCCGCCAATTACACAGCATTTCCCGCCAAATTTAATTTGCTTTTTTTTTCCATTCAGAAATATCGCTGACTTGTGCGTCTCAAGTGCCTCTTTACGCTCGTCCTGTTAGGTGTCCGAGGAATTGCCTGTATTTGGTGTTAAAATTAGAGCCAGACCGATGTTATCGGCCGATATTAGGCATTTTCCAAACGGTATCGGCGGTTATAATGGCCGATAAATGAATATTTAAAAAATAAAATAAAAACGGACGAAACACGCTTCAATCATCTCTCCTTGGCCTGTTATATTGAAAATGTATGTTTTACAATTTGCAGTATGACGTTATCTATTGCTAAATTATAGACTAGCTAACCACAAAGCTAGCTAACGCCACTATCATCAGTGGAAGACCGCTAACGTTAACATTAACGCGCTTGGAAACCACAATGAACTGCCCAAATAAAGTAATGATTACTGTATTTATAACTAGCATATCTCTAGTTACAGTCCCTGCATTGTAAAATGTAAGTTGTAAAATGTAAGAAAAGCTTTTCTTTTACACGTGTGTGAAATCCAACAATATTTAATAAAAAATAAATAAATATCGGCCGATATATCGGAATTTAAAACCCAAAAATATTTGTATCGGCCTTCAAAATCCTTTATCGGTCGGGCTCTATTGAAAATGTTAGCGTCTTTAGAAAAGGAAAATCGATTCAATGAACACTAATGTCTCGAATCGAACAGGAAGTGACAGCCCTAATGCTAATGAGAGTGTTAATTGTGTGTGTGCTGCAGTTTTCTGGTAGGTGAGGAGCTGTTTGTAGTGATGGAGTACTTGGCCGGCGGCTCGCTCACAGATGTCGTAACAGAAACGTGTATGGACGAGGCTCAGATCGCCGCCGTGTGCCGAGAGGTGCGTTGAAGCCGCCGCTCGCTAGATTTATAAGTTTATGGGAAAACCCTGATGATGGCGCTTAACTAACGACCTTCCTCTTGTGTGTTATCTCCCAGTGTTTGCAAGCTCTGGAGTTTCTGCACGCTAATCAGGTCATTCATCGAGACATCAAGAGTGACAACGTGCTTCTGGGAATGGACGGATCTGTCAAGCTCAGTATGTTCTCCACCACTTTGCCTTAAGCATGAAGTTCACTTCGAACACTGAACAAAGATGTCGATTGTGGTCGGGCACACACTCACTGAAAGGTGGCGTCACACGTTCCCGTGTTTGGTTTAGCAGCTCGCTCTGAACAGTACGTCTCTTGTGAGCCAAAACTAGCTGACTAAAGAAACAGCAAAAAGGCTGTTAATAGATGTACAAACAGATTAAGGACATGATATCCAAGAGAAAAAAGTGCCCAACAGCACTTAAAATGCATTTGAAGAGATGTTGGTAATTTTGATGTACGCTGGTAATGATTAGCGCGCGCTGGTTAGCATTATGTTCATCATCTCCGCAAATCTTCACCCTAGACATTCAGTGTGAATCAAACTAGCCAACACTATCTCACGCCCAATTCGTACGAATTCGACGAATGATATATAAAATATATATTTTATATTAAAATATGTAAGTTTTAGCAAAATCGTACTAATTCGTACGAGTGAGGTCGTATGAATTGTTACGACTTAGCCACTTTTTAATCATTCGTCGAATTCGTACGACTTGGTCGTGAGATCGGGTTGAACTAGCCCTAAACTAATCAAATCAGATGCAAATGAGGACAGGATCTCAGTCATGAAACAAGCAAAACAAACTTCTAAGTTGGTTTATGAAACAACATTTTTGTCAATTGTCCCATTTAATTGACGCAATTCAGGTTTTACGAGGAATTTTCTCACGCTTCATGAATGCGGGCGATAACTTCTTCAATACATCCCATACTTGTTGTCATTAGCCTCAAATATGGCATCTACTGATACTAATATACTCCATCTAAAGGTCCATTAGTGTCCTTTGTCAAAAGCGTAGAGATGTATAAAGCGCGAGTCGCTTACAAACCAAGTAGCTTTTTTTCTGTTTTCCGAGGAATCGATGACACTCCCGATTGTGAGGATTTCTATTGGAGTGAATGGATTTAGCTCACGAAATTTAACCTGTTTAACCTAACTTTACTTCATTATATTACTATTAAATCCTAATCTAGTCATGACAAACTATATATCATTGGAAAGGTCAGACTCCAAAATAGATATTTTAGGTCTGTTTTTTTTTATTACAAATTATGAATGAACAGTAATATATGAATTTATGACAAGAGTGCGCCTCAAAAAATCGACATCATTACAGGAGTTTCTGACCTTCGTCACAAAAAGTCGAAACACACTTTTAATAATTGAAACATTGGTTTTTAGTGCTAGAAGTTCATAATAAAACATGATTAGTTTTTGTCAATAAAAAAAGATAAAATTATATTTTATCTTATTTTATTTATCTTATATATTATTTTGTTTTATTTATATATTTTTTAATTATATTATATATATTTATATATATATATATAATTTTTATTATTATTATATCACATATTTTAGTAGTTATCATAAATTAGGTATCATTTAAAAGCTTACGAACTCAGAATTCATCCTGTGAAAATCGTTTTGAAATTGGACGTTGCGTTACCATAGAAACGGTATTTTTTTTTATTAGACCCCTCCCCTTTTGGGCATCATCTTTCATAATTTATTATGAAAACCTTTTCTAATCTTGACAAAACACGTTGTCAAAAAGGTCTGAGTCTCAAGGTTCCATATTTAGTGACAGAAGTGATATTTGGATAGAAATTTATTAATTCGTTATGGCACAATGCATACAATTAAATTCAATGGAACTCAATGGCACCCGGTGGCTATTTTTGGTACTACGCCTAAACAAAATCTCATGGGAACTTCAATTTTTGTGATATCAACTTCAAATCTGGAACACAACTTGGTTGGATATATAGCTTACATTTTATAGTAAAACATATTTTGTAAAATATATATATATTTCATATAAAAATAATATTAATAAAGTATATTTGATTTACTGTAACTTATAACTTCCATAACTTTTTCATAGTTTAATTTTTTTGAAGTGCTTTCACTTTAGTAATAATCTGCTGATTGTTTTCTTTAAAACAAGACCAAACTTAGGTCTATATTCCAAAGCATTCTTGAATTACAACCATTTAAGTTTGTATAGTGCATTTTAATGTCAATTATCAAAAAGGGGGGTGACAGGTAAAGGGTTAAATCCTCAAATTGTCATGAAATTAAACAAACCGTGTCTAGTATTGTTTCTAAACTTTCTATTGTCTCCTTTGCAGCGGACTTTGGGTTTTGTGCCCAGATCACTCCTGAACAGAGTAAGAGGAGCACTATGGTGGGCACGCCATATTGGATGGCTCCGGAGGTGGTGACGCGCAAAGCCTACGGACCCAAAGTCGACATCTGGTCCCTGGGCATCATGGCCATCGAGATGGTGGAGGGAGAACCGCCGTACCTCAACGAGAACCCACTGAGGGTATGTTGGCGACATTGGCCGCGTTTCCATTGCAGATTTGCGCAAATCTTTTCCGATACTTTGTAAATGTCGATAAATGTTTGCGAAATTTCCATTAACCGATGTTGTGTGGCTAAAACGTTGTTTATTCCTCTCGCGATCAGTTATTCCTGAAATCATGGCAACAGATGTTGGTAGGTTTACGTATATCCTACACTATCTCACGACCAATTCGTACGAATTCGACGCATGATTAAAAAGTGTCTAATTCGTACGACCTCACTCGTACAAATTTGTACGATTTGTCTAAACCCACGTGATGGTTAGGTTTAGGGGCGGGGTAAGGGGTAGGTCATTCGTACGAATTCATACGAATTGGCCAATTCGTAAAATATGTACGATTTGGCAAAAATTGAGTGAGGTTGTATGAATTAGTACGAATTAGACACTTTTTAATCATGTGTCGAATTCGTACGATTTGGTCGTGAGATCGGGTTGGTATATCGCAGCCACTGGACATTATTATTAATGGAAGGAAGTGTGTGTTAATTTGAGTACGCAGACAGACAATGCAAGATTTTTTCATTTAAGCCATTTAGTTGACTAATTTATATTAATAAGCCATAAATCATATATAAAATACAAAAAGCCTAATCGGCTAACGATCTTTCCTCCTCAGGCGCTCTATCTGATCGCCACCAATGGGACTCCGGAGTTGCAGAGTCCTGAAAAGTTATCGCCCATCTTCAGAGACTTCCTCAGTCGCTGTCTGGAAATGGACGTGGAGAAGAGGGGTGGAAGCAAAGAGCTTTTGCAGGTAAACCAGCCAGCAGCTAGAACTAGCGATTAGGTTTGGGGATCGAGAATTGAGGTCAGGAATCGGATTTTAATTTCTATTCGTCTATTCAAAAGGGCTTTAAACAATTCAAGGGCGAGACATTTTCTGTTCGAAGTGTGTGGCGTGTGTAACTATGGGCGAACAACAAAAGACAGAGAAAATTCACTCTGAATAACTTCTTTGTAATGTATATTTTACTTATAAAGTTTCTGAACCTGATTAACATACAAAATCTTAAAACACTTTCAAATTTGCCAATGCTATTTTTTTAAAGATGCTTGCCTTTTAATATTGCTTGACATTTATATTCGAAAATGTATTTTAAATTTATACTAGTTAGGCTAGTTATTTGTCAATGGTATTTTTTAGGGATGGGCAACGATTAATCGCATCCAAAATAAAAGTTTGTTTTTACGTAAAATATGTGTGTGTGGTGTGTATATTTATTTTGTATATATATAAAGGGCTGTCAAAACGATTAATCGCGATTAATCGCATCCAAAATAAAAGTTTGTTTTTACATAATATATATGGGGGCACTGTGTATAATTATTTTATATATATATATATATATATATATATATACATGCATGTATATTTAAGAAAAAAATATCATTTATATATAAAATATTTATATATAACATAAATTATATATAAATCTATATACAGAATATACATGAAAATATTTCTTAAATATATACAAGCATGTGTGTGTATTTATATATATATATATATATATAATAATTATACACAGTGCACCCACATATATTATGTAAACACAAACTTTTATTTTGGATGCGATAATTTATAATCGCGATTAATTGTTTTGACAGCCCTAATAAATACACACACATGCATGTATATATTTAAGAAATATTTGCATGTATATACTTTATATATATTTTTACATAATTAATATTATGTATAAATATAAATATTTAATATATTAAGAACACATTTTTCTTAAATATATACATGCATGTGTTGGTATTTACATATACAAAATAATTATACACACCACACACACATATATCATGTAAACACAAACTTTTATTTTGGATGCGATTAATCGTTGCCCGTCCCTAGTATTTTTAAACCACAGGCAAAGTTCCTTGTGTAAGTGTTCTTTAGCCTGTTGATTTTTGATCATGATATTTATATATTTAGCTACAATTAAATGTTTTGCAATGGGAATGATATGTTGTTGTTTTTTTTTCCTTATCGGAATTGTTAAAATTCGAATGATTCCCAACCCTTCTAGCGTTTAAGCAATAGCATGACTCCATTGATCGTCCTTCTGTCTCCTCAGCATCCCTTCCTGAAGCTGGCCAAACCTCTCTCGAGTCTCACTCCTCTCATTTTGGCTGCCAAGGACGCCATGAAGAACAACCGCTAGCGTCCCGCTACGAACGAGCTGTGCCCGAAAGCACGGCGAACTGCTGAACACTCGAAATCTGTGCCAGGCGTTTTTACCAGTGTCAACGACATATCCATGTTGCCAAAACAAAACTACAAGCATTTAATTTGGGTCTTTGCCTGTTTTTAACCCTGTATTGGCCGCTGTGGTATTGGGGGGTATTAGATGTCCTCCTGCTCTCATTAGATTCTTGTTGGAACGGTCTGTGTTTTATGTATGAACTCTTCCACTCTTTGGCTCCTATAGACCTCATATGCTCCATAGTTGATGACTCAAATCAATCATGGTGATTTCTGATCCAGCTGGAGACCTTTTGTTAGTCTTTCTGTAGCCAGAATCACGACTGAAAACTGTGTAAGCCGACTCCTGTTCTTGACCCGAAGGGAAGAGCACCGACCTTACTGATACACACCAACTGCGAGCGGTGAATGATTTTTTGTAGTCACTTGTGCCTTTGTTGTTATTCCAGCAAACACCTTTATACTTTGTCTAAAGAGGCAGATTTTTGCCATTTGAACTTCCTCTAACCTGAGACGAAACTTTCATGTGATGAAATGTGTATATGACGTCCTTCGAAGAAGCGTAGCATTTCAGTCGTTGTAGTTAACCGAAAGCAGGACACGTAGATTAGATTGTGTATGTTTGTGTACATGAACACTTTCGCGTCGTTTTAGTAACTAACGGTTTGTTATGAAGTCAATCCAGTTGTCGATAAGTCATGATGTGAGAACTATTTTTATGCTTTTCAGTCACTCGTTTTGCAAGTAAAAACCGGATTCCTGCAAATTCTGTGAACGATAGTCATTGCAACATTGTGTACATCTCTTGTTCTTCATTAAAAGAGGACTTGAAACTTGAGATTAGAATAAACTCTCTCTCGAGGGCTCTTTTGTAGTCTGTTTAAACCTGCTCGTGAGTTAATGGGGTCGTTCCTGTTATGAAATACCATTTATACCACCAACTAAATGAATATGCTTGCATGTGTTGAAATGTAAGGATTTTTCTTTAAAAGGTTTTAGTGGCCTTTTAGAAATATGTTAATCAAGCTCTTAAGTGCTTAAGCTTGGCCATATTGACAGTATTATTTGCTTAGTGGGTGATTTTCCAACGTGAGGTAATTTGGCAACTTGAAGCTATTTTTAACCTTTAATATTTTTAATATTCGTCTTCTACCCTTTTGACTTTTCTTTGAATTTGATATCTAGATATGTGGGAGTGGACTGTTTTAGAGTGGGTCAAACTAACGTCAAAAATCATTGGGAAATTCATCAAATCAATACTTGTTTTTTAATCAAAGATGATGTGAAATTCTGGAGGTTGATATCGAAATCTAGATTTTTTTAGTTAAAAACATCTGCTCAAAGTAAATTGACTTTAAATTCACTTGTGTTTTTGATAAAAGAAAACGGGGGCGCTATTTTCTGTCGCGCCGCAAAAGAAAGAAAAAATACAAACCTCAACGGTCGTCGAGCAAGCCCTCAGGAGGAGCACGAGTATCATCACGAAGACCAGCTAGGATCGAAGTCGATTATCTGTTTAAAGTTGTCCATTCTTATCTTGAATTCACTCCTGAAGAAAACATTAAAGTTGTTTAAGTAATTTGGCGTCAAAAATCAGCTTTTGGGTTGAGATGGAATGCTTGAATATTACGGGCGCCTGTTGGTGAGTACGTAACGTTACGTTACCTGAAAATGTTTACATTTGTTCGAAAATTATGTGGCGATCAAGTTGTTTGTTAGGCTTTTCTACTATACAAAGGTTTTCATCCGTAAGATTTTCGTCTTCGTTTCATAAAAACTTAAATTTTTGCTCAAGTTGTGCGTAGGCCTAGCTACACAAAAATATGGCTTAGGCCTATTCGTCGTTAAGTTTGAGTTTTAAACGACGTCTTTTCCTTTACTAAACATTAACGTACAACTATGAAGAGTTGAGATGCAAAAGCCTCTAAGTGTCATTTGAAATTTTCTTCTAAAATGATCATTTTTATCAAGCTTGTATATTTAAGTTCAGTAATTTCACTTAAATGGCAATGGAGATTACGTATTAATTGTCATTTAAGTGAAATTACTGAATTTAAATATACAAGTTTCGAAGTTTGATAAAAATGGTCATTTTAGAAGAAAATTTCAAATGGCATTTAGAGGCTTTTGCATCTGAACTATTTATATATAGTTGTATATATAGTTGTATATATATTTACTAAACATTAGTAAACGGCGTCTTATCTTTTATTAAACATTACAACTATATATAAATGTGTGTGTGTTAGTTTCTATTACAGTATTTCTTGAATATTTGCAGTCATACACTTTTAAGTAGCCTAAAGCCTAAGTTTGCTGATTTGATCAAATTGCGAAGGTTTTTGAGTTGTCAAAACCTTGGTCTGTTTGTGAAAACCATTGAACGAAAAATCACTGTTAGCATTTAATTTAGTGAGAACCTTAATCCAATATGAATTGATGTAATACGCTTGAGAATATATTTATTTTTGGGTTGGAGCGCCACCTAATGGTTGTTTAATATTAAACTCAGTCCAAAAACGTTTCTCTGTAAAGATAGCTTGACTTTTTCCTAACAATTTAAACAACTGTCTATATGTCAGGGACTCCAGTGTTTATGTTCAGGGACATTCCGCTATTCTTTGTAAGTTGCATTCATGAATTCTTAAGTTCATAAGTCTTTCTCTTGTATTCATATATCATGTCTTTTTCATGTAGTCTTTCTCTTCTCAAAGGGAGCTGCTGGGGCATTGAGATGTCTGTTGGAGGTTAGTATTTTTTAGGTTAGTCCTCTTGCCTAACTGTTGACTACTGAGATTTATAGTAATGGATAAGCTGTGGACATGTTTTTAGTAATGTGTGTTTTGTGTTTAGCTTATTGTGTCCCGGGCAAAAGTGACCATCATGTGAGCATTGGTGGTTCAGTGGTAGAATTCTCGCCTGCCACGCGGGAGGCCCGGGTTCGATTCCCGGCCAATGCAGCAGATCTTTTTCAAGATTTTTCTGACGCTTACAAACAAATTCTTTTTTTATTTGTGTTCAAGTGTGTGATGTTGTGACTTATATAAACATTTTCTCAATGTTCTGACCGCTCATTAATCATTATAACCTTATGTATCCATATGACTTTCTGTGGAGATACAATTACATTTACTGTTCTAACAACAAATATTGGATCAAATTGTATATGTAGTAGTTAGATATTGTGTTAATTTCTATTTCAGACCCTGCTTAGAAATAAAGAGTGCTTCAACGTAAGAGATTCAGATCAGGAGCCCTCAACATAAGAAGTGCCGCGATACAACCTGAAGGTAAGATTTGAGTTAAAACAGTTGTCACTAAAGTTTATATTTCAAAACAAAATCTTTGGTAACGCTTCCTTTTACAGTCCAGATGTAAATACTATGTACTTATTTTAGTAACTACAATAACTGGGTAATAACTAGTACTAACCCTGCCTGAACCTACCCCTAAACCTACCCCTGTTCGATGTACTTACCTTATATTAGCCAGTACTTTCTAGGTAAGTACACTGTAAGTACTGTACTGAAAAAGGAAGCGTTACTAAATCTTTAAACAAGTTAAAATCCGACATCGAAGACAGTAACGCTAGCTTTGAAAGCGTCTGTGAAACATGTGTGATCACTCCTCGTTAGTATAGTGGTAAGTATCCCCGCCTGTCACGCGGGAGACCGGGGTTCGATTCCCCGACGGGGAGGTGATGCTTTTTTTCTCCACGTGTATTCACTGGAGAACTCAGTTTTAGACTCTCTTTGTATGCATAAATCCTACGATCACTGAAAAACGACAAATTGTTTAATTCTTAAATTAAAGATAAAAGTGTTGCATACAGAAAAATATGGCTTAGGCCTATTTGTCGTTAAGTTTGAGTATTAAAAATCAATGCTCTTTATTTTAAGATACGTTTCGTGACTGCTTGATCTTTACGTTTTGCTTGAAAAGTAGATCGTGGGCATCTTCAAGATCGATAACCATATAAAATCGAGCATGATGGGCTTTTAAAATAGTTTACAACAATACGACTGTGTGGGTTTTCACCACTGCTTTCTGTGGCTGCTATCTCAGGCCGGTTAGCTCAGTTGGTTAGAGCGTGGTGCTAATAACGCCAAGGTCGCGGGTTCGATCCCCGTACTGGCCAATGATTTTTGTCTTCGTGACTAATTTTAGCTTTGAAATTCTCATTTACAATAATAAGAGGTAGAATTGAACGGGCATGTGTGATTTTACTGACTAAATATGAAAAAAATATATTTGTCAACATTAATTAATGCAGTAAAATAATAATAAATATGTTTTGCATAATTTATTAATCTTGTTTTATTTTAAGTTAGGTAATTTCCTTGCGTTTTTTTAATATGCTTATTTTTTATTTCAGTTTTAGCTATCATAAAATACTCAAATATACTATACGCTGTAAAAATATTGTTGGTTTAACTTAAAAAAAAGTTAGTAACCTGGTTGCCTTAAAATTTTAAGTTGATTGAACTGGAAAAAGTGAGTTAATACAATGAAGGAGAATGATTTAATCATCGGAAACTCAAAATAATAAGTTATCTCAACTAAATAAATTATTTAAGTTGATTTAACAAAAGAAAAAATGTTGTGATAACAAATCTTGAGAATGATTTTTTTTACAGTGTAGTTTTTAATATTTTGATATGAAATTACTTTTAATGTGAGTTAATTTCACTTTTAGTTATCTTCGAGAAATAATTTGTATTTTTGAGATGTTGAATGTGAATGTATGTTGAATTTAACATATATTAAATAAAGATTTTAGAATGTTTAAATAAAATAAATTTTTTATTTAAATTTCTAATTTAAAAAAATAAATTTTATTTAAATTTTAAATTTCTTAATATTTCACTGGTAACACTTTACAACAAGGTAAAAGTATCTTATTGTATAACTAACTACCTTACTTAACATGAACTAAGAATAAACAATAGTTCTTCAGTATTTATTAATCTTACTTAATATAAATTTCAACATTTACTAATCAAATGTTATATTAGTTAACATTAGCACTGTGAACTAACATGAAACAAATTACAACAGCTGGATTTTTACATTAAGTAATGTTAACTAATGAACCTTATTGTAAAATGTTACCTTTTTATTTCAAGTAACAGAAATGTTTTTTAATGGTTTTAGAGACCCACTAGGTGGCAGTGTTTATTAGTCAACCTGACATAAATCAATGCCTAATGCTTAAGTAAAAATCTCTGAATTTCCACAGACTGGACCATCACACGAGATGAGCAAACGTCATTTCTTGTCTCAAAACAAAAAATTTTGCCCCGTGTGAGGCTCGAACTCACGACCTTCAGATTATGAGACTGACGCGCTGCCTACTGCGCCAACGAGGCCTGATGTTGGAGTGAGCAGTGTCCCCTCATGTTACACCACCTTGATTTTCCAACTACAACAGGTAAGGCTGAGTTTTCATGCTTCATAGATTTACGTGCACATCTTCTGCAATCCCAAACGCTAGTTTGTGCAAAAATATTTGACAAACAATTTAAACAATGAGATGCACGCTCCTCCACTAGAGGGAGCCAAAGCGAACGGCCACTTTTCAAAGGTGGCCTTGAATAGGTCAGTGTGTTTTTTTTCAACCTAAGGTTTGTGTCAAAAAACCCCTTTTGATAAGAACACGGCATCTCCGTGTGCCACGTTATCACATGCTGTTAGCAAATACAGCGTCGGTGAGCTCGTATCTTTCTTTCTGCTCAGCACAGCCAGCTGTGCACTACACCGTTAGAAACATCATGTCAGGGCTCAATGCCTCGCTGGGCTACTTCTTATCTATAGTAGGGGTGAGTGCGGTAGGAAGGGTGATACTCGCACGATCGAGGCTACGATGGACTTTCCTGAGCGAGTTTATCGCCGCGTTCGCGCTCGCCGCATGTCGGCTTGAAGTGGACACCATTGCGGAGGTGGGTCAGTGGGCCGGGGCGCTTGGGCCCGACGTGGCCATCACTATGCTTTTCCTATCCATCGCTATTCATGGCGTCATCATGCAAGGCGTAAGCGGGAATCCATCGGTGACGTTAATGGGAGTCCTCCAGAGAGACGTCGGCGCGGTGGCAGGCGTCCTCAGCGTCGCGGCGCAGTTACTCGGCGCGCACTTAGCGCTCGTAGTCGCCGGAAAGTACTGGGAAATGGAGCTGACGGACATGCACATGATTAAGAATCTGATGATGTCCGAGTGCAGTACGTCGCTGCGGGTCTCGGCGCTACAGGGAGCGTTAGCCGAAGCGCTCGGCGCCGTGACCTTTCACCTGGTTTACCTCGTCCTGAAGAGCCGCTCGCAGCTGCTGAGGATTCCCTTACTCGCTCTGCTGCTGACGTTCATCGCTTACGCAGGTGGGCTTTTGCGTCGGACACAATGATTACAATTATAATGCTTTTATCAAATATTGTACATTTAAATTCGTGTATTAAATAGAAATTGACAAGTTAAAATGCATGTTAAAATTAAAAATTGTAGATTAAAAATGCATAATGATTATAGAATGTTTAATTATATTGCATTATTGAATAAGTGATGTAGATTAAAACAATTTTTGATTGTAGATTTCTAAAAAATTTAGATTGATTTCAAATGCGCGTATTAAATTAACTTGTAGATTTTAAACGCATATATTAGAGAATGATTGTAGATTTAAAATATATCAAATAAGGATTATGTATTTAAAATGCATATAATGTAAATTTCAAATGTATATATTAAATGAAAGATTGAGATTGCAAATTCACATATTTGATTAAAACTTGTAGATTTCAAATGCATATATAAAATGACTGCAATTAAAATGCATATTTTACACAAGAATTGCACGTTTAAAATAAATATATTAAATAAGTATTATGTACCGGTATTAAAAATGCATATATTGAATAAGGATTGTAGATTTCAAGTTAAAAATGTACTTTAAATGCATATCTTATAATAAATAAAATGTAGATTTCAAATGCATATGTTAAATAAGAATTGCATTTTAAATTTAAATATTGAAGATTTCAAATCCATATTACAATAAAAAAAATTTGATTTTTAAATGCATAATGATTATAGAATGTTTAATTATATTGCATTATTGAATAAGTGTTGTAGATTAAAAAAATTTTGATTGTAGATTTCTAAAAAAATTAGTTAGATTTCAAATGCGCGTATTAAATTAACTTGTAGATTTTAAACGCATAATATATTAAAGAAAGATTGTAGATTTAAAATATACTAAATAAGGATTATGTATTTAAAATGCATATACTGTAGATTTAAAATATATATATATATATATATATATATATATATATATATATATATATGAAATGAAAGATTGAGATTGCAAATTCACATATTTAATTAAAACTCGTAGATTTCAAATGCATATATAAAATTACTGCAATTAAAATGCATATTTTACACAAGAATTGTACGTTGAAAAATAAATATATTAAATGAGGATTATGTACTGGTATTAAAAATGCATATATTGAATAAGGATTGTAGATTTCAAGTTAAAAATGTATTTTAAATGCATATATTAAATGAAATAAACTGTAGATTTTAAAATAAGAATTGCATTTTAAATTTAAATATTGAAGATTTCAAATCCATATTACAATAAAAAATTAGATTTTTAAATGCATAAATCAAATTTTTAAACAAAGCAAAAATTTAAATAAGGACTGTTGCTTTCAAATGCATATATTACATATAGATAGATTTAGAGTGCATATATAAAATAATAACTGCACAGTATACAACATGAAGAAATTTACTCTGGAGAACATCTTGACTCTTTCTCTCACTAGGAAACAACTACACGTCTGGATATGTGAATCCGTCCCTCGCGTATGCGCTAACGTTCCCCTGTCCTGGACACTCTTTCTTAGCGTATTCTCTCGTTTACTGGCTCGGGCCTCTTATTGGTGAGTCAGAACATTTCAGAAATATTATATTAGTCAATGTGATGAATTTTTTCAGTTTAAATACGTACACCATGTTTTTTTTTTTTCCAGGCATGAGTCTTGCGCTCTTCCTGTATTTGGGAAACATCCCTCTGCTGTTCAGCAGGAATCTCCTTTACTCCAAGAAGGCACGTTTCCGGGTGCCCAAAGGAAAAACGTCCGAAGACTGACGGACGTAAAAACAGCACTGATATGGTCGCTTTGTGAACCGTCACGAAACATATGATGTTAAACGTTCAATCTGTTGGTTTAAATTATGAAAAACACTGTTCATCTTCTGTAATTTATCCTGTTACACTGAGTAAAAGTGTTGAGTTTGTTCCTCTGCTGTCAGACGTGAATTTTAGGAGCCAAAGAACAGTCAAGCCTGCTTAAGTAATATGTTCATTTAATAGATGGCAAACAGATTTAATGAGCAGGTGGCACTGTTGTTTACTAATGAAAAAGAGAGGGAGACTAAGGTAAAGAGATAATTGCAAATAACAGCACATGGCCGGTTGTGTATAAATGCCCACATTGTAATAATAGCTACAATAAAACAGAAGTGTAGTCTTCCAAAACTGCTGATCTTCTTCATTACGGCCTGTTTAGAGGAAAAAAATATCAATTAGGGCTGTGCAAAAATTAATCGCATCCAAAATAAAAGTCTGTGTTTACATAATATATTTGTGTGTGCTGTATATAATTATTTTGTATATATAAATATACACACATGCATGTATATATTTAAGAAAATGTGTTATTCATATATAAAATATTTATATAATATAGATAGATATAGAATTTAAGTGCAAATAATTCTTAAATACATGCATGCATGGGTATTTCTCTTATTTCCAGTAAAGAAATGCTTTCAGAGATTAAAGGAAGAAAGTTACATTTTAATAAATCCTTCTACATGATCATTTTGATTCATTTTTAAAAAATATATTTCCATGAACAAATACATTGATCTTCCAATTATTACTTTTTAAACTGAATAGGCACAAACCCCATGTTTCTGTTGTGAGATCTATCAAATATTTAAATCAACTCCACAATTATCATTTAAAAACAAATATAATAGTGCTACAGTTCTGACTGTCTTGGATGAATATTTAATTTATTTTAACACAAATGTACTAATTATGAGTCATTTTTAAATCAAGGCGGTTACAAAACAATGTCCTTACTTTAAAAAAAAACACAAACCCAAAGCATTTCTTAACATTGCGACACCCAGGAAGTGACATCATTTGATCTGTAGAGTATGATGGGAAAATAATCTCAATCCATTGTAATGTTGAGTGCGTTCATCAACCCTGTTATCAAAGTTATAAGAGAAATAACTTTATCGGAAGTTTTTCAGAAACCATCCCTTGTGCACCAGAGAAATGAGCGTGCGGCATCTTTAGAATATTTTCTTTTGTCCAGGTTTAATTAGCTTTTTAAGTGGATTTACTTAATGTAAAATTAATGAAAGTTATCATGAGGATTCATTGAAAGAAAAGTTTAAGTTATATTTAATTATAATTTTGATTTAGAATTTTATTTAATTTTAATAAAAGTCTAATTTAGGATTTGGTTGCGGGTTAGTTTCATGTAAGTATGCCCATATTACTGTGGTAATATTAGCCTATATTACATATGTAACAATGACACTGTAAAATAAAGTGCTATATTTATTTAATATTTATTTTAAATAAAAAATAAATATGGTTATTTAATATTTTTTATATTATTATTTTTTCTATAGTCCAATATTTATCATTTCCAAACAAAAAAAGATCCAAACAAATTAAATAAGTTCCGACGTAAAAAAAAAAAAAAAAAAAAAAGGTCCGCTGACAAACACGTCATCACTCTGCGGCCGCGGAATACACGTGTGGCTCAGTAGCTCGCGACACGGTGAGGGGAGACGTGTGGAAATAAAGCGTAAAAAACTGTCCATTTGCAACAGAAATCATGGGTAAAAAACTCAAAGTCGGAAAAACCAGAAAGGATAAATTCTATCACCTCGCCAAAGAAACGGGTAAGTCGCGTAAACATGAAGATCAAGAAAGATCACGATGTACCACGTTATTGCAGTGTGTTTGGACACTGACCGTAGTAATAGTTTAGAGTAATAGTTTGTTTAGAGATTAAAGTTAGCCTCTCATTCCTCAAACTAAGTATATAGTTCAAGTATGACGTTAAGTACATTAGCATATTAAACTAGCATGGTACACAATCTGACGACATGTCTTTAAATTTTTTCATAAATTCCTTAATTGTTTACATTTTCCGGACTTTTACTTAACGTTAAGTTACATTTAGTTTGCGTCTAATTAATTAAAGTCATGAAACGTGGAAGATTATTTTACACTGTCTTTGTAACACGTAGTTACTGTAGTAATTAGGCCTACTTTATATTGTGCTTTATTAACTTACACGCAACTAACTAACCCTAAACCAAATCTTAACCCTATATATGTAGTTGTTTATTAGTACTCGCTATTGACATGTCTAATACACTGTAACACGGACACCAGAAAATAAAGTATAACTAATAAAATCTAACACTACTGTTTAAAGTGTAACGAAAATGACATGTTTAGGACCCGTGTGTGTTATTCAGATTCATTGTTCTGGATTTATTTTTAAGGGTTAAATAACATTTTAATAATGTCTCACAATTTTTTTAACCTATAACATGTTTAACTTTATTTTAAGATCAGTGTTGTGTTTTATTTAGGGCTGTCGCATCCAAAATAAAAGTTTGTGTTTACATAATATATGTGTGTGTACTGTGTATAGTTATTTTGTGTATATTTATAAATATATATATAAATACACACACATGCATGTATATTTAAGGAAAAAAAATAATATTAAATATTTATATATAATATGAATTATGTATAAATTATTTATATATAATATAAATTATATATATAACTCTATATACAATATATACATGAAAATATTTCTTAAATATATACAAGCATGTATGTGTGTGTATATATATATATATATATATATATATATATTAGGGCTGGGAAAAGATTAATCGCATCCAATATAAAGTTTGTGTTTACATAATATATATGTGTGTAGTGTGTATAATTATTTTGTATGTATAAATACACACACATGCATGTAAAGATTTAAGAAATATTTGCATGTTTATACACTATATATATTTATACAAAATTAATATTATACTTAAATATAAATATTTAATATATTAATAACACATTTTCTTAAATATTTACATGCATATGTGTGTATTTATACATACAAAATAATTATACACACTACACACACATATATTATGTAAACACAAACTTTTATTTTGGATGCGATTAATCGCTAATAATCGTTTGACAGTCCTAGTTTTATTTTCCTAGATGTATGGTTTAATGCATGTGTTGTCATCGAATGTTGTTGTCGATGTCCAGGTTATCGGTCCCGCTCGTCCTTCAAGCTCATTCAGCTCAACCGCAAGTTCCAGTTCCTCCAGAAAGCCCGAGCTCTGCTGGACCTGTGTGCCGCTCCAGGAGGATGGTGAGCAGACGCTGATGTGATCATGGCTAGGCCTGGGAATCCAACGTTTCTTTATTTAAAGGGATAGTTCACCCACAAATGAAAACTCTGTCAGTAAACCCGTGTGTGTTTGGCGTTCAGGTTGCAGGTGGCGTCCAAGTTCATGCCGGTGTCCAGCCTGGTGATCGGTGAGTGACGAGTGATGTTTCTGATTCAGACTCTCAGATCCAGTGTTGACTCTTGATTTGCTGTCAGGTGTGGATCTGGTGCCGATCAAAAGCATCCCGAACGTGGTCACGCTGCAGGAGGACATCACCACCGAGAAGTGCAGACAGGTGTGTGTCTCATCTGGCGAGTCTCGACTGTTTCCCGAAACCGTACTGACACAAACTGGTTCACTGTAAAAAAATAAACCGTAAATTTTACGGTAAAAAAACGGCAGCTGTGGTTGCCAGAACTTTACCGTTAAAATACAGTAGGTTTTACAGTAATCATCATCACAGCAGTGTTGAGATTTACATGAGCAATCTCAGCTCATCAAGTGAATACTTGTATAAAGCAATACTTATTTAAACACAACGTGAACACACATGGTATTGAAAAAAATGCAATAAACATTAATTTAACAGCGTTAAATGTAACGTAAAATCCTAATGTACATAACTGATTAGAGGAAAAACAGTAAAACTATGAGGAGCCATAGTTATTTCAACAAAAATACATAAAATGTGAAGTGTCACACAGGGAATTGTGGGAATGTCAATTTACGGTTTTTCACTGTAAATTATACAATGGCTTGTTCTTTTTCACTTTCAAAAACGGTAAATTTAACGGTATTTTACTGTAAAATTACATCACAGTTATTTACCGTGTGTAGTACGGAAACTTTCTGTTTACCAATTAACAGTTTTGCGAAGTAGCGTTTTTACAGTTTTACCGTTTTTTTTTTACAGTTTTTACCATTTTACCGTTAAAATCACGGTTATTTTTTTTACACCGCGCTGGTTAATGACGTCACTCGCGTGTCGGAGTAATAACGCTAGATGTTTTGCTATAAATATAGGACTGTCTCTCATTTTTCTCAGTTATTTTGCTTTATTTCGACTCGTTCTTACACACTAGAGGGATGGGCAACTATTAATCGCTAGCAAAATAAAAGTTTGTGTTTACATAATGTATGTGTGTATAGTATGTATAATTAATTTGGATATATAAATACCCACACATGCATGTATATATTTAAGAAAAATGTGTTATTAATATGTCAAATATTTATATTTATATATAATATTAATTATGTATAAATATATATAAAGTATATACATGCAAATATTTCTTAAATATATACATGCATGTGTGTGTATTTATATATACAAATTAATTATCCACACTACATACACATATATTATGTAAACACAAACTTTTATTTTGCTAATAATTCGTTGCACATCCCTAATGTATACATCTCAATTTAAAACAAAATTGCCCCATGTGACTGGTTTTGTGGTCCAGTGTCACTTATGTCTGATTAGCGATACTCAACACTTCAAAAACACACAGAAAGAGGTTCTTCAGTGAGCGTTTGCACACACACACACACACACACACGGCAGCGTTTAGACCAATCAGAGAATGCTAGAGGGATATGCCGTCACATGTTTACAGTTTCGGTCTGAAGTGTGTGTGATCTGATGACCTGTTCCTCCGCCAGGCTCTCAGGAAGGAGTTGCAGACGTGGAAGGTGGACGTGGTTCTCAATGACGGCGCGCCGAACGTCGGTGCTAACTGGCAACATGACGCCTTCTCTCAAGGTGCGGGGAAACGCCACGTCGGCCATTTTAGACCGAAAAATGTTTCTTGTTTTTTATTTATTTCTTTATCTGAATGGTAGGAAACTTGGTAAAGGTTTTGGCACTTGCTGTGTGTAGACAAACATCATTCGATAAGGTTAAATGCGCTTTGGAAATGAACGAGAGAGTTTCCTCTAGTGGAAGCATTTGGTACTGCAGCCGACGCCACGTCGGCCATTTTAGACCGAAATTTTTTTTTTTTTATTATTATTATTTTTTATTTCTTCATCGAAACTTAGTAAAGGTTTTGGCACTTGCTCTGTGAACACAAACATCATTTGATAAGGTTAAATGGCCCTGTAAAGAGTGTGAGATATTCACACTCGCTCATAAATGAGCGCATTGGAAACGAACGAGTTTCCTCTAGTGGAGGCGTTCGGTACTGCAGCCGAAAACACTCTCACTGAACGCTCATTTACGGAGATATCAGGCTCAAATATGAACTTTTTTCACAGTTTTAGAGTGAAAACATGTTTTTAAAAATGTTTCATATTATTTTTGCACATTTTTCATACCAATAAATGTAATATTCTGTAGCTTTTCTTATGTTCACTTTTTTGAAAACCTGCAATAATCTGCCAAGTGTCGTCTTTGAATAGAGATCAAACTTCAGCGTTCGAGATTTACCTCAGTTTAAGCTGGGAATTACATTTTCAGGTGTATGCTCAAAAAAAAAGTGAATAAATGGATTAGAAATGCAGCGTAAATATAATTTATATACCCCCAAAAAACAAAATATTAAATAAAAACCTTATTGAACTAAGATATAGTACATTAATTTAATAAAAAAAAATCCTGTCATTTTTGGCCAACACATGACGAGGAAGACACTTTTATTTCTAGAGCGCACTTTTAAATTTCTAAATTTTAAGTTTTTATTTCTTTTAAAACCAAAAGTGCTGTACGATCTAACAACGTTACATAATAAAACACAAACACATAAACACACATTCATAAAATTACAGTAAACCAAAAGCCAGAAAGGAAAAAAAAGTCTTCAGTGAGGATTTAAAGTTATAAACATTGTAAGACAGCCGTATGTGTGAAGGTTAAAGTGTGTGTGTGTCCTCAGCGAGTCTCACTCTGATGGCTCTGAAGCTGGCGTGTGAGTTCCTGGCGAAGGGCGGCACGTTCATCACCAAGGTCTTCCGCTCGAAGGACTACCAGCCGCTGATGTGGATCTTCCAGCAGTTCTTCCGGAAGGTTCAGGCCACCAAACCCCAGGCCTCCAGGAACGAGTCGGCCGAGATCTTCGTCGTCTGCCAGGGTGACCGACCTTCATCACCGCTGTCGCTTCCTGTCACTCCCTTCATCCCTTCTGTCTGTGTGTGTCATTCATTATACCATTTGTTTTCTATCCATCTGATTTATTTCTCTTTTCCTTCAGGTTTTCTGGCTCCGGATAAAATTGACAACAAGTTCTTCGACCCCAAACATGCGTTTAAAGAGGTCGACGTTCAAGTGAAAACCGTCAAAGACCTGGTTAACAAAAAAAAGCCCAAAGTATGTGTTGTTACGCTCCGCTTATGTTGAACGCATGAATGTACTTTTGGAATTTCTTTTTCTTTTTTCCATGTATAATTATATATTTTGAACAATATGATAATATATTTAAAAATAATTATATATTTTGTATTCTCAAAATAATATCAAAAGATACCTAATTCTGTCTTAACTCTGTTTATTTAGTTTATTTTTACATTTCATAAAGTACAGTGTTTTCTTCTGTCTGTTGCTTTAACCCCTCGTGTGCCGTGGTGTTTCAGGCTGAAGGCTACAGCGACGGAGATCTCACTCTCTATCACATCTTCTCACTGTCAGAGTTCCTCAAGGCAGAAAACCCCGTCGATTTCTTGAGCAAAGCCAATAAAGTAGGTTTCCAACCCCTTTAGATGATCAGTACGCATGTATTTCTCCTGCTAATGTCCATCTCTCTGCTCCAGATAACCTTCGATAACCCCGAGCTGGAAGCCCACCCCATCACTACATCAGAAATCAAAGAGTGCTGCTCCGATATCAAAGTCTTGGGCCGAAAGGAACTGCGGTGAGTGATATTTAGGATAACTCTTCATTCAGGGTTCCCACACCTTGGTTAACTTCAAATTCAAGGACTTTCCAGGTCCAATACCCTCAAATTCAAGTACTTTCAATGTCCAAAACCTTCAAATTCAAGGACTTTCCAGGTCCAATACCCTCAAATTCAAGGACTTCCAGGTCCAAAACCCTCAAATTCAAGGACTTTCCAGGTCCAATACCCTCAAATTCAAGTACTTTCAATGTCCAAAACCCTCAAATTCAAGGACTTCCAGGTCCAAAACCCTCAAATTCAAGGACTTCCAGGTCCAAACCCTCAAATTCAAGGACTTTCCAGGTCCAATACCCTCAAATTCAAGTACTTTCAATGTCCAAAACCCTCAAATTCAAGGACTTCCAGGTCCAAAACCCTCAAATTCAAGGACTTTCAGGTCCAAACCCTCAAATTCAAGTACTTTCAATGTCCAAAACCCTTAAATTCAAGGACTTCCAGGTCCAAAACCCTCAAATTCAAGGACTTTCAATGTCCAAAACCCTCAAATTCAAGGGCTTTCAGGTCCAAAACCCTCAAGGATTTTCCAGGTCCAAAGGACTTTCCAGATCCAAAACCCTCAAATTCAAAGACTTTCCAATTTATATATGTATAAATTTTATTTTTCTGATCCAATAAAATGATCTGAACCATGAATTTTGTGATCCGTTCCACCACTAATGTTCATATATGGAGAGCTGAAATCTGATTGGCTGTTGTGTTTTTAGTCTGTTGTTGTCATGGAGATCCAAGCTGAGGAGGTTCCTGGCTAGAAAACTGAAAGAGGAAGCGAAGCAACTGGATCCGGAGATCAAGTACGTCATTATAAGCGTCACATAATTCAGATATCGCACGGTAAAGATTCACTATTAACTTGCGCAATTTAACAGTCTCAACTCCAACGATGAAGAGAGCGAGACTGACGAGAAGGAAGGCAAGAAAAAGGCAGTGGAAACGAATGAGGAGAACGCGGCGGACGACGAGGAAGAAGAGATGGAGAAGAAGCTGGCGGAGATGAAAGCCGAGGAGTTCGCCGATCTTAAACGGTAGCTTTATATCACTGGGATGTTTCAGTATCCTTGATTTATATCTATTGTATTGGTTGTTTTTTTATGTTTTTTTTTTCTTGAAATTTATTTTATTGTTTGTTTTTATTAGTTTTAAGTGTTTTAGTTGTCATGTCTATATTGTTTTTAATTTAGTTTTGGTTATTTTAGTACTTAAAGTAGATGTTCCCATGGCACGTTTTTTATAATGTATTTAATAATTCTTTTATTTCAAGTACCACATTTTTTTTGCTTAATTTGTTTTATATTGTTGTAATTATTTTAATATATATATATATATATATATATATTTTTATATTTTTTTTAAATTTTTTTATATATTATTTTTATATTTATTTAATATATATTTTTAAGTTTTTTTTAAATATGATTTTTACATTATTTATTTATTTATTTTTATGTCTGTATGGTGTCTAGTTTATTTAATTTATTTTTTATTTTTAGTTAACGATAATAGCCCTAATGTGATAACGTTTTCCACTGAAAGTGTGTTTCTGACGTGTTTTTGTCTGTGATCAGGAAAAAGAAGAAGCTCCTGAAGGAGAAACGAAAGCAGAGAGAGCGAGTGGAGCTGAAGATGGATCTCCCTGGAGTTTCCATCGCCGACACCAGCGACTCCTCCATGTTTTCTCTCGCCGCCATCAAGAAGGCCGAGGCAAGTGACCATTAGTTAGTTAGACCATTAGACCACAAGCGTGCTCATTAGTTTTAACCCATAAGTTCATTAGTGTCATTAGTTTTAACCCGTTGTGAGTAGCCGAGGGTAACGTTTGCTTCACAGCCAATTTTAAAGTTCCTCCGATTGACACTAGAGGGCGAAATGTGTCAATCGTATGCGAATGTCGTGTGCAGTGGAAAGGCGGCTTTAGACTTCGTCCGATTTTTCACCAAATTTGAGTCTTATAATCCTGATGTTCCTGCGTCCCGCAGGGTCTCAGCGCCGTCACACAGGGAGACATGAAGGTGACGGACGCTCTGCTGGACGAGGAGGAAGGAGACGATGTGCACATCTCTGACGAGGACGAGGAAGAACGCATGTCTCTGGCCTCAGACCTCGACTCCGACGACCTCGAGGAAATCGAGAAGAAAGAGAAAGAAATCAAGGGAAAGATGCCGAAGAAGAAAAAGTAGGGTTCTTGTGAATATTTTGTGTTTTACATGGTTTTAAATAATATAAAATAAATAAATAAACTGTACAAATTATGTTTAAAACGATTACAAATATATATATGTGTATATACATACACACACACACACACACACACACACACATACAAGTAAATATTATAATATAAATGAATATTATAATAAATAATTTTAATATGAAGGTATATCAAAATCATATTTATATTTAATTACATTTTATTATACCCATATGTATATTATTTATTATTTTAATATAATACATTAAATGTAAATATATGTATAAAATATTTATATCAAAATTATATTTATATTGTTTTTTGTTTCCTTCACTAAATATGGAATACAAAATATAATTTATATTTAAATTAATATATCATTTGATTAATATATAATGATTAATTTTATTAAATATGATATGTTATGTAAAATATAAAACTTGTAAACAATATAAAAATGTATATATGTTATGTATATGAAATCTGCAATATAAAATAAAACCATATACAATAAAAATATAAAATAAATATACTGTAAAGAGGATATACATATTTATTTATTTAGAGGTATAAAAATTATTTAAATACTTGGAAGAAAAAAATACTTTTACTTAACTAAAAAATAAAATGGACATTATATATATTTATGATGTATATTTTATTTAAGTAAAAGTAAAGTTTTACCAAACTAAATATATTTTTGTTGCTTACATCACAATTTTTAAATGCATAAAATATATTTATATTCTTTACATTTTTATCATTTTTAATACATATAAAAGTAGATAACAAAATGTAAATGCATTTACCTGAAACCTAAATATAAACTGCATTGTAAACTGTGTAAAAATTGTAAATACATTATAATGTAAATTAAAATTGTGTGTATTTTCATTGTAGCAGCAATTGTAAAAAAAATAAAAATAAATAATACTTTTCAGAAACTGGTTTGTTTGTAATATGAATATAATTTCTTGGTGTTTTTCGAAAGCGAGAGTTTGAAACAAAGTGAAGATTAAATGAAATGTTACAATGACACAATTTTCCCGTCTGTTTTTCCCGAACTGTGTGTCGTTGATTAAGCACTTTAAGGGATTTCTGCGCTGTTTTTGCATTTCCCGCAGAGTTTCGTTTGCCGCCGCACAGCAGGACGAAGGGGAAACCAACGGGAACGAGTTAATCGTCGAACTGGAGGGAAAAGACGAGAAGAAAGAGCGCGAGACCAACATGTGGTTCAGCAAGGTGTGAATCGCTCATTTTGACTAACGCGAATCCGCAAAACCATGTTAGGCCAGATTTTAACGATTAATTCTCCGCACAGGACATCTTTTCAGAGCTGGATCTGGACGACGACACAGACGCCATGAGTGAACTGAGACAAACCCAACTGCTGCAGTCTGGGAAGGGCAAAAAGAGGAAAGCGGAGGCGGAGCCTATCGCACAGAAACAGGAAGTGGCCGCGCCCTCGCAGGAAGTGAAAAAGGCTCAAGACGACAGCGACTCCGATGATGACAGCAGTGATGATGATGGTGATGATGAGAGGTGAAGTTTATATAGTCGTCTATATAAGTGCAAAGCAGAATCATATGCATTCTCTGTAAAAAAACACATAAAACAAACATGCATTTATTTTATTAACAGGGAAATTGCGCAAATGAAACACGCCTCGGCGGCCGTCGGCACGAGAGGAGCAGCTGATGAGGACGAAGACTTTCAAGTTGTTCCTGTGGAAAAAACAAGTCAGTTAAGAATCATAGATTTGACATCAAAGAATTTATTTTATTTTATTTTTATTTATTTTTTCGAATAGTACGAAACTTAGTAAAGGTTTTGGCACTTGCTCTGTGAACACGAAAAAAAAAATTATAGACATGATCCTTATAGGTTAAATGGTCCTGAACAAAATAGTTATACTTGGAAAAATGAGTGCATTGGAAATGAATGGAGACGAATTTCCTCTAGTGGAAGCGTTTGGTACTGCAGCCTAAAAACATCTCACTGAACGCTCATTTTTATCAAGCTCAAATTTTGAACAACTTTAGATTTAGATTTTCTTTAAAAAGCTGCCTTTTTAAACTCCATACGACCGTTTGTCCGTTTTGCTCGTGGAAAATGTTACGGATTTTGTTTTGATAATCGAAACTATTTTCGTATCGACGAATTTGAGGATGTGAGATTGTTGACCTTTGGAGAGATTTGACAAATTATTACACTAAACTTTGTGTAATTGTCACCCAACACTAATCACAACAGATCACTTTAGTGTCAGCGCCACCTATTGGTCAGAAGTAATAATGTGACGTTACAAGTTATTGTATTTACCGACTTCCAACTGTTTTGATTAAAATCATCTGTCTTGATTGTTTCAGTTGGTCTGACGCTCCATGCTTTGATTGTTAGCGTTCAACCTGTGTTATTTGTCTTTATTTGTTGCTTGTAGCTATATTTAATTTGTGTAATTATTTTTTGTTTCGTAGATAAACGTGCTCGTATTCTTGATGCAGAGGGTTTGGCACTTGGCGCTCAGATCGCCACCTCCAAAAGGAGAACGCGAGACCTAATCGACGGCTCCTTCCACAGGTAATAGCGAAGACTGCGGTTAGCCGCTGCATTAGCCGCGGGTTTGAGCTAATAAAGTCGTCTTTGTGCTGTTCTTGAAGGTATGCGAACTCTGAGGACATGACCGAAGTTCCCGCCTGGCTTTTTGACGATGAAAAGAAGCACCGGAAGAGACCTGTTCCTGTCACCAAAGACATGGTGGAGGAATACAAGCAGAAATGGCGGGAAATCAACGCCCGTCCCATCAAACGCGTGGCAGAGGCCAAAGCACGCAAGAAGAGACGGGTAAGAGTTCACCGAGGAGAGATGATGTCAGCGGCTTTCAGCAGATGTTTAGTTTTCTTATTTTATATATAAAAAAGTTAACATCCTTTAAATATAAAATTATATCTATTCTAATAATAAAAAACTGAAAATCATAAGAATTTTTTTAATATGTCGTTATTAATTTCCTCTTATGTAATTTAAGCTATTATTATTAAATAGAAAAATATAATATTGTGATATTTATTAATAATTTTTATTGATATGCAGAGTATTTTTTTAACTTTAAAAGATTCTTGTTGAATAATTTAATTATTTAGTTATGATTATTTTAAAACAATATACATTTTAAAATAAAATACTGTATTTTATTGATATTTAGAATTTCTTATTTACACAAATATAAATGTATTATAATATATTTTGTATTTCTAATTAGATTAATATTTCTATTTGTAAAATATTAATACTACATTATATGAATATTAATTATGTGTACTTTTTTGTAAACATATTTTATATATAAAAATATTTTATCAATAATAAACTGAAAAGCATAAGCAAAACATTAAAACAGTTTTATATATTGACATTATTTTTCACTTATGAATTATTTTTTTTTATTGTTTTTATGGTTGAAAAATTAAATAAATTATTAATGAATTAATAAATTAATAATTAAATTTAAAAAATTAATAATTAATATTTAATAAAAATTAAATAAATAAATAATGTTTTAATTTATCAAATACAAAAAATACAAAAATATGTATTTATTGTTATGAAAAGTTATCCAGTGGAAAATGGTAATGAAAAACTAAACAAACGCACACTGACTTCAAACTGAGTATGGCCTTTAAATGCGTATTTCCTTGTCGTAGACGATGAAGAAGTTGGAGCAGGCCAAGAAAAAGGCCGAAGCCGTCGTGAACACGGTGGATATTTCAGAGCGAGAGAAAATGGCGCAGCTCAAAAGGTCAGTCTCGGCATCGACGCGTCGGCTACTTTTCAACCCATGAAGACTAATCTCGATTTTTCTTTGCTCGCAGCATCTACAAAAAGGCCGGCGTGGGAAAAGAGAAGCAGGACGTCACGTATATCGTGGCCAAGAAGGGCGTCGGGCGTAAAGTGAGGCGTCCAGCCGGAGTCAAGGGCGTTTTCCGTGTGGTCGATGGACGGATGAAGAAAGACACGAGAGCCGCGCAGAGGAAAGACGACAAGAAGCGGGGGAAAGGAGGGCGGGGCAATAAAGGAGGGCGGGGCAATAAAGCTGGGCGGGGCATGAAGGCGGGAAAAGGACGTCCAAAGAAGTGAGTGATGCCCCTCGCGCCCTCCAACGGACTGCTCATTTAGCTAGCTGTATCGTACTGATTGGATTATTAGCGCATATGCTAATATTCAGTTCCAGCCTCTCGTTACCGTTACCAACAACATGTTTATGCTTGGACTTTGACACTTGATTATAAATAAGGGGCTGAACCTTTAGACCAATCAGACGTGGCTCCAACCGCTGGTGTTTTTCAGCACTGGTGTAATGCTGCGTGTTTTGACGTTTAACATATACTTTGTGGTATATGAACTTCAGGTGTATATAGGGTAACCTCCTGATTTTTGTGGATTAATTATGCTAATGTATGTGCAAAAAAGATCTGCTTGTATTATCAGTGACTTTTAATAAATACAAATTTAAATTGACAAATTGTGTCTTGGAAAATCATAGTAAATTTACATTTTTATTTAACGGGTTAGTTCACCTAAAAATGAAAATTCTGTCGGTATTTACTCACCCTCATGTTGTTCCAAACCTCTGTGTTTATTTGTTCTACTGAACACAAAGGAAGATATTTAGAAGAATGTTTTAATCAAACAGATCTCATTGCCCATTGACTACCATAGTTCACCATTTTGGGTGAACTAACCCTTTAAGTATATATGGTTGTATCGTTTGCATCCACATATATTTGGATAACAGGTAACTATATCTGGACAAACTAGCTATGCTAAATCTATCACAATAGTATTAAAATATTGACACAAGAGTTTTTCAGTTCCTTGCCACTGTTGCATTTGGCTTGCTCAGTTGGAGATATTCAAATTAATTCACCAATCAGTAATACCCTTGATCAGCTCTACCAAACATGGATGTCTTCCACTATGTTTTGATTGATACTGTGAAGCTCCTTTGACGCAACTTGACTTGAATCTGCACATGTGATTCCTATATAGTTAATTGTTGGTTCACTGAAACTTGTGGAAATTGTATGTCGACGTGCGGGTGAGGTTTTTTCATCCTTCAAACCCAAATCTAGGAGTTCTTCTGGATCGATTTGACCTGTGAGGGAGGCCTGGTCGCGCGAGCGTCGACGCGCGTCACGAAACGTCCCACGCAGCGGGACACGGTGACGCAGAAGAAGACTGGAGGGATTGTGAGGAGAGGAGAGGGAGATAATGGGTAAACGAGATGGAGAGAATGGGTAAACAAAAGGACGAGATGATTACCTCACATCTCTCATGTCTGACTGGATGATTCGCTCCTATTGTGGCGGGAACAATAACGGTCGCCGCGCGTGGCGGGTTTAAAACCCCAGAGGCGCGAGGATAGAGCGCAATCTTCGCGGGAGACTAACCGTCAGAGAGGTACATGAAGCTCGATTTGGTTTGATTAACTGGTTTGAAACTTATTAAACCAACTTTATGATGTTTTATAGCCTACATAAAAAGCACAATCTGTGAAATATTAATGCTTTTGCTCATCTATGTTTTGATCATCGCACTTGTGTTTAAATTTAAACAAAAGCCGTTTGTTCTGTTCATTTGCAATGCATTTAATGGCACATTTAGTGAGATTCGTCATGAATGGCTCTGTTATTTTCTCCTCTGAATGACTAGTTTGTGTGTTGGCAGCGTCCTAGCTCGAGTTTGAAATGTGCTGATCCAGTTTGTGCTGCGCACACGATTCGCATTCAAAACGCTCGTATGCATATTATTATAAACACATGAAGCTTGATTGATCGGCTCGATTCGAGCCAAATGCTGATGCCGCTGAACTTCTATTGTTCACATCCCCTCAAAACGTTTCTATTTATAAAAAGTTTTAGGTACCTTTTCCAATGCGGTTTTACTTTTACAAAGGTGGCATCAGACCTTTAGACAACTTTAGATATCTTTAATTTTAGATTATTAGTAGAATTAGAAGCGAGCTAAAAGGTGGAAATTATTTTTTTTTAATATGCTAGTGATGCATTTTAATGATAAACTTTAAAATACTTGTTAACATCGTGTTATATTTTAAATGAAACGTTTTATCATTAGAAATAAGAAAAATGTGAAATATTTTATTCTATATTGAGCGTTGGTTTCATGTATATATTGTGAATTTATTTGAAAAAAATACATAAAGTTAATTGCTTGTATGATGGTTGTTGTTATGCTGTTAAAGTTATAATTTTATCATAATTGTTTCATAATATTATCATTTTAATTGTTAACTAATTTATATTTTATTACATACATTGTTTTATATTTATTTAAAAAATACATTTAATTGATCCTGTAATTTATTATTGGTATTTTTCATTTAGATTGTTGTTTATTAACATATGAACTTTTTATAAATATTTGAACCATTTTAAATGTAATTTCCTATTATTTATTGTTAATATTAATTATATTAATTTAACTTTTATATTATTGATAATATGAAAAAGTTACATGTGTATTTATAATAATAATTTGCATTTTATTTTATATTATTATTGAAATGTAAATTTACATAACATTTTTATTTCTTTTTATCATTTATATTTTTTTTTATTAAACTTGTAATAGGACAATGTAATTTACTATTCTATTAATAATAATTAATTCTCTTTTACCGTGTGTGTTTACTGTGTGTGTGTTTGTGCAGGACGCTCTCATTGATGGTGTTCACTCTGGTAAGCGGGGCCTCACTGTGTGGTGTGGTGGCCTTCGTGCTCCTCATCATCTCCACAGCAACAGACTATTGGATGCAGTATCGCTACTCAGGGAACGCAGCCAATCAGGGCCTCTGGAGGTTCTGCATCAATCGCAAGTGCCACACCCACACGCTCAACGTGGGTAAGGATAGTCAGCCGCATCACAACCGCTTACACTAGCAAAAATGGCAAATTAATGATATATTTATTATTTTTATTTTTTTATCCGTATCCTTCTGGGTTGGTCCAAATTTCATTTTTTGAAAAATGAAATTTGGACCTTATATATATATATATATATATATATATATATATATATATAAATCAAAACATAATTTTTATTTTATTTTTTAAAATATTTTATGTATAATTTGGAAGAATACTTAGTTCATAGTTCTATGTAAACTTAAGATATTTTAATTATTTGTTTGTTTTTTTATCAAAACATAATTGTATTTCATATTCTATGAAAAAAAGGGTAAATATTTTGTAATAATCTCTGTCGAGTTGATTATATAAATATTGGAAGAATATATTATTTTATATATAAAAAAAAATTCAAAACATACTTACATATGTTCTTTGACAATAACAAAAAAAATACATACTTTTAAGTAATCTTTATATATCTGGGTTGGGTGAATATCTTACTATTTTCTTATTATAAAATACATTTTTATACATGACGATTGCAAAAAATACCAAACAATCCATCAATTGTTTTCATACAGCACTTTATATATATCCCAGAATGCTCTGAACCTGTTTAACCAAAGTGTGTGTTTCCGCCCCGCAGCATTCTGGGACGCCACGCGGGCCTTCATGCTGCTGTCGCTGCTGGGCTGTTTGGCTGGAGTCCTTCTGAGCGTCACTGCGCCTAAACAAGGCCGAAGCAAACGAGTGCGGGCCGGAGGAGTCGCTCTGCTTCTGTCCGGTGACCAAACATTCACTTCACTCACTTCAAACCCTCATCCTTCCCGCACTAAAATTATACTTCATTTTACATTTTGAGAATATTTATTAACTTCAAATATATGAACTGTTAAATTACTACATTTAATCAATAAGATAATTAGTAGTCCTTTAAGCACATTCCTCACATTTGTTTAACTTGAAATGAAAGTAACTCACAATTTAATATTTAATGCACAACCGAAAAAAAAATAAATATTTCAGTTCACTTCAGTATGCATTCAGTTACACATATAGACATTATAAAATAATTTTGTGGTAAAGTTTTAGCATTTTTAGGTTTTCCTGTGCACTTACTGGGGGTCAAACTGACCCACGAGTGGAGGATTTGTTACTTTTTGAAATGAAAAAACATTGGAAGGATGAGGGTTAAATAACTGAGCGTGATTGTGTGACGTCAGGTTTGATTGGCAGCCGTGACGTGTCGTTTAGCAGTGATGTCATTGCTGTTTTCCCGCAGGATTTCTCGCGCTCTTGGCTCTGGCGATCTACACCGGGATGACCGTCAACTTCTTCGGGAAGCGCTACATCGGCTGGAGGTTCTCGTGGTCGTATATTCTGGGATGGATCGGCACCATACTGGCTCTGGCAGCAGGTCAAATATCCATGCGCACATCTAATTTAGAGAATATTGGAATAAAATGTTGCACTCCTGTTTTTTTAATATGGAAAATAAATATGATGATAATAATTTGATAAATCATTTCATATTTGTGATTCTAATGGTCAAAATGCATAAAACGTGTTCAGTTTTTAGTTGGAAATGCCCCCTCTGAGTTATGATGCAAACGAATAATCGAATCAAAGTTGTAAATTGGTGAATCTACTCAACCGAATCGACTCAAACCGATTCTGTGAGTCGTATGATTCATCGCCAACTTCTAAACAGCGTTTTAGTCGTTTTGGCAGATCCGTGTAAATGCAAAAAATGTTAAAGAAACACCTTCCCGTTTTAGCACATGTTGTTGCGTAAATCTCTGTCTTCTCTGTATTCCAGGAGTTCTTCAGCTCTGTGCTTATCAGAGGAGCTTCAGTGAAGCGCCACCTGTTACTGTCTCCGACAGCTGAACCCTGATCATCACAAAACACTGAGCGCTGCAATCCTGCAGGAAATAAACTGTGTTTGGGCTCTTCTTGTTGCATGTGTTTTTTTTCCAACAGAACTGATGGTGCAACATTTAGTCATTGACAGGTTAAAAACAGAAGCTTGCGTGTATAACAGATGGCGCACACACACAACGCCATTTGATGAGGACTATATGATGATGATCTCATCAATATGTTCACAAACACATTAGTTAACAAAGTTAACAAAGATTTCAAAAGTACACACAAAACACCCCTGTATAAGTGTGTCTTTTTAATTAAGTTTATATTCAAAAAGAAATGGGGAGATTTACAGTGTTTATAATCTTAATTTTATATACATTTGATGTAAATAAACTTAAAAGTTGAATATAAAATGTGTATTGTGAAATAAAACTAGTGTTACTATTGCTTTAAAGGGGATACTCCACTTTTTTTGGAAATAGGCTCGTTTTATCACTCCCCCAGAGTTAAACAGTCGAGTTTTACCGTTTGCAAATCCATTCAGACGATTGTCTGATATTTAGAAGAATATCAGTAATCAGACAATTTCTGGTCTCATTGACTTCCATAGTATATTCTTTTTCCTGCTAAGTCAATGAGACCAGAAACTGTCTGGTTACTGATATTCTTCTAAATATCAGAAAATCAGCCGAATGGATTTGAAAACGGTAAAACTCGACTGTTTAACTCTGGGGGAGTGGTAAAATGAGCCTATTTCCAAAAAAAGTGGAGTATCCCTTTAATTTAGTCTGTTGGACCTCCGTATAAGGGCTATTTATAGTCCAAGTGTGTCTTTTCAACGTCAAATGTAGACTTATATTAGACATCGTTTTTCTAACTTCTATAACTACAACATTACAGTCATACACGTACAAATAAACCACAATTCAGTAATTGTCACGATTCATGTCTTAGCGGCTCCCTGTTATGTTGATTAGTCATCCCAGGTGTTTCTTATTAACCACACCCCCTTGTTATCTTGTTTAGCTTGTCTGGCTGTGTATTTAAGCCCAGTGTCTTGTTTCAGTCTTTGTGAGTTCTTGATGTTGTAGGTTGGCTGTTCCTGGTTTTGAGTCTCGGTCTGAGTTTGTTATCGGTTGAGTTTCTTTAATAAATTCTGCTGCACTTGGATTTTGCTTCTGCATCTGCTTCAGCCTCCAGTGTAACAGAAGATCTCACCAAGACCAAGATCCAGCAGCAATCACCATCATGAATCCAGCAGAGGACTATCTGAACCGCTCAGTTCATTCATGCCCATGCATGATCCTCAAGGAACTCTAGAGCAGTATATTAACCTGTGGGTGTGGTAGAGGATGAGTTTAGTGAACTCACAGCACCCCCTCAGCCTCAGCTTGTCGCCGTCAGCCCTGCAAGATGGCCGCCCCCGAGCCAGTGTCTCCGGACAAGATGGCCAATCCAGTGTCTGCTACTGAGCCAGTGTTTTTGTCTGTCCTTGTGAACATGTCTGTTCCTGAGCCGGTGTCTGGTCCTGAGAGGGCATCACCGCCTTGGCCACCTGAGGAGTCTCCACCACCTGTGTCTTCTGAACGGCCTGATCCGCCCTGGTCTCCTGAACAGCCTGATCCGCCCTGGTCTCTTGCAAGCCTGATCCGCCCTGGTCTCCTACACAGCCTGATCTGCCCTGGTCTCCTGAACAGCCTGATCCGCCCTGGTCTCCTGAACAGCCTGATCCGCCCTGGTCTCCTGCAAGCCTGATCCGCCCTGGTCTCCTACACAGCCTGATCCGCCCTGGTCTCCTACACAGCCTGATCCGCCCTGGTCTCCTACACAGCCTGATCCGCCCTGGTCTCCTACACAGCCTGATCCGCCCTGGTCTCCTGCAAGCCTGATCCGCCGTGGTCTCCTACACAGCCTGATCCGCCCTGGTCTCCTACACAGCCTGATCTGCTCTACGGACCTGGCCCTCCATCCCACCCCCAGATCCGCCTCTGCTCTACCTCCCACCTGGACTGTCCCATCTGTACATTGTTCCCCTATCTCATCCTATGTTTAGCAGTTCCCTGTTCTTGTCATTGTATGTTGAATGTTCTGAGTGTCTGTATGAATTTGTACTTGGATTTTACTTCTGCTTCAGCCTCAAGTGTATCATTTATCACTGTTTAAATCTTTATTAAACAATAAATTGCCATGAATTGCATCAGAAGGGCACCACACACATCAAGCACAATTATATACAAATAATTAGATTGTAATTCAAGGGCATCAAACATATCAAGCACAATTGTGAACAAATAATTTGATTGCAATTTAATTATGATTAAAAACTTAAATTGCAATTGAAGAGCTCCAGACATATCAAGCACAATTATGAACACATAATTAGTTAGTAGATGTTATGCCTCATTGATTCTTGAAGTGGTAATCTATGAATGAAGTGGAAGACATTTACAAGTGATGAATAGTTTACACGGACTTCAACTGGAAATGATTAATTCATGCATTTACACATCTACATATAACAGATGTTGAACACTAGTGTAAGAAGAAAATATGATTTAGATATATGCAAAGGTAGTGATGGCCAAATGAAGCTTTTCGAAGCGTTATTGCTTTCTGATACTATTGTGTCGAAAATGGGTCATTACTCGAAGCTTCATTCAGATATCCTGGTGAAGTAAATGTAATGCAGCAAAGCTGACAACCATAAAATGCAAGTAGGCGTGTGTTAACGCCCCGTTTATGACGAGTTTACCGAAGCGATCAAAGCTGAAACAGTGCTGTGAAACTCATTTAGGTGAATTTTACAGATACGGATGAATTTCATGTGCTCACCTTGATAATAAAACAATAATGATGATGAGTGTGTGTAATTATTTCTTTAGACAAGGACAGAAGATCAGACCAGCTTAAAAAAAGTTGGAAGCCATCACAGAAATTCTAATGGTCAATGGTCAATTCAAATTCTAATTCAATAAGGAACCATTTTCTTTTACCATTTAAACCATGTCTTCCATGAGTATTGAAACCATGACATTAGCTACTGCTTCTTTCCTATGGGAACCACCAGAACTCTGTAACTTTACTGGTGGGACTAATATATTTTTTATCATGCAAAGCAAAAGGACTCCAAGGCACTCTCTAATAGAAAAATTATAAAGCCTTTATTTACATGGCTTGGTCTCATCAACCATAAAAAACTCCAACGCGTTCTCTCAGAAGAAGGCATGTAGCCGAAACGCGTTGGAGTTTTTTATGTTTGATGTGACCAAGCCATGTAAATAAAGGCTTTATAATATTTCTATTAGAGAGTGCCATGGAGTCCTTTTGCTTTGCATGATATTCAGTTTCCCATCCAAAGACGTAACATCACTATGCAAAGGCACTCTGCAATCATTCACCAAAGGCAAAAATATGTTTCCTTGCATCCATTGCTGGATAAATACTAAGCCATCTCAGCAACTAACACTTTAGGTGTCTACAAAAAGGGACTGAGTCCATGTCCACACAGACATGAGTATTTTTATAACCGTGACTTTTTTACATGATTCGGCCGTTCGTCCACACGGAAACTCAGTATCAGGACACTGAAACCGAACATTTTTGAAAACCCCTGCCAGGGTGAGTATTGTAAATACTCGGCCTGGCAATGATAGCCTACTCGAAGTTTACTCAAAGATGCTTTAGTTTCACTACATTTAAAGTAGCTGTAGCAGCTAAAGTAGCTGGACTTCAAGATGACGTCCAAGTTGGGTCATGGTTGGTCCAAATAGCAGACCTAGTTTGGACGTCGAATGGATGTCCAGAGTTGGTCATGGACCGACGGACCCAATATAGACATGATCTGCACGTCTATCCGATGTCCAATGTTTAGTGGGTGTAAGCCTGCGCGATGTATTTAAACAAAAATCCGAACTGAACGGGGAAAAAACACATGACGCACACAATCAGATTCGCCGCAATGATAAAAACCCACTGGTGTTTCTCGCCGCGAGCTCCGATGTCCAACAGTTTCCTCAACGTGTAAATTACTCTAACTGAGCAAAACACCATTATGAGGAACCCGACAATGTCTAACACGAGGATAAACGCCAGCGGTAATTCCTCTTCATTATTCTTCTGAAAGCATTTTATCGTGTTATGCTTCGGATCGTCGACGCGATGAACGCGACGCCGCGCTTAACGAGCACGTGACCAACCACATGAGCACGCAGACAACCAAAGCGTTCCTACGTGATCAAACTTCCCTTGATTTCATTAGATACTTGAAGGCCACATATCGCACCACACTTATCGCGGTGACGGCATAAGTGACGACACCAATACGTAACATAGCTTGTTATTGCTGCGGTCCCAGAATGTGGAAAATTCCCATGTGTTTTCATAGTAGGACAGGATGCGGATGGGAAGAAGCACCAGCAGAACACAGTCGGCGATGGCCATGTTGGTGATGTAGATGTTCATGTAGGTCCAGTCCGCTCTAGGACACCGGCAGGACATCAACTGGATGAATATGTTTCCCGGGACCCTGAGGATGAAGGTGGGAATCAGTGAGGCGAGCTGAAGGCTCTGGATGCCAGCGCTGATGTTTAGGGTGCAGTTAGACATCTTCAACCTGTGGGAAATTAAAATACACACTTTATATTTACATTTCCCAGAAAGGAACATATAGTTATTTCAAAATAGTACACTTCAAGTTTACTAGTCATTAACACAATAGAGGTATAGGCGCATACTAAATTAGTATAGAAGGGTCTAGAGCCTCCATTATTGCACTCATGGCCCTCTATCAGAATGTTTTTTTTTTTCTGGTCGAAATTTTGACATCCGATATCTCGGCTCTGGAAGGGTCTAGAGCCTCCATTTTTGCGCGCTGGTCGAAGTCTCGTGGCCCTCTGTCAGAATCCAGAGTTTCAAGAAGATCGGAGGGGGTCAAAATTTCGGCCAAAAACGACAGTGTTACCCCTTATGTTTTTTTTTCAGGTCAAAACTTTGACATCCGATATCTCGGCTCTGGAAGGGTCTAGAGCCTCCATTTTTGCGCGCTGGTCGAAGTCTCGTGGCCCTCTGTCAGAATCCAGAGTTTCAAGAAGATCGGAGGGGGTCAAAATTTCGGCCAAAAATGACAGTGTTACCCCTTATGTTTTTTTTTTCAGGTCAAAACTTTGACATCCGATATCTCGGCTCTGGAAGGGTCTAGAGCCTCCATTTTTGCGCGCTGGTCGAAGTCTCGTGGCCCTCTGTCAGAATCCAGAGTTTCAAGAAGATCGGAGGGGGTCAAAATTTCGGCCAAAAACGACAGTGTTACCCCTTATGTTTTTTTTTCGGGTCAAAACTTTGAAGTCTGATATCTCGGCTCTGGAAGGGTCTAGAGCCTCCATTTTTGCGCGTTGGTCGAAGTCTCGTGGCCCTCTGTCAGAATCCAGAGTTTCAAGAAGATCGGAGGGGGTCAAAATTTCGGCCAAAAACGACAGTGTTACCCCTTATGTTTTTTTTTTGGGTCAAAACTTTGACGTCTGATATCTCGGCTCTGGAAGGGTCTAGAGCCTCCATTTTTGCGCGTTGGTCAAAGTCTCGTGGCCCTCTGTCAGAATCCAGAGTTTCAAGAATATCGGAGGGGGTCAAAATTTCGGCCAAAAACGACAGTGTTACCCCTTATGTTTTTTTTCAGGTCAAAACTTTGATATCCGATATCTCGGCTCTGGAAGGGTCTAGAGCCTCCATTTTTGCGCGTTGGTCGAAGTCTCGTGGCCCTCTGTCCACTCGCGTAGCTACGGGTGGGCCTGGATGGGCCTGGGCCCACCCACCTGTCAGTCAGGCCCATCCAGTCAGTGGCCTCACAATGTATGTGAAGCAGGGAATTCTGTTGCGATTGTCACAATACTTGACTAAAAATAAAAATAATAATAAAATAAATCTTAATGTTTCTTGATTCTTGTTTGGTTGTCATGGTGATGACGAAATGCCCGCGCAGTCAGATTGCGAACAGCCCATCCCCCCTTCACAGCGACGTACACATTTCACAGAGGGAGACTGAAGTTTAGCTAAGAAGAAGTATGTTAAACTAAAATGAAACAGAGCAACTTACTAAAGTTTGTGTCAAAAAGACCACGGCCGCTGCAGGAGGAAAATCAAAAAATTTCAAAATTTCAAGACCTTCGATATCTCGGCTCTGGAAGGGTCTAGAGCCTCAATTTTTGCGCGCTGGTCGAAGTCTCGTGGCCCTCTGTCAGAATCCAGAGTTTCAAGAAGATCGGAGGGGGTCAAAATTTCAGCCAAAAACGACAGTGTTACCCCTTATGTTTTTTTTTCGGGTCAAATCTTTGACGTCTGATATCTCGGCTCTGGAAGGGTCTAGAGCCTCCATTTTTGCGCGTTGGTTGAAGTCTCGTGGCCCTCTGTCAGAATCCAGAGTTTCAAGAAGATCGGAGGGGGTCAAAATTTCAGCCAAAAACGACAGTGTTACCCCTTATGTTTTTTTTTCAGGTCAAAACTTTGACATCCGATATCTCGGCTCTGGAAGGGTCTAGAGCCTCCATTTTTGCGCGCTGGTCGAAGTCTCATGGCCCTCTGTCAGAGTCCAGAGTTTCAAGAAGATCGGAGGGGGTCAAAATTTCGGCCAAAAACGACAGTGTTACCCCTTATGTTTTTTTTTTCAGGTCAAAACTTTGACATCCAATACCTCGGCTCTGGAAGGGTGTAGAGCCTCCATTTTTGCGCGCTGGTCGAAGTCTCGTGGCCCTCTGTCAGAGTCCAGAGTTTCAAGAAGATCGGAGGGGGTCAAAATTTCGGCCAAAAAAAAATGACAGTGTTATCCCTTATGTTTTTTTTTCAGGTCCAAATTTTGACCTTCGATATCTCGGCTCTGGAAGGGTCTAGAGCCTCAATTTTTGCGCGCTGGTCGAAGTCTCGTGGCCCTCTGTCAGAATCCAGAGTTTCAAGAAGATCGGAGGGGGTCAAAATTTCGGCCAAAAACGACAGTGTTACCCCTTATGTTTTTTTTCGGGTCAAAACTTTGACATCCGATATCTCGGCTCTGGAAGAGTCTAGAGCCTCCATTTTTGCGCGCTGGTCGAAGTCTCGTGGCCCTCTGTCAGAATCCAGAGTTTCAAGAAGATCGGAGGGGGTCAAAATTTCGGCCAAAAACGACAGTGTTACCCCTTATGTTTTTTTTTCGGGTAAAAACTTTGACATCCGATATCTCGGCTCTGGAAGGGTCTAGAGCCTCCATTTTTGCGCGTTGGTCGAAGTCTCGTGGCCCTCTGTCAGAATCCAGAGTTTCAAGAAGATCGGAGGGGGTCAAAATTTCGGCCAAAAACGACAGTGTTACCCCTTATGTTTTTTTTTCGGGTAAAAACTTTGACATCCGATATCTCGGCTCTGGAAGGGTCTAGAGCCTCCATTTTTGCGCGTTGGTCGAAGTCTCGTGGCCCTCTGTCAGAATCCAGAGTTTCAAGAAGATCGGAGGGGGTCAAAATTTCGGCCAAAAACGACAGTGTTACCCCTTATGTTTTTTTTTCGGGTCAAAACTTTGACGTCTGATATCTCGGCTCTGGAAGGGTCTAGAGCCTCCATTTTTGCGCGTTGGTCGAAGTCTCGTGGCCCTCTGTCAGAATCCAGAGTTTCAAGAAGATCGGAGGGGGTCAAAATTTCGGCCAAAAATGACAGTGTTACCCCTTATGTTTTTTTTTCAGGTCAAAACTTTGACATCCGATATCTCGGCTCTGGAAGGGTCTAGAGCCTCCATTTTTGCGCGCTGGTCGAAGTCTCGTGGCCCTCTGTCAGAATCCAGAGTTTCAAGAAGATCGGAGGGGGTCAAAATTTCGGCCAAAAACGACAGTGTTACCCCTTATGTTTTTTTTTCGGGTCAAAACTTTGAAGTCTGATATCTCGGCTCTGGAAGGGTCTAGAGCCTCAATTTTTGCGCGCTGGTCGAAGTCTCGTGGCCCTCTGTCAGAATCCACAGTTTCAAGAAGATCGGAGGGGGTCAAAATTTCGGCCAAAAACAACAGTGTTACCCCTTATGTTTTTTTTTTCGGGTCAAAACTTTGAAGTCTGATATCTCGGCTCTGGAAGGGTCTAGAGCCTCAATTTTTGCGCGCTGGTCGAAGTCTCGTGGCCCTCTGTCAGAATCCAGAGTTTCAAGAAGATCGGAGGGGGTCAAAATTTCGGCCAAAAACGACAGTGTTACCCCTTATGTTTTTTTTTCGGGTCAAAACTTTGAAGTCTGATATCTCGGCTCTGGAAGGGTCTAGAGCCTCCATTTTTGCGCGCTGGTCGAAGTCTCGTGGCCCTCTGTCAGAATCCAGAGTTTCAAGAAGATCGGAGGGGGTCAAAATTTCGGCCAAAAACGACAGTGTTACCCCTTATGTTTTTTTTTCGGGTCAAAACTTTGACATCCGATATCTCGGCTCTGGAAGGGTCTAGAGCCTCCATTTTTGCGCGCTGGTCGAAGTCTCGTGGCCCTCTGTCAGAATCCAGAGTTTCAAGAAGATCGGAGGGGGTCAAAATTTCGGCCAAAAACGACAGTGTTACCCCTTATGTTTTTTTTTCGGGTCAAAACTTTGACGTCTGATATCTCGGCTCTGGAAGGGTCTAGAGCCTCCATTTTTGCGCGTTGGTCGAAGTCTCGTGGCCCTCTGTCAGAATACAGAGATTCAAGAAGATCGGAGGGGGTCAAAATTTCGGCCAAAAATGACAGTGTTACCCCTTATGTTTTTTTTTCGGGTCAAAACTTTGAAGTCTGATATCTCGGCTCTGGAAGGGTCTAGAGCCTCAATTTTTGCGCGCTGGTCGAAGTCTCGTGGCCCTCTGTCAGAATCCAGAGTTTCAAGAAGATCGGAGGGGGTCAAAATTTCGGCCAAAAACGACAGTGTTACCCCTTATGTTTTTTTTTCGGGTCAAAACTTTGAAGTCTGATATCTCGGCTCTGGAAGGGTCTAGAGCCTCAATTTTTGCGCGCTGGTCGAAGTCTCGTGGCCCTCTGTCAGAATCCAGAGTTTCAAGAAGATCGGAGGGGGTCAAAATTTCGGCCAAAAACGACAGTGTTACCCCTTATGTTTTTTTTTCGGGTCAAAACTTTGACGTCTGATATCTCGGCTATGGAAGGGTCTAGAGCCTCCATTTTTGCGCGTTGGTCGAAGTCTCGTGGCCCTCTGTCAGAATCCAGAGTTTCAAGAAGATCGGAGGGGGTCAAAATTTCGGCCAAAAACGACAGTGTTACCCCTTATGTTTTTTTTTCAGGTCAAAACTTTGACATCCGATATCTCGGCTCTGGAAGGGTCTAGAGCCTCCATTTTTGCGCGCTGGTCGAAGTCTCGTGGCCCTCTGTCAGAATCCAGAGTTTCAAGAAGATCGGAGGGGGTCAAAATTTCGGCCAAAAACGACAGTGTTACCCCTTATGTTTTTTTTTCGGGTCAAAACTTTGACGTCTGATATCTCGGCTCTGGAAGGGTCTAGAGCCTCCATTTTTGCGCGTTGGTCGAAGTCTCGTGGCCCTCTGTCAGAATCCAGAGTTTCAAGAAGATCGGAGGGGGTTAAAATTTCGGCCAAAAACGACAGTGTTACCCCTTATGTTTTTTTTCAGGTCAAAACTTTGACATCCGATATCTCGGCTCTGGAAGGGTCTAGAGCCTCCATTTTTGCGCGCTGGTCGAAGTCTCGTGGCCCTCTGTCAGAATCCAGAGTTTCAAGAAGATCGGAGGGGGTCAAAATTTCGGCCAAAAATGACAGTGTTACCCCTTATGTTTTTTTTTCAGGTCAAAACTTTGACATCCGATATCTCGGCTCTGGAAGGGTCTAGAGCCTCCATTTTTGCGCGCTGGTCGAAGTCTCGTGGCCCTCTGTCAGAATCCAGAGTTTCAAGAAGATCGGAGGGGGTCAAAATTTCGGCCAAAAACAACAGTGTTACCCCTTATGTTTTTTTTTCGGGTCAAAACTTTGACGTCTGATATCTCGGCTCTGGAAGGGTCTAGAGCCTCCATTTTTGCGCGTTGGTCGAAGTCTCGTGGCCCTCTGTCAGAATCCAGAGTTTCAAGAAGATCGGAGGGGGTCAAAATTTCGGCCAAAAACGACAGTGTTACCCCTTATGTTTTTTTTCAGGTCAAAACTTTGACATCCGATATCTCGGCTCTGGAAGGGTCTAGAGCCTCCATTTTTGCGCGCTGGTCGAAGTCTCGTGGCCCTCTGTCAGAATACAGAGATTCAAGAAGATCGGAGGGGGTCAAAATTTCGGCCAAAAATGACAGTGTTACCCCTTATGTTTTTTTTTCGGGTCAAAACTTTGAAGTCTGATATCTCGGCTCTGGAAGGGTCTAGAGCCTCAATTTTTGCGCGCTGGTCGAAGTCTCGTGGCCCTCTGTCAGAATCCAGAGTTTCAAGAAGATCGGAGGAGGTCAAAATTTCGGCCAAAAACGACAGTGTTACCCCTTATGTTTTTTTTTCGGGTCAAAACTTTGAAGTCTGATATCTCGGCTCTGGAAGGGTCTAGAGCCTCAATTTTTGCGCGCTGGTCGAAGTCTCGTGGCCCTCTGTCAGAATCCAGAGTTTCAAGAAGATCGGAGGGGGTCAAAATTTCGGCCAAAAACGACAGTGTTACCCCTTATGTTTTTTTTTTCGGGTCAAAACTTTGACGTCTGATATCTCGGCTATGGAAGGGTCTAGAGCCTCCATTTTTTGCGCGTTGGTCGAAGTCTCGTGGCCCTCTGTCAGAGTCCAGAGTTTCAAGAAGATCGGAGGGGGTCAAAATTTCGGCCAAAAACGACAGTGTTACCCCTTATGTTTTTTTTTCGGGTCAAAACTTTGACGTCTGATATCTCGGCTCTGGAAGGGTCTAGAGCCTCCATTTTTGCGCGTTGGTCGAAGTCTCGTGGCCCTCTGTCAGAGTCCAGAGTTTCAAGAAGATCGAAGGGGGTCAAAATTTCGGCCAAAAACGACAGTGTTACCCCTTATGTTTTTTTTTCAGGTCAAAACTTTGACGTCTGATATCTCGGCTCTGGAAGGGTCTAGAGCCTCCATTTTTGTGCACTGGTCGAAGTCTCGTGGCCCTCTGTCAGAATCCAGAGTTTCAAGAAGATCGGAGGGGGTCAAAATTTCGGCCAAAAACGACAGTGTTACCCCTTATGTTTTTTTTTTCGGGTCAAAACTTTGACATCCGATATCTCGGCTCTGGAAGGGTCTAGAGCCTCCATTTTTGCGCGTTGGTCGAAGTCTCGTGGCCCTCTGTCAGAATCCAGAGTTTCAAGAAGATCGGAGGGGGTCAAAATGTCGGCCAAAAACGACAGTGTTACCCCTTATGTTTTTTTTTCGGGTCAAAACTTTGACGTCTGATATCTCGGCTCTGGAAGGGTCTAGAGCCTCCATTTTTGCGCGTTGGTCGAAGTCTCGTGGCCCTCTGTCAGAATCCAGAGTTTCAAGAAGATCGGAGGGGGTCAAAATTTCGGCCAAAAACGACAGTGTTACCCCTTGTGTTTTTTTTCAGGTCAAAACTTTGACATCCGATATCTCGGCTCTGGAAGGGTCTAGAGCCTCCATTTTTGCGCGCTGGTCGAAGTCTCGTGGCCCTCTGTCAGAATCCAGAGTTTCAAGAAGATCGGAGGGGGTCAAAATTTCGGCCAAAAACGACAGTGTTACCCCTTATGTTTTTTTTTCGGGTCAAAACTTTGACGTCTGATATCTCGGCTCTGGAAGGGTCTAGAGCCTCCATTTTTGCGCGCTGGTCGAAGTCTCGTGGCCCTCTGTCAGAATCCAGAGTTTCAAGAAGATCGGAGGGGGTCAAAATTTCGGCCAAAAATGACAGTGTTACCCCTTATGTTTTTTTTTTTCAGGTCAAAACTTTGACATCCGATATCTCGGCTCTGGAAGGGTCTAGAGCCTCCATTTTTGCGCGCTGGTCGAAGTCTCGTGGCCCTCTGTCAGAATCCAGAGTTTCAAGAAGATCGGAGGGGGTCAAAATTTCGGCCAAAAACGACAGTGTTACCCCTTATGTTTTTTTTTCGGGTCAAAACTTTGACGTCTGATATCTCGGCTCTGGAAGGGTCTAGAGCCTCCATTTTTGCGCGTTGGTCGAAGTCTCGTGGCCCTCTGTCAGAATCCAGAGTTTCAAGAAGATCGGAGGGGGTCAAAATTTCGGCCAAAAATGACAGTGTTACCCCTTATGTTTTTTTTTTCAGGTCAAAACTTTGACATCCGATATCTCGGCTCTGGAAGGGTCTAGAGCCTCCATTTTTGCGCGCTGGTCGAAGTCTCGTGGCCCTCTGTCAGAATCCAGAGTTTCAAGAAGATCGGAGGGGGTCAAAATTTCGGCCAAAAACGACAGTGTTACCCCTTATGTTTTTTTTTTCGGGTCAAAACTTTGACGTCTGATATCTCGGCTCTGGAAGGGTCTAGAGCCTCCATTTTTGCGCGCTGGTCGAAGTCTCGTGGCCCTCTGTCAGAATCCAGAGTTTCAAGAAGATCGGAGGGGGTCAAAATTTCGGCCAAAAATGACAGTGTTACCCCTTATGTTTTTTTTTTCAGGTCAAAACTTTGACATCCGATATCTCGGCTCTGGAAGGGTCTAGAGCCTCCATTTTTGCGCGCTGGTCGAAGTCTCGTGGCCCTCTGTCAGAATCCAGAGTTTCAAGAAGATCGGAGGGGGTCAAAATTTCGGCCAAAAACGACAGTGTTACCCCTTATGTTTTTTTTTCGGGTCAAAACTTTGACGTCTGATATCTCGGCTCTGGAAGGGTCTAGAGCCTCCATTTTTGCGCGCTGGTCGAAGTCTCGTGGCCCTCTGTCAGAATCCAGAGTTTCAAGAAGATCGGAGGGGGTCAAAATTTCGGCCAAAAATGACAGTGTTACCCCTTATGTTTTTTTTTTCAGGTCAAAACTTTGACCTTCGATATCTCGGCTCTGGAAGGGTCTAGAGCCTCAATTTTTGCGCGCTGGTCGAAGTCTCGTGGCCCTCTGTCAGAATCCAGAGTTTCAAGAAGATCGGAGGGGGTCAAAATTTCGGCCAAAAACGACAGTGTTACCCCTTATGTTTTTTTTCGGGTCAAAACTTTGACATCCGATATCTCGGCTCTGGAAGAGTCTAGAGCCTCCATTTTTGCGCGCTGGTCGAAGTCTCGTGGCCCTCTGTCAGAATCCAGAGTTTCAAGAAGATCGGAGGGGGTCAAAATTTCGGCCAAAAACGACAGTGTTACCCCTTATGTTTTTTTTTCGGGTAAAAACTTTGACATCCGATATCTCGGCTCTGGAAGGGTCTAGAGCCTCCATTTTTGCGCGTTGGTCGAAGTCTCGTGGCCCTCTGTCAGAATCCAGAGTTTCAAGAAGATCGGAGGGGGTCAAAATTTCGGCCAAAAACGACAGTGTTACCCCTTATGTTTTTTTTTCGGGTAAAAACTTTGACATCCGATATCTCGGCTCTGGAAGGGTCTAGAGCCTCCATTTTTGCGCGTTGGTCGAAGTCTCGTGGCCCTCTGTCAGAATCCAGAGTTTCAAGAAGATCGGAGGGGGTCAAAATTTCGGCCAAAAACGACAGTGTTACCCCTTATGTTTTTTTTTCGGGTCAAAACTTTGACGTCTGATATCTCGGCTCTGGAAGGGTCTAGAGCCTCCATTTTTGCGCGTTGGTCGAAGTCTCGTGGCCCTCTGTCAGAATCCAGAGTTTCAAGAAGATCGGAGGGGGTCAAAATTTCGGCCAAAAATGACAGTGTTACCCCTTATGTTTTTTTTTCAGGTCAAAACTTTGACATCCGATATCTCGGCTCTGGAAGGGTCTAGAGCCTCCATTTTTGCGCGCTGGTCGAAGTCTCGTGGCCCTCTGTCAGAATCCAGAGTTTCAAGAAGATCGGAGGGGGTCAAAATTTCGGGCAAAAACGACAGTGTTACCCCTTATGTTTTTTTTTCGGGTCAAAACTTTGAAGTCTGATATCTCGGCTCTGGAAGGGTCTAGAGCCTCAATTTTTGCGCGCTGGTCGAAGTCTCGTGGCCCTCTGTCAGAATCCACAGTTTCAAGAAGATCGGAGGGGGTCAAAATTTCGGCCAAAAACAACAGTGTTACCCCTTATGTTTTTTTTTTCGGGTCAAAACTTTGAAGTCTGATATCTCGGCTCTGGAAGGGTCTAGAGCCTCAATTTTTGCGCGCTGGTCGAAGTCTCGTGGCCCTCTGTCAGAATCCAGAGTTTCAAGAAGATCGGAGGGGGTCAAAATTTCGGCCAAAAACGACAGTGTTACCCCTTATGTTTTTTTTTCGGGTCAAAACTTTGAAGTCTGATATCTCGGCTCTGGAAGGGTCTAGAGCCTCCATTTTTGCGCGCTGGTCGAAGTCTCGTGGCCCTCTGTCAGAATCCAGAGTTTCAAGAAGATCGGAGGGGGTCAAAATTTCGGCCAAAAACGACAGTGTTACCCCTTATGTTTTTTTTTCGGGTCAAAACTTTGACGTCTGATATCTCGGCTCTGGAAGGGTCTAGAGCCTCCATTTTTGCGCGTTGGTCGAAGTCTCGTGGCCCTCTGTCAGAATCCAGAGTTTCAAGAAGATCGGAGGGGGTCAAAATTTCGGCCAAAAACGACAGTGTTACCCCTTATGTTTTTTTTTCAGGTCAAAACTTTGACATCCGATATCTCGGCTCTGGAAGGGTCTAGAGCCTCCATTTTTGCGCGCTGGTCGAAGTCTCGTGGCCCTCTGTCAGAATCCAGAGTTTCAAGAAGATCGGAGGGGGTCAAAATTTCGGCCAAAAACGACAGTGTTACCCCTTATGTTTTTTTTTCGGGTCAAAACTTTGACGTCTGATATCTCGGCTCTGGAAGGGTCTAGAGCCTCCATTTTTGCGCGTTGGTCGAAGTCTCGTGGCCCTCTGTCAGAATACAGAGATTCAAGAAGATCGGAGGGGGTCAAAATTTCGGCCAAAAATGACAGTGTTACCCCTTATGTTTTTTTTTCGGGTCAAAACTTTGAAGTCTGATATCTCGGCTCTGGAAGGGTCTAGAGCCTCAATTTTTGCGCGCTGGTCGAAGTCTCGTGGCCCTCTGTCAGAATCCAGAGTTTCAAGAAGATCGGAGGGGGTCAAAATTTCGGCCAAAAACGACAGTGTTACCCCTTATGTTTTTTTTTCGGGTCAAAACTTTGAAGTCTGATATCTCGGCTCTGGAAGGGTCTAGAGCCTCAATTTTTGCGCGCTGGTCGAAGTCTCGTGGCCCTCTGTCAGAATCCAGAGTTTCAAGAAGATCGGAGGGGGTCAAAATTTCGGCCAAAAACGACAGTGTTACCCCTTATGTTTTTTTTTCGGGTCAAAACTTTGACGTCTGATATCTCGGCTATGGAAGGGTCTAGAGCCTCCATTTTTGCGCGTTGGTCGAAGTCTCGTGGCCCTCTGTCAGAATCCAGAGTTTCAAGAAGATCGGAGGGGGTCAAAATTTCGGCCAAAAACGACAGTGTTACCCCTTATGTTTTTTTTTCAGGTCAAAACTTTGACATCCGATATCTCGGCTCTGGAAGGGTCTAGAGCCTCCATTTTTGCGCGCTGGTCGAAGTCTCGTGGCCCTCTGTCAGAATCCAGAGTTTCAAGAAGATCGGAGGGGGTCAAAATTTCGGCCAAAAACGACAGTGTTACCCCTTATGTTTTTTTTTCGGGTCAAAACTTTGACGTCTGATATCTCGGCTCTGGAAGGGTCTAGAGCCTCCATTTTTGCGCGTTGGTCGAAGTCTCGTGGCCCTCTGTCAGAATCCAGAGTTTCAAGAAGATCGGAGGGGGTCAAAATTTCGGCCAAAAACGACAGTGTTACCCCTTATGTTTTTTTTCAGGTCAAAACTTTGACATCCGATATCTCGGCTCTGGAAGGGTCTAGAGCCTCCATTTTTGCGCGCTGGTCGAAGTCTCGTGGCCCTCTGTCAGAATCCAGAGTTTCAAGAAGATCGGAGGGGGTCAAAATTTCGGCCAAAAATGACAGTGTTACCCCTTATGTTTTTTTTTTCAGGTCAAAACTTTGACATCCGATATCTCGGCTCTGGAAGGGTCTAGAGCCTCCATTTTTGCGCGCTGGTCGAAGTCTCGTGGCCCTCTGTCAGAATCCAGAGTTTCAAGAAGATCGGAGGGGGTCAAAATTTCGGCCAAAAACGACAGTGTTACCCCTTATGTTTTTTTTTCGGGTCAAAACTTTGACATCCGATATCTCGGCTCTGGAAGGGTCTAGAGCCTCCATTTTTGCGCGTTGGTCGAAGTCTCGTAGCCCTCTGTCAGAATCCAGAGTTTCAAGAAGATCGGAGGGGGTCAAAATTTCGGCCAAAAATGACAGTGTTACCCCTTATGTTTTTTTTTCGGGTCAAAACTTTGACGTCTGATATCTCGGCTCTGGAAGGGTCTAGAGCCTCCATTTTTGCGCGTTGGTCGAAGTCTCGTGGCCCTCTGTCAGAATCCAGAGTTTCAAGAAGATCGGAGGGGGTCAAAATTTCGGCCAAAAACGACAGTGTTACCCCTTATGTTTTTTTTCAGGTCAAAACTTTGACATCCGATATCTCGGCTCTGGAAGGGTCTAGAGCCTCCATTTTTGCGCGCTGGTCGAAGTCTCGTGGCCCTCTGTCAGAATACAGAGATTCAAGAAGATCGGAGGGGGTCAAAATTTCGGCCAAAAATGACAGTGTTACCCCTTATGTTTTTTTTTCGGGTCAAAACTTTGAAGTCTGATATCTCGGCTCTGGAAGGGTCTAGAGCCTCAATTTTTGCGCGCTGGTCGAAGTCTCGTGGCCCTCTGTCAGAATCCAGAGTTTCAAGAAGATCGGAGGAGGTCAAAATTTCGGCCAAAAACGACAGTGTTACCCCTTATGTTTTTTTTTCGGGTCAAAACTTTGAAGTCTGATATCTCGGCTCTGGAAGGGTCTAGAGCCTCAATTTTTGCGCGCTGGTCGAAGTCTCGTGGCCCTCTGTCAGAATCCAGAGTTTCAAGAAGATCGGAGGGGGTCAAAATTTCGGCCAAAAACGACAGTGTTACCCCTTATGTTTTTTTTTTCGGGTCAAAACTTTGACGTCTGATATCTCGGCTATGGAAGGGTCTAGAGCCTCCATTTTTTGCGCGTTGGTCGAAGTCTCGTGGCCCTCTGTCAGAGTCCAGAGTTTCAAGAAGATCGGAGGGGGTCAAAATTTCGGCCAAAAACGACAGTGTTACCCCTTATGTTTTTTTTTCGGGTCAAAACTTTGACGTCTGATATCTCGGCTCTGGAAGGGTCTAGAGCCTCCATTTTTGCGCGTTGGTCGAAGTCTCGTGGCCCTCTGTCAGAGTCCAGAGTTTCAAGAAGATCGAAGGGGGTCAAAATTTCGGCCAAAAACGACAGTGTTACCCCTTATGTTTTTTTTTCAGGTCAAAACTTTGACGTCTGATATCTCGGCTCTGGAAGGGTCTAGAGCCTCCATTTTTGTGCACTGGTCGAAGTCTCGTGGCCCTCTGTCAGAATCCAGAGTTTCAAGAAGATCGGAGGGGGTCAAAATTTCGGCCAAAAACGACAGTGTTACCCCTTATGTTTTTTTTTTCGGGTCAAAACTTTGACATCCGATATCTCGGCTCTGGAAGGGTCTAGAGCCTCCATTTTTGCGCGTTGGTCGAAGTCTCGTGGCCCTCTGTCAGAATCCAGAGTTTCAAGAAGATCGGAGGGGGTCAAAATGTCGGCCAAAAACGACAGTGTTACCCCTTATGTTTTTTTTTCGGGTCAAAACTTTGACGTCTGATATCTCGGCTCTGGAAGGGTCTAGAGCCTCCATTTTTGCGCGTTGGTCGAAGTCTCGTGGCCCTCTGTCAGAATCCAGAGTTTCAAGAAGATCGGAGGGGGTCAAAATTTCGGCCAAAAACGACAGTGTTACCCCTTGTGTTTTTTTTCAGGTCAAAACTTTGACATCCGATATCTCGGCTCTGGAAGGGTCTAGAGCCTCCATTTTTGCGCGCTGGTCGAAGTCTCGTGGCCCTCTGTCAGAATCCAGAGTTTCAAGAAGATCGGAGGGGGTCAAAATTTCGGCCAAAAACAACAGTGTTACCCCTTATGTTTTTTTTTTCGGGTCAAAACTTTGAAGTCTGATATCTCGGCTCTGGAAGGGTCTAGAGCCTCAATTTTTGCGCGCTGGTCGAAGTCTCGTGGCCCTCTGTCAGAATCCAGAGTTTCAAGAAGATCGGAGGGGGTCAAAATTTCGGCCAAAAACGACAGTGTTACCCCTTATGTTTTTTTTTCGGGTCAAAACTTTGAAGTCTGATATCTCGGCTCTGGAAGGGTCTAGAGCCTCCATTTTTGCGCGCTGGTCGAAGTCTCGTGGCCCTCTGTCAGAATCCAGAGTTTCAAGAAGATCGGAGGGGGTCAAAATTTCGGCCAAAAACGACAGTGTTACCCCTTATGTTTTTTTTTCGGGTCAAAACTTTGACGTCTGATATCTCGGCTCTGGAAGGGTCTAGAGCCTCCATTTTTGCGCGTTGGTCGAAGTCTCGTGGCCCTCTGTCAGAATACAGAGATTCAAGAAGATCGGAGGGGGTCAAAATTTCGGCCAAAAATGACAGTGTTACCCCTTATGTTTTTTTTTCGGGTCAAAACTTTGAAGTCTGATATCTCGGCTCTGGAAGGGTCTAGAGCCTCAATTTTTGCGCGCTGGTCGAAGTCTCGTGGCCCTCTGTCAGAATCCAGAGTTTCAAGAAGATCGGAGGGGGTCAAAATTTCGGCCAAAAACGACAGTGTTACCCCTTATGTTTTTTTTTCGGGTCAAAACTTTGAAGTCTGATATCTCGGCTCTGGAAGGGTCTAGAGCCTCAATTTTTGCGCGCTGGTCGAAGTCTCGTGGCCCTCTGTCAGAATCCAGAGTTTCAAGAAGATCGGAGGGGGTCAAAATTTCGGCCAAAAACGACAGTGTTACCCCTTATGTTTTTTTTTCGGGTCAAAACTTTGACGTCTGATATCTCGGCTATGGAAGGGTCTAGAGCCTCCATTTTTGCGCGTTGGTCGAAGTCTCGTGGCCCTCTGTCAGAATCCAGAGTTTCAAGAAGATCGGAGGGGGTCAAAATTTCGGCCAAAAACGACAGTGTTACCCCTTATGTTTTTTTTTCAGGTCAAAACTTTGACATCCGATATCTCGGCTCTGGAAGGGTCTAGAGCCTCCATTTTTGCGCGCTGGTCGAAGTCTCGTGGCCCTCTGTCAGAATCCAGAGTTTCAAGAAGATCGGAGGGGGTCAAAATTTCGGCCAAAAACGACAGTGTTACCCCTTATGTTTTTTTTTCGGGTCAAAACTTTGACGTCTGATATCTCGGCTCTGGAAGGGTCTAGAGCCTCCATTTTTGCGCGTTGGTCGAAGTCTCGTGGCCCTCTGTCAGAATCCAGAGTTTCAAGAAGATCGGAGGGGGTCAAAATTTCGGCCAAAAACGACAGTGTTACCCCTTATGTTTTTTTTCAGGTCAAAACTTTGACATCCGATATCTCGGCTCTGGAAGGGTCTAGAGCCTCCATTTTTGCGCGCTGGTCGAAGTCTCGTGGCCCTCTGTCAGAATCCAGAGTTTCAAGAAGATCGGAGGGGGTCAAAATTTCGGCCAAAAATGACAGTGTTACCCCTTATGTTTTTTTTTTCAGGTCAAAACTTTGACATCCGATATCTCGGCTCTGGAAGGGTCTAGAGCCTCCATTTTTGCGCGCTGGTCGAAGTCTCGTGGCCCTCTGTCAGAATCCAGAGTTTCAAGAAGATCGGAGGGGGTCAAAATTTCGGCCAAAAACGACAGTGTTACCCCTTATGTTTTTTTTTCGGGTCAAAACTTTGACATCCGATATCTCGGCTCTGGAAGGGTCTAGAGCCTCCATTTTTGCGCGTTGGTCGAAGTCTCGTAGCCCTCTGTCAGAATCCAGAGTTTCAAGAAGATCGGAGGGGGTCAAAATTTCGGCCAAAAATGACAGTGTTACCCCTTATGTTTTTTTTTCGGGTCAAAACTTTGACGTCTGATATCTCGGCTCTGGAAGGGTCTAGAGCCTCCATTTTTGCGCGTTGGTCGAAGTCTCGTGGCCCTCTGTCAGAATCCAGAGTTTCAAGAAGATCGGAGGGGGTCAAAATTTCGGCCAAAAACGACAGTGTTACCCCTTATGTTTTTTTTCAGGTCAAAACTTTGACATCCGATATCTCGGCTCTGGAAGGGTCTAGAGCCTCCATTTTTGCGCGCTGGTCGAAGTCTCGTGGCCCTCTGTCAGAATACAGAGATTCAAGAAGATCGGAGGGGGTCAAAATTTCGGCCAAAAATGACAGTGTTACCCCTTATGTTTTTTTTTCGGGTCAAAACTTTGAAGTCTGATATCTCGGCTCTGGAAGGGTCTAGAGCCTCAATTTTTGCGCGCTGGTCGAAGTCTCGTGGCCCTCTGTCAGAATCCAGAGTTTCAAGAAGATCGGAGGAGGTCAAAATTTCGGCCAAAAACGACAGTGTTACCCCTTATGTTTTTTTTTCGGGTCAAAACTTTGAAGTCTGATATCTCGGCTCTGGAAGGGTCTAGAGCCTCAATTTTTGCGCGCTGGTCGAAGTCTCGTGGCCCTCTGTCAGAATCCAGAGTTTCAAGAAGATCGGAGGGGGTCAAAATTTCGGCCAAAAACGACAGTGTTACCCCTTATGTTTTTTTTTTCGGGTCAAAACTTTGACGTCTGATATCTCGGCTATGGAAGGGTCTAGAGCCTCCATTTTTTGCGCGTTGGTCGAAGTCTCGTGGCCCTCTGTCAGAGTCCAGAGTTTCAAGAAGATCGGAGGGGGTCAAAATTTCGGCCAAAAACGACAGTGTTACCCCTTATGTTTTTTTTTCGGGTCAAAACTTTGACGTCTGATATCTCGGCTCTGGAAGGGTCTAGAGCCTCCATTTTTGCGCGTTGGTCGAAGTCTCGTGGCCCTCTGTCAGAGTCCAGAGTTTCAAGAAGATCGAAGGGGGTCAAAATTTCGGCCAAAAACGACAGTGTTACCCCTTATGTTTTTTTTTCAGGTCAAAACTTTGACGTCTGATATCTCGGCTCTGGAAGGGTCTAGAGCCTCCATTTTTGTGCACTGGTCGAAGTCTCGTGGCCCTCTGTCAGAATCCAGAGTTTCAAGAAGATCGGAGGGGGTCAAAATTTCGGCCAAAAACGACAGTGTTACCCCTTATGTTTTTTTTTTCGGGTCAAAACTTTGACATCCGATATCTCGGCTCTGGAAGGGTCTAGAGCCTCCATTTTTGCGCGTTGGTCGAAGTCTCGTGGCCCTCTGTCAGAATCCAGAGTTTCAAGAAGATCGGAGGGGGTCAAAATGTCGGCCAAAAACGACAGTGTTACCCCTTATGTTTTTTTTTCGGGTCAAAACTTTGACGTCTGATATCTCGGCTCTGGAAGGGTCTAGAGCCTCCATTTTTGCGCGTTGGTCGAAGTCTCGTGGCCCTCTGTCAGAATCCAGAGTTTCAAGAAGATCGGAGGGGGTCAAAATTTCGGCCAAAAACGACAGTGTTACCCCTTGTGTTTTTTTTCAGGTCAAAACTTTGACATCCGATATCTCGGCTCTGGAAGGGTCTAGAGCCTCCATTTTTGCGCGCTGGTCGAAGTCTCGTGGCCCTCTGTCAGAATCCAGAGTTTCAAGAAGATCGGAGGGGGTCAAAATTTCGGCCAAAAACGACAGTGTTACCCCTTATGTTTTTTTTTCGGGTCAAAACTTTGACGTCTGATATCTCGGCTCTGGAAGGGTCTAGAGCCTCCATTTTTGCGCGCTGGTCGAAGTCTCGTGGCCCTCTGTCAGAATCCAGAGTTTCAAGAAGATCGGAGGGGGTCAAAATTTCGGCCAAAAATGACAGTGTTACCCCTTATGTTTTTTTTTTCAGGTCAAAACTTTGACATCCGATATCTCGGCTCTGGAAGGGTCTAGAGCCTCCATTTTTGCGCGCTGGTCGAAGTCTCGTGGCCCTCTGTCAGAATCCAGAGTTTCAAGAAGATCGGAGGGGGTCAAAATTTCGGCCAAAAACGACAGTGTTACCCCTTATGTTTTTTTTTCGGGTCAAAACTTTGACGTCTGATATCTCGGCTCTGGAAGGGTCTAGAGCCTCCATTTTTGCGCGTTGGTCGAAGTCTCGTGGCCCTCTGTCAGAATCCAGAGTTTCAAGAAGATCGGAGGGGGTCAAAATTTCGGCCAAAAATGACAGTGTTACCCCTTATGTTTTTTTTTTCAGGTCAAAACTTTGACATCCGATATCTCGGCTCTGGAAGGGTCTAGAGCCTCCATTTTTGCGCGCTGGTCGAAGTCTCGTGGCCCTCTGTCAGAATCCAGAGTTTCAAGAAGATCGGAGGGGGTCAAAATTTCGGCCAAAAACGACAGTGTTACCCCTTATGTTTTTTTTTCGGGTCAAAACTTTGACGTCTGATATCTCGGCTCTGGAAGGGTCTAGAGCCTCCATTTTTGCGCGCTGGTCGAAGTCTCGTGGCCCTCTGTCAGAATCCAGAGTTTCAAGAAGATCGGAGGGGGTCAAAATTTCGGCCAAAAATGACAGTGTTACCCCTTATGTTTTTTTTTTCAGGTCAAAACTTTGACATCCGATATCTCGGCTCTGGAAGGGTCTAGAGCCTCCATTTTTGCGCGCTGGTCGAAGTCTCGTGGCCCTCTGTCAGAATCCAGAGTTTCAAGAAGATCGGAGGGGGTCAAAATTTCGGCCAAAAATGACAGTGTTACCCCTTATGTTTTTTTTTCGGGTCAAAACTTTGACGTCTGATATCTCGGCTCTGGAAGGGTCTAGAGCCTCCATTTTTGCGCGCTGGTCGAAGTCTCGTGGCCCTCTGTCAGAATCCAGAGTTTCAAGAAGATCGGAGGGGGTCAAAATTTCGGCCAAAAATGACAGTGTTACCCCTTATGTTTTTTTTTTCAGGTCAAAACTTTGACATCCGATATCTCGGCTCTGGAAGGGTCTAGAGCCTCCATTTTTGCGCGCTGGTCGAAGTCTCGTGGCCCTCTGTCAGAATCCAGAGTTTCAAGAAGATCGGAGGGGGTCAAAATTTCGGCCAAAAACGACAGTGTTACCCCTTATGTTTTTTTTTCAGGTCAAAACTTTGACATCCGATATCTCGGCTCTGGAAGGGTCTAGAGCCTCCATTTTTGCGCGCTGGTCGAAGTCTCGTGGCCCTCTGTCAGAATCCAGAGTTTCAAGAAGATCGGAGGGGGTCAAAATTTCGGCCAAAAATGACAGTGTTACCCCTTATGTTTTTTTTTTCAGGTCAAAACTTTGACATCCGATATCTCGGCTCTGGAAGGGTCTAGAGCCTCCATTTTTGCGCGCTGGTCGAAGTCTCGTGGCCCTCTGTCAGAATCCAGAGTTTCAAGAAGATCGGAGGGGGTCAAAATTTCGGCCAAAAACGACAGTGTTACCCCTTATGTTTTTTTTTCGGGTCAAAACTTTGAAGTCTGATATCTCGGCTCTGGAAGGGTCTAGAGCCTCCATTTTTGCGCGTTGGTCGAAGTCTCGTGGCCCTCTGTCAGAATCCAGAGTTTCAAGAAGATCGGAGGGGGTCAAAATTTCGGCCAAAAACGACAGTGTTACCCCTTATGTTTTTTTTTTGGGTCAAAACTTTGACGTCTGATATCTCGGCTCTGGAAGGGTCTAGAGCCTCCATTTTTGCGCGTTGGTCAAAGTCTCGTGGCCCTCTGTCAGAATCCAGAGTTTCAAGAATATCGGAGGGGGTCAAAATTTCGGCCAAAAACGACAGTGTTACCCCTTATGTTTTTTTTCAGGTCAAAACTTTGATATCCGATATCTCGGCTCTGGAAGGGTCTAGAGCCTCCATTTTTGCGCGTTGGTCGAAGTCTCGTGGCCCTCTGTCCACTCGCGTAGCTACGGGTGGGCCTGGATGGGCCTGGGCCCACCCACCTGTCAGTCAGGCCCATCCAGTCAGTGGCCTCACAATGTATGTGAAGCAGGGAATTCTGTTGCGATTGTCACAATACTTGACTAAAAATAAAAATAATAATAAAATAAATCTTAATGTTTCTTGATTCTTGTTTGGTTGTCATGGTGATGACGAAATGCCCGCGCAGTCAGATTGCGAACAGCCCATCCCCCCTTCACAGCGACGTACACATTTCACAGAGGGAGACTGAAGTTTAGCTAAGAAGAAGTATGTTAAACTAAAATGAAACAGAGCAACTTACTAAAGTTTGTGTCAAAAAGACCACGGCCGCTGCAGGAGGAAAATCAAAAAATTTCAAAATTTCAAGACCTTCGATATCTCGGCTCTGGAAGGGTCTAGAGCCTCAATTTTTGCGCGCTGGTCGAAGTCTCGTGGCCCTCTGTCAGAATCCAGAGTTTCAAGAAGATCGGAGGGGGTCAAAATTTCGGCCAAAAACGACAGTGTTACCCCTTATGTTTTTTTTTCGGGTCAAATCTTTGACGTCTGATATCTCGGCTCTGGAAGGGTCTAGAGCCTCCATTTTTGCGCGTTGGTTGAAGTCTCGTGGCCCTCTGTCAGAATCCAGAGTTTCAAGAAGATCGGAGGGGGTCAAAATTTCAGCCAAAAACGACAGTGTTACCCCTTATGTTTTTTTTTTCAGGTCAAAACTTTGACGTCTGATATCTCGGCTCTGGAAGGGTCTAGAGCCTCCATTTTTGCGCGCTGGTCGAAGTCTCGTGGCCCTCTGTCAGAATCCAGAGTTTCAAGAAGATCGGAGGGGGTCAAAATTTCGGCCAAAAACGACAGTGTTACCCCTTATGTTTTTTTTTCAGGTCAAAACTTTGACATCCGATATCTCGGCTCTGGAAGGGTCTAGAGCCTCCATTTTTGCGCGCTGGTCGAAGTCTCATGGCCCTCTGTCAGAGTCCAGAGTTTCAAGAAGATCGGAGGGGGTCAAAATTTCGGCCAAAAACGACAGTGTTACCCCTTATGTTTTTTTTTTCAGGTCAAAACTTTGACATCCAATACCTCGGCTCTGGAAGGGTGTAGAGCCTCCATTTTTGCGCGCTGGTCTAAGTCTCGTGGCCCTCTGTCAGAGTCCAGAGTTTCAAGAAGATCGGAGGGGGTCAAAATTTCGGCCAAAAAAAAATGACAGTGTTATCCCTTATGTTTTTTTTTCAGGTCCAAATTTTGACCTTCGATATCTCGGCTCTGGAAGGGTCTAGAGCCTCAATTTTTGCGCGTTGGTCGAAGTCTCGTGGCCCTCTGTCAGAATCCAGAGTTTCAAGAAGATCGGAGGGGGTCAAAATTTCGGCCAAAAACGACAGTGTTACCCCTTATGTTTTTTTTCGGGTCAAAACTTTGACATCCGATATCTCGGCTCTGGAAGGGTCTAGAGCCTCCATTTTTGCGCGTTGGTCGAAGTCTCGTGGCCCTCTGTCAGAATCCAGAGTTTCAAGAAGATCGGAGGGGGTCAAAATTTCGGCCAAAAACGACAGTGTTACCCCTTATGTTTTTTTTTTCGGGTAAAAACTTTGACATCCGATATCTCGGCTCTGGAAGGGTCTAGAGCCTCCATTTTTGCGCGTTGGTCGAAGTCTCGTGGCCCTCTGTCAGAATCCAGAGTTTCAAGAAGATTGGAGGGGGTCAAAATTTCGGCCAAAAACGACAGTGTTACCCCTTATGTTTTTTTTTCGGGTCAAAACTTTGACGTCTGATATCTCGGCTCTGGAAGGGTCTAGAGCCTCCATTTTTGCGCGTTGGTCGAAGTCTCGTGGCCCTCTGTCAGAATCCAGAGTTTCAAGAAGATCGGAGGGGGTCAGAATTTCGGCCAAAAATGACAGTGTTACCCCTTATGTTTTTTTTTCAGGTCAAAACTTTGACATCCGATATCTCGGCTCTGGAAGGGTCTAGAGCCTCCATTTTTGCGCGCTGGTCGAAGTCTCGTGGCCCTCTGTCAGAATCCAGAGTTTCAAGAAGATCGGAGGGGGTCAAAATTTCGGCCAAAAACGACAGTGTTACCCCTTATGTTTTTTTTTCGGGTCAAAACTTTGAAGTCTGATATCTCGGCTCTGGAAGGGTCTAGAGCCTCAATTTTTGCGCGCTGGTCGAAGTCTCGTGGCCCTCTGTCAGAATCCACAGTTTCAAGAAGATCGGAGGGGGTCAAAATTTCGGCCAAAAACAACAGTGTTACCCCTTATGTTTTTTTTTTCGGGTCAAAACTTTGAAGTCTGATATCTCGGCTCTGGAAGGGTCTAGAGCCTCAATTTTTGCGCGCTGGTCGAAGTCTCGTGGCCCTCTGTCAGAATCCAGAGTTTCAAGAAGATCGGAGGGGGTCAAAATTTCGGCCAAAAACGACAGTGTTACCCCTTATGTTTTTTTTTCGGGTCAAAACTTTGAAGTCTGATATCTCGGCTCTGGAAGGGTCTAGAGCCTCCATTTTTGCGCGCTGGTCGAAGTCTCGTGGCCCTCTGTCAGAATCCAGAGTTTCAAGAAGATCGGAGGGGGTCAAAATTTCGGCCAAAAACGACAGTGTTACCCCTTATGTTTTTTTTTCGGGTCAAAACTTTGACGTCTGATATCTCGGCTCTGGAAGGGTCTAGAGCCTCCATTTTTGCGCGTTGGTCGAAGTCTCGTGGCCCTCTGTCAGAATCCAGAGTTTCAAGAAGATCGGAGGGGGTCAAAATTTCGGCCAAAAACGACAGTGTTACCCCTTATGTTTTTTTTTCAGGTCAAAACTTTGACATCCGATATCTCGGCTCTGGAAGGGTCTAGAGCCTCCATTTTTGCGCGCTGGTCGAAGTCTCGTGGCCCTCTGTCAGAATCCAGAGTTTCAAGAAGATCGGAGGGGGTCAAAATTTCGGCCAAAAACGACAGTGTTACCCCTTATGTTTTTTTTTTCGGGTCAAAACTTTGACGTCTGATATCTCGGCTCTGGAAGGGTCTAGAGCCTCCATTTTTGCGCGTTGGTCGAAGTCTCGTGGCCCTCTGTCAGAATACAGAGATTCAAGAAGATCGGAGGGGGTCAAAATTTCGGCCAAAAATGACAGTGTTACCCCTTATGTTTTTTTTTTCGGGTCAAAACTTTGAAGTCTGATATCTCGGCTCTGGAAGGGTCTAGAGCCTCAATTTTTGCGCGCTGGTCGAAGTCTCGTGGCCCTCTGTCAGAATCCAGAGTTTCAAGAAGATCGGAGGGGGTCAAAATTTCGGCCAAAAACGACAGTGTTACCCCTTATGTTTTTTTTTCGGGTCAAAACTTTGAAGTCTGATATCTCGGCTCTGGAAGGGTCTAGAGCCTCAATTTTTGCGCGCTGGTCGAAGTCTCGTGGCCCTCTGTCAGAATCCAGAGTTTCAAGAAGATCGGAGGGGGTCAAAATTTCGGCCAAAAACGACAGTGTTACCCCTTATGTTTTTTTTTCGGGTCAAAACTTTGACGTCTGATATCTCGGCTATGGAAGGGTCTAGAGCCTCCATTTTTGCGCGTTGGTCGAAGTCTCGTGGCCCTCTGTCAGAATCCAGAGTTTCAAGAAGATCGGAGGGGGTCAAAATTTCGGCCAAAAACGACAGTGTTACCCCTTATGTTTTTTTTTCAGGTCAAAACTTTGACATCCGATATCTCGGCTCTGGAAGGGTCTAGAGCCTCCATTTTTGCGCGCTGGTCGAAGTCTCGTGGCCCTCTGTCAGAATCCAGAGTTTCAAGAAGATCGGAGGGGGTCAAAATTTCGGCCAAAAACGACAGTGTTACCCCTTATGTTTTTTTTTCGGGTCAAAACTTTGACGTCTGATATCTCGGCTCTGGAAGGGTCTAGAGCCTCCATTTTTGCGCGTTGGTCGAAGTCTCGTGGCCCTCTGTCAGAATACAGAGTTTCAAGAAGATCGGAGGGGGTCAAAATTTCGGCCAAAAACGACAGTGTTACCCCTTATGTTTTTTTTCAGGTCAAAACTTTGACATCCGATATCTCGGCTCTGGAAGGGTCTAGAGCCTCCATTTTTGCGCGCTGGTCGAAGTCTCGTGGCCCTCTGTCAGAATCCAGAGTTTCAAGAAGATCGGAGGGGGTCAAAATTTCGGCCAAAAATGACAGTGTTACCCCTTATGTTTTTTTTTTCAGGTCAAAACTTTGACATCCGATATCTCGGCTCTGGAAGGGTCTAGAGCCTCCATTTTTGCGCGCTGGTCGAAGTCTCGTGGCCCTCTGTCAGAATCCAGAGTTTCAAGAAGATCGGAGGGGGTCAAAATTTCGGCCAAAAACGACAGTGTTACCCCTTATGTTTTTTTTTCGGGTCAAAACTTTGACATCCGATATCTCGGCTCTGGAAGGGTCTAGAGCCTCCATTTTTGCGCGTTGGTCGAAGTCTCGTAGCCCTCTGTCAGAATCCAGAGTTTCAAGAAGATCGGAGGGGGTCAAAATTTCGGCCAAAAACGACAGTGTTACCCCTTATGTTTTTTTTTCGGGTCAAAACTTTGACATCCGATATCTCGGCTCTGGAAGGGTCTAGAGCCTCCATTTTTGCGCGCTGGTCGAAGTCTCGTGGCCCTCTGTCAGAATCCAGAGTTTCAAGAAGATCGGAGGGGGTCAAAATTTCGGCCAAAAACAACAGTGTTACCCCTTATGTTTTTTTTTCAGGTCAAAACTTTGACATCCGATATCTCGGCTCTGGAAGGGTCTAGAGCCTCCATTTTTGCGCGCTGGTCGAAGTCTCGTGGCCCTCTGTCAGAATCCAGAGTTTCAAGAAGATCGGAGGGGGTCAAAATTTCGGCCAAAAATGACAGTGTTACCCCTTATGTTTTTTTTTTCAGGTCAAAACTTTGACATCCGATATCTCGGCTCTGGAAGGGTCTAGAGCCTCCATTTTTGCGCGCTGATCGAAGTCTCGTGGCCCTCTGTCAGAATCCAAAGTTTCAAGAAGATCGGAGGGGGTCAAAATTTCGGCCAAAAACGACAGTGTTACCCCTTATGTTTTTTTTTCGGGTCAAAACTTTGACGTCTGATATCTCGGCTCTGGAAGGGTCTAGAGCCTCCATTTTTGCGCGTTGGTCGAAGTCTCGTGGCCCTCTGTCAGAATCCAGAGTTTCAAGAAGATCGGAGGGGGTCAAAATTTCGGCCAAAAACGACAGTGTTACCCCTTATGTTTTTTTTCAGGTCAAAACTTTGACATCCGATATCTCGGCTCTGGAAGGGTCTAGAGCCTCCATTTTTGCGCGCTGGTCGAAGTCTCGTGGCCCTCTGTCAGAATACAGAGATTCAAGAAGATCGGAGGGGGTCAAAATTTCGGCCAAAAATGACAGTGTTACCCCTTATGTTTTTTTTTCGGGTCAAAACTTTGAAGTCTGATATCTCGGCTCTGGAAGGGTCTAGAGCCTCAATTTTTGCGCGCTGGTCGAAGTCTCGTGACCCTCTGTCAGAATCCAGAGTTTCAAGAAGATCGGAGGGGGTCAAAATTTCGGCCAAAAACGACAGTGTTACCCCTTATGTTTTTTTTTCGGGTCAAAACTTTGACGTCTGATATCTCGGCTATGGAAGGGTCTAGAGCCTCCATTTTTTGCGCGTTGGTCGAAGTCTCGTGGCCCTCTGTCAGAGTCCAGAGTTTCAAGAAGATCGGAGGGGGTCAAAATTTCGGCCAAAAACGACAGTGTTACCCCTTATGTTTTTTTTTCGGGTCAAAACTTTGACGTCTGATATCTCGGCTCTGGAAGGGTCTAGAGCCTCCATTTTTGCGCGTTGGTCGAAGTCTCGTGGCCCTCTGTCAGAGTCCAGAGTTTCAAGAAGATCGAAGGGGGTCAAAATTTCGGCCAAAAACGACAGTGTTACCCCTTATGTTTTTTTTTCAGGTCAAAACTTTGACGTCTGATATCTCGGCTCTGGAAGGGTCTAGAGCCTCCATTTTTGTGCACTGGTCGAAGTCTCGTGGCCCTCTGTCAGAATCCAGAGTTTCAAGAAGATCGGAGGGGGTCAAAATTTCGGCCAAAAACGACAGTGTTACCCCTTATGTTTTTTTTTTCGGGTCAAAACTTTGACATCCGATATCTCGGCTCTGGAAGGGTCTAGAGCCTCCATTTTTGCGCGTTGGTCGAAGTCTCGTGGCCCTCTGTCAGAATCCAGAGTTTCAAGAAGATCGGAGGGGGTCAAAATGTCGGCCAAAAACGACAGTGTTACCCCTTATGTTTTTTTTTCGGGTCAAAACTTTGACGTCTGATATCTCGGCTCTGGAAGGGTCTAGAGCCTCCATTTTTGCGCGTTGGTCGAAGTCTCGTGGCCCTCTGTCAGAATCCAGAGTTTCAAGAAGATCGGAGGGGGTCAAAATTTCGGCCAAAAACGACAGTGTTACCCCTTGTGTTTTTTTTCAGGTCAAAACTTTGACATCCGATATCTCGGCTCTGGAAGGGTCTAGAGCCTCCATTTTTGCGCGCTGGTCGAAGTCTCGTGGCCCTCTGTCAGAATCCAGAGTTTCAAGAAGATCGGAGGGGGTCAAAATTTCGGCCAAAAACGACAGTGTTACCCCTTATGTTTTTTTTTCGGGTCAAAACTTTGACGTCTGATATCTCGGCTCTGGAAGGGTCTAGAGCCTCCATTTTTGCGCGCTGGTCGAAGTCTCGTGGCCCTCTGTCAGAATCCAGAGTTTCAAGAAGATCGGAGGGGGTCAAAATTTCGGCCAAAAATGACAGTGTTACCCCTTATGTTTTTTTTTTCAGGTCAAAACTTTGACATCCGATATCTCGGCTCTGGAAGGGTCTAGAGCCTCCATTTTTGCGCGCTGGTCGAAGTCTCGTGGCCCTCTGTCAGAATCCAGAGTTTCAAGAAGATCGGAGGGGGTCAAAATTTCGGCCAAAAACGACAGTGTTACCCCTTATGTTTTTTTTTCGGGTCAAAACTTTGACATCCGATATCTCGGCTCTGGAAGGGTCTAGAGCCTCCATTTTTGCGCGCTGGTCGAAGTCTCGTGGCCCTCTGTCAGAATCCAGAGTTTCAAGAAGATCAGAGGGGGTCAAAATTTCGGCCAAAAATGACAGTGTTACCCCTTATGTTTTTTTTTTCAGGTCAAAACTTTGACATCCGATATCTCGGCTCTGGAAGGGTCTAGAGCCTCCATTTTTGCGCGCTGGTCGAAGTCTCGTGGCCCTCTGTCAGAATCCAGAGTTTCAAGAAGATCGGAGGGGGTCAAAATTTCGGCCAAAAACGACAGTGTTACCCCTTATGTTTTTTTTTCGGGTCAAAACTTTGATGTCTGATATCTCGGCTCTGGAAGGGTCTAGAGCCTCCATTTTTGCGCGCTGGTCGAAGTCTCGTGGCCCTCTGTCAGAATCCAGAGTTTCAAGAAGATCGGAGGGGGTCAAAATTTCGGCCAAAAATGACAGTGTTACCCCTTATGTTTTTTTTTTCAGGTCAAAACTTTGACATCCGATATCTCGGCTCTGGAAGGGTCTAGAGCCTCCATTTTTGCGCGCTGGTCGAAGTCTCGTGGCCCTCTGTCAGAATCCAGAGTTTCAAGAAGATCGGAGGGGGTCAAAATTTCGGCCAAAAATGACAGTGTTACCCCTTATGTTTTTTTTTTCAGGTCAAAACTTTGACATCCGATATCTCGGCTCTGGAAGGGTCTAGAGCCTCCATTTTTGCGCGCTGGTCGAAGTCTCGTGGCCCTCTGTCAGAATCCAGAGTTTCAAGAAGATCGGAGGGGGTCAAAATTTCGGCCAAAAACGACAGTGTTACCCCTTATGTTTTTTTTTCGGGTCAAAACTTTGAAGTCTGATATCTCGGCTCTGGAAGGGTCTAGAGCCTCCATTTTTGCGCGTTGGTCGAAGTCTCGTGGCCCTCTGTCAGAATCCAGAGTTTCAAGAAGATCGGAGGGGGTCAAAATTTCGGCCAAAAACGACAGTGTTACCCCTTATGTTTTTTTTTTGGGTCAAAACTTTGACGTCTGATTTCTCGGCTCTGGAAGGGTCTAGAGCCTCCATTTTTGCGCGTTGGTCGAAGTCTCGTGGCCCTCTGTCAGAATCCAGAGTTTCAAGAAGATCGGAGGGGGTCAAAATTTCGGCCAAAAACGACAGTGTTACCCCTTATGTTTTTTTTTCGGGTCAAAACTTTGACATCCGATATCTCGGCTCTGGAAGGGTCTAGAGCCTCCATTTTTGCGCGTTGGTCGAAGTCTCGTGGCCCTCTGTCAGAGTCCAGAGTTTCAAGAAGATCGGAGGGGGTCAAAATTTCGGCCAAAAACGACAGTGTTACCCCTTATGTTTTTTTTTTTCAGGTCAAAACTTTGACATCCGATATCTCGGCTCTGGAAGGGTCTAGAGCCTCCATTTTTGCGCACTGGTCGAAGTCTCGTGGCCCTCTGTCAGAATCCAGAGTTTCAAGAAGATCGGAGGGGGTCAAAATTTCGGCCAAAAACAACAGTGTTACCCCTTATGTTTTTTTTTCGGGTCAAAACTTTGACGTCTGATATCTCGGCTCTGGAAGGGTCTAGAGCCTCCATTTTTGCGCGTTGGTCGAAGTCTCGTGGCCCTCTGTCAGAGTCCAGAGTTTCAAGAAGATCGAAGGGGGTCAAAATTTCGGCCAAAAACGACAGTGTTACCCCTTATGTTTTTTTTTCGGGTCAAAACTTTGACGTCTGATATCTCGGCTCTGGAAGGGTCTAGAGCCTCCATTTTTGCGCGTTGGTCGAAGTCTCGTGGCCCTCTGTCAGAATCCAGAGTTTCAAGAAGATCGGAGGGGGTCAAAATTTCGGCCAAAAACGACAGTGTTACCCCTTATGTATTTTTTTCGGGTCAAAACTTTGACGTCTGATATCTCGGCTCTGGAAGGGTCTAGAGCCTCCATTTTTGCGCGTTGGTCGAAGTCTCGTGGCCCTCTGTCAGAATCCAGAGTTTCAAGAAGATCGGAGGGGGTCAAAATTTCGGCCAAAAATGACAGTGTTACCCCTTATGTTTTTTTTTTCGGGTCAAAACTTTGACATCCGATATCTCGGCTCTGGAAGGGTCTAGAGCCTCCATTTTTGCGCGTTGGTCGAAGTCTCGTAGCCCTCTGTCAGAATCCAGAGTTTCAAGAAGATCGGAGGGGGTCAAAATTTCGGCCAAAAACGACAGTGTTACCCCTTATGTTTTTTTTTCAGGTCAAAACTTTGACATCCGATATCTCGGCTCTGGAAGGGTCTAGAGCCTCCATTTTTGCGCGCTGGTCGAAGTCTCGTGGCCCTCTGTCAGAATCCAGAGTTTCAAGAAGATCGGAGGGGGTCAAAATTTCGGCCAAAAATGACAGTGTTACCCCTTATGTTTTTTTTTTCAGGTCAAAACTTTGACATCCGATATCTCGGCTCTGGAAGGGTCTAGAGCCTCCATTTTTGCGCGCTGGTCGAAGTCTCGTGGCCCTCTGTCAGAATCCAGAGTTTCAAGAAGATCGGAGGGGGTCAAAATTTCGGCCAAAAACGACAGTGTTACCCCTTATGTTTTTTTTTCGGGTCAAAACTTTGAAGTCTGATATCTCGGCTCTGGAAGGGTCTAGAGCCTCCATTTTTGCGCGTTGGTCGAAGTCTCTTGGCCCTCTGTCAGAATCCAGAGTTTCAAGAAGATCGGAGGGGGTCAAAATTTCGGCCAAAAACGACAGTGTTACCCCTTATGTTTTTTTTTCGGGTCAAAACTTTGACGTCTGATATCTCGGCTCTGGAAGGGTCTAGAGCCTCCATTTTTGCGCGTTGGTCGAAGTCTCGTGGCCCTCTGTCAGAGTCCAGAGTTTCAAGAAGATCGAAGGGGGTCAAAATTTCGGCCAAAAACGACAGTGTTACCCCTTATGTTTTTTTTTCAGGTCAAAACTTTGACGTCTGATATCTCGGCTCTGGAAGGGTCTAGAGCCTCCATTTTTGTGCACTGGTCGAAGTTTCGTGGCCCTCTGTCAGAATCCAGAGTTTCAAGAAGATCGGAGGGGGTCAAAATTTCGGCCAAAAACGACAGTGTTACCCCTTATGTTTTTTTTTCAGGTCAAAACTTTGACATCCGATATCTCGGCTCTGGAAGGGTCTAGAGCCTCCATTTTTGCGCGCTGGTCGAAGTCTCGTGGCCCTCTGTCAGAATCCAGAGTTTCAAGAAGATCGGAGGGGGTCAAAATTTCGGCCAAAAACGACAGTGTTACCCCTTATGTTTTTTTTTCGGGTCAAAACTTTGAAGTCTGATATCTCGGCTCTGGAAGGGTCTAGAGCCTCCATTTTTGCGCGTTGGTCGAAGTCTCGTGGCCCTCTGTCAGAATCCAGAGTTTCAAGAAGATCGGAGGGGGTCAAAATTTCGGCCAAAAACGACAGTGTTACCCCTTATGTTTTTTTTTCGGGTCAAAACTTTGACGTCTGATATCTCGGCTCTGGAAGGGTCTAGAGCCTCCATTTTTGCGCGTTGGTCGAAGTCTCGTGGCCCTCTGTCAGAGTCCAGAGTTTCAAGAAGATCGAAGGGGGTCAAAATTTCGGCCAAAAACGACAGTGTTACCCCTTATGTTTTTTTTTCAGGTCAAAACTTTGACGTCTGATATCTCGGCTCTGGAAGGGTCTAGAGCCTCCATTTTTGTGCACTGGTCGAAGTCTCGTGGCCCTCTGTCAGAATCCAGAGTTTCAAGAAGATCGGAGGGGGTCAAAATTTCGGCCAAAAACGACAGTGTTACCCCTTATGTTTTTTTTTCGGGTCAAAACTTTGACGTCTGATATCTCGGCTCTGGAAGGGTCTAGAGCCTCCATTTTTGCGCGTTGGTCGAAGTCTCGTGGCCCTCTGTCAGAATCCAGAGTTTCAAGAAGATCGGAGGGGGTCAAAATTTCGGCCAAAAACGACAGTGTTACCCCTTATGTTTTTTTTTTTCGGGTCAAAACTTTGACATCCGATATCTCGGCTCTGGAAGGGTCTAGAGCCTCCATTTTTGCGCGTTGGTCGAAGTCTCGTGGCCCTCTGTCAGAATCCAGAGTTTCAAGAAGATCGGAGGGGGTCAAAATGTCGGCCAAAAACGACAGTGTTACCCCTTATGTTTTTTTTTCGGGTCAAAACTTTGACGTCTGATATCTCGGCTCTGGAAGGGTCTAGAGCCTCCATTTTTGCGCGTTGGTCGAAGTCTCGTGGCCCTCTGTCAGAATCCAGAGTTTCAAGAAGATCGGAGGGGGTCAAAATTTCGGCCAAAAACGACAGTGTTACCCCTTGTGTTTTTTTTCAGGTCAAAACTTTGACATCCGATATCTCGGCTCTGGAAGGGTCTAGAGCCTCCATTTTTGCGCGCTGGTCGAAGTCTCGTGGCCCTCTGTCAGAATCCAGAGTTTCAAGAAGATCGGAGGGGGTCAAAATTTCGGCCAAAAATGACAGTGTTACCCCTTATGTTTTTTTTTTCAGGTCAAAACTTTGACATCCGATATCTCGGCTCTGGAAGGGTCTAGAGCCTCCATTTTTGCGCGCTGGTCGAAGTCTCGTGGCCCTCTGTCAGAATCCAGAGTTTCAAGAAGATCGGAGGGGGTCAAAATTTCGGCCAAAAACGACAGTGTTACCCCTTATGTTTTTTTTTCGGGTCAAAACTTTGACGTCTGATATCTCGGCTCTGGAAGGGTCTAGAGCCTCCATTTTTGCGCGCTGGTCGAAGTCTCGTGGCCCTCTGTCAGAATCCAGAGTTTCAAGAAGATCGGAGGGGGTCAAAATTTCGGCCAAAAATGACAGTGTTACCCCTTATGTTTTTTTTTTCAGGTCAAAACTTTGACATCCGATATCTCGGCTCTGGAAGGGTCTAGAGCCTCCATTTTTGCGCGCTGGTCGAAGTCTCGTGGCCCTCTGTCAGAATCCAGAGTTTCAAGAAGATCGGAGGGGGTCAAAATTTCGGCCAAAAACGACAGTGTTACCCCTTATGTTTTTTTTTCGGGTCAAAACTTTGACGTCTGATATCTCGGCTCTGGAAGGGTCTAGAGCCTCCATTTTTGCGCGCTGGTCGAAGTCTCGTGGCCCTCTGTCAGAATCCAGAGTTTCAAGAAGATCGGAGGGGGTCAAAATTTCGGCCAAAAATGACAGTGTTACCCCTTATGTTTTTTTTTTTCAGGTCAAAACTTTGACATCCGATATCTCGGCTCTGGAAGGGTCTAGAGCCTCCATTTTTGCGCGCTGGTCGAAGTCTCGTGGCCCTCTGTCAGAATCCAGAGTTTCAAGAAGATCGGAGGGGGTCAAAATTTCGGCCAAAAACGACAGTGTTACCCCTTATGTTTTTTTTTCGGGTCAAAACTTTGACGTCTGATATCTCGGCTCTGGAAGGGTCTAGAGCCTCCATTTTTGCGCGCTGGTCGAAGTCTCGTGGCCCTCTGTCAGAATCCAGAGTTTCAAGAAGATCGGAGGGGGTCAAAATTTCGGCCAAAAATGACAGTGTTACCCCTTATGTTTTTTTTTTCAGGTCAAAACTTTGACATCCGATATCTCGGCTCTGGAAGGGTCTAGAGCCTCCATTTTTGCGCGCTGGTCGAAGTCTCGTGGCCCTCTGTCAGAATCCAGAGTTTCAAGAAGATCGGAGGGGGTCAAAATTTCGGCCAAAAACGACAGTGTTACCCCTTATGTTTTTTTTTCAGGTCAAAACTTTGACATCCGATATCTCGGCTCTGGAAGGGTCTAGAGCCTCTATTTTTGCGCGCTGGTCGAAGTCTCGTGGCCCTCTGTCAGAATCCAGAGTTTCAAGAAGATCGGAGGGGGTCAAAATTTCGGCCAAAAATGACAGTGTTACCCCTTATGTTTTTTTTTTCAGGTCAAAACTTTGACATCCGATATCTCGGCTCTGGAAGGGTCTAGAGCCTCCATTTTTGCGCGCTGGTCGAAGTCTCGTGGCCCTCTGTCAGAATCCAGAGTTTCAAGAAGATCGGAGGGGGTCAAAATTTCGGCCAAAAACGACAGTGTTACCCCTTATGTTTTTTTTTCGGGTCAAAACTTTGAAGTCTGATATCTCGGCTCTGGAAGGGTCTAGAGCCTCCATTTTTGCGCGTTGGTCGAAGTCTCGTGGCCCTCTGTCAGAATCCAGAGTTTCAAGAAGATCGGAGGGGGTCAAAATTTCGGCCAAAAACGACAGTGTTACCCCTTATGTTTTTTTTTTGGGTCAAAACTTTGACGTCTGATATCTCGGCTCTGGAAGGGTCTAGAGCCTCCATTTTTGCGCGTTGGTCGAAGTCTCGTGGCCCTCTGTCAGAATCCAGAGTTTCAAGAAGATCGGAGGGGGTCAAAATTTCGGCCAAAAACGACAGTGTTACCCCTTATGTTTTTTTTTCGGGTCAAAACTTTGACATCCGATATCTCGGCTCTGGAAGGGTCTAGAGCCTCCATTTTTGCGCGTTGGTCGAAGTCTCGTGGCCCTCTGTCAGAGTCCAGAGTTTCAAGAAGATCGGAGGGGGTCAAAATTTCGGCCAAAAACGACAGTGTTACCCCTTATGTTTTTTTTTTTCAGGTCAAAACTTTGACATCCGATATCTCGGCTCTGGAAGGGTCTAGAGCCTCCATTTTTGCGCACTGGTCGAAGTCTCGTGGCCCTCTGTCAGAATCCAGAGTTTCAAGAAGATCGGAGGGGGTCAAAATTTCGGCCAAAAACAACAGTGTTACCCCTTATGTTTTTTTTTCGGGTCAAAACTTTGACGTCTGATATCTCGGCTCTGGAAGGGTCTAGAGCCTCCATTTTTGCGCGTTGGTCGAAGTCTCGTGGCCCTCTGTCAGAGTCCAGAGTTTCAAGAAGATCGAAGGGGGTCAAAATTTCGGCCAAAAACGACAGTGTTACCCCTTATGTTTTTTTTTCGGGTCAAAACTTTGACGTCTGATATCTCGGCTCTGGAAGGGTCTAGAGCCTCCATTTTTGCGCGTTGGTCGAAGTCTCGTGGCCCTCTGTCAGAATCCAGAGTTTCAAGAAGATCGGAGGGGGTCAAAATTTCGGCCAAAAACGACAGTGTTACCCCTTATGTTTTTTTTTTCGGGTCAAAACTTTGACATCCGATATCTCGGCTCTGGAAGGGTCTAGAGCCTCCATTTTTGCGCGTTGGTCGAAGTCTCGTAGCCCTCTGTCAGAATCCAGAGTTTCAAGAAGATCGGAGGGGGTCAAAATTTCGGCCAAAAACGACAGTGTTACCCCTTATGTTTTTTTTTCAGGTCAAAACTTTGACATCCGATATCTCGGCTCTGGAAGGGTCTAGAGCCTCCATTTTTGCGCGCTGGTCGAAGTCTCGTGGCCCTCTGTCAGAATCCAGAGTTTCAAGAAGATCGGAGGGGGTCAAAATTTCGGCCAAAAATGACAGTGTTACCCCTTATGTTTTTTTTTTCAGGTCAAAACTTTGACATCCGATATCTCGGCTCTGGAAGGGTCTAGAGCCTCCATTTTTGCGCGCTGGTCGAAGTCTCGTGGCCCTCTGTCAGAATCCAGAGTTTCAAGAAGATCGGAGGGGGTCAAAATTTCGGCCAAAAACGACAGTGTTACCCCTTATGTTTTTTTTTCGGGTCAAAACTTTGAAGTCTGATATCTCGGCTCTGGAAGGGTCTAGAGCCTCCATTTTTGCGCGTTGGTCGAAGTCTCGTGGCCCTCTGTCAGAATCCAGAGTTTCAAGAAGATCGGAGGGGGTCAAAATTTCGGCCAAAAACGACAGTGTTACCCCTTATGTTTTTTTTTCGGGTCAAAACTTTGACGTCTGATATCTCGGCTCTGGAAGGGTCTAGAGCCTCCATTTTTGCGCGTTGGTCGAAGTCTCGTGGCCCTCTGTCAGAGTCCAGAGTTTCAAGAAGATCGAAGGGGGTCAAAATTTCGGCCAAAAACGACAGTGTTACCCCTTATGTTTTTTTTTCAGGTCAAAACTTTGACGTCTGATATCTCGGCTCTGGAAGGGTCTAGAGCCTCCATTTTTGTGCACTGGTCGAAGTCTCGTGGCCCTCTGTCAGAATCCAGAGTTTCAAGAAGATCGGAGGGGGTCAAAATTTCGGCCAAAAACGACAGTGTTACCCCTTATGTTTTTTTTTCGGGTCAAAACTTTGACGTCTGATATCTCGGCTCTGGAAGGGTCTAGAGCCTCCATTTTTGCGCGTTGGTCGAAGTCTCGTGGCCCTCTGTCAGAATCCAGAGTTTCAAGAAGATCGGAGGGGGTCAAAATTTCGGCCAAAAACGACAGTGTTACCCCTTATGTTTTTTTTTTCGGGTCAAAACTTTGACATCCGATATCTCGGCTCTGGAAGGGTCTAGAGCCTCCATTTTTGCGCGTTGGTCGAAGTCTCGTGGCCCTCTGTCAGAATCCAGAGTTTCAAGAAGATCGGAGGGGGTCAAAATGTCGGCCAAAAACGACAGTGTTACCCCTTATGTTTTTTTTTCGGGTCAAAACTTTGACGTCTGATATCTCGGCTCTGGAAGGGTCTAGAGCCTCCATTTTTGCGCGTTGGTCGAAGTCTCGTGGCCCTCTGTCAGAATCCAGAGTTTCAAGAAGATCGGAGGGGGTCAAAATTTCGGCCAAAAACGACAGTGTTACCCCTTGTGTTTTTTTTTCAGGTCAAAACTTTGACATCCGATATCTCGGCTCTGGAAGGGTCTAGAGCCTCCATTTTTGCGCGCTGGTCGAAGTCTCGTGGCCCTCTGTCAGAATCCAGAGTTTCAAGAAGATCGGAGGGGGTCAAAATTTTGGCCAAAAACGACAGTGTTACCCCTTATGTTTTTTTTTCGGGTCAAAACTTTGACGTCTGATATCTCGGCTCTGGAAGGGTCTAGAGCCTCCATTTTTGCGCGCTGGTCGAAGTCTCGTGGCCCTCTGTCAGAATCCAGAGTTTCAAGAAGATCGGAGGGGGTCAAAATTTCGGCCAAAAATGACAGTGTCACCCCTTATGTTTTTTTTTTCAGGTCAAAACTTTGACATCCGATATCTCGGCTCTGGAAGGGTCTAGAGCCTCCATTTTTGCGCGCTGGTCGAAGTCTCGTGGCCCTCTGTCAGAATCCAGAGTTTCAAGAAGATCGGAGGGGGTCAAAATTTCGGCCAAAAACGACAGTGTTACCCCTTATGTTTTTTTTTCGGGTCAAAACTTTGATGTCTGATATCTCGGCTCTGGAAGGGTCTAGAGCCTCCATTTTTGCGCGTTGGTCGAAGTCTCGTGGCCCTCTGTCAGAATCCAGAGTTTCAAGAAGATCGGAGGGGGTCAAAATTTCGGCCAAAAATGACAGTGTTACCCCTTATGTTTTTTTTTTCAGGTCAAAACTTTGACATCCGATATCTCGGCTCTGGAAGGGTCTAGAGCCTCCATTTTTGCGCGCTGGTCGAAGTCTCGTGGCCCTCTGTCAGAATCCAGAGTTTCAAGAAGTTCGGAGGGGGTCAAAATTTCGGCCAAAAACGACAGTGTTACCCCTTATGTTTTTTTTTCGGGTCAAAACTTTGACGTCTGATATCTCGGCTCTGGAAGGGTCTAGAGCCTCCATTTTTGCGCGCTGGTCGAAGTCTCGTGGCCCTCTGTCAGAATCCAGAGTTTCAAGAAGATCGGAGGGGGTCAAAATTTCGGCCAAAAATGACAGTGTTACCCCTTATGTTTTTTTTTTCAGGTCAAAACTTTGACATCCGATATCTCGGCTCTGGAAGGGTCTAGAGCCTCCATTTTTGCGCGCTGGTCGAAGTCTCGTGGCCCTCTGTCAGAATCCAGAGTTTCAAGAAGATCGGAGGGGGTCAAAATTTCGGCCAAAAACGACAGTGTTACCCCTTATGTTTTTTTTTCGGGTCAAAACTTTGACGTCTGATATCTCGGCTCTGGAAGGGTCTAGAGCCTCCATTTTTGCGCGCTGGTCGAAGTCTCGTGGCCCTCTGTCAGAATCCAGAGTTTCAAGAAGATCGGAGGGGGTCAAAATTTCGGCCAAAAATGACAGTGTTACCCCTTATGTTTTTTTTTTCAGGTCAAAACTTTGACATCCGATATCTCGGCTCTGGAAGGGTCTAGAGCCTCCATTTTTGCGCGCTGGTCGAAGTCTCGTGGCCCTCTGTCAGAATCCAGAGTTTCAAGAAGATCGGAGGGGGTCAAAATTTCGGCCAAAAACGACAGTGTTACCCCTTATGTTTTTTTTTCGGGTCAAAACTTTGAAGTCTGATATCTCGGCTCTGGAAGGGTCTAGAGCCTCCATTTTTGCGCGTTGGTCGAAGTCTCGTGGCCCTCTGTCAGAATCCAGAGTTTCAAGAAGATCGGAGGGGGTCAAAATTTCGGCCAAAAACGACAGTGTTACCCCTTATGTTTTTTTTTCGGGTCAAAACTTTGACGTCTGATATCTCGGCTCTGGAAGGGTCTAGAGCCTCCATTTTTGCGCGTTGGTCGAAGTCTCGTGGCCCTCTGTCAGAATCCAGAGTTTCAAGAAGATCGGAGGGGGTCAAAATTTCGGCCAAAAACGACAGTGTTACCCCTTATGTTTTTTTTTTCGGGTCAAAACTTTGACATCCGATATCTCAGCTCTGGAAGGGTCTAGAGCCTCCATTTTTGCGCGTTGGTCGAAGTCTCGTGGCCCTCTGTCAGAGTCCAGAGTTTCAAGAAGATCGGAGGGGGTCAAAATTTCGGCCAAAAACGACAGTGTTACCCCTTATGTTTTTTTTCGGGTCAAAACTTTGACATCCGATATCTCGGCTCTGGAAGGGTCTAGAGCCTCCATTTTTGCGCGTTGGTCGAAGTCTCGTAGCCCTCTGTCAGAATCCAGAGTTTCAAGAAGATCGGAGGGGGTCAAAATTTCGGCCAAAAACGACAGTGTTACCCCTTATGTTTTTTTTTTCAGGTCAAAACTTTGACATCCGATATCTCGGCTCTGGAAGGGTCTAGAGCCTCCATTTTTGCGCGCTGGTCGAAGTCTCGTGGCCCTCTGTCAGATTCCAGAGTTTCAAGAAGATCGGAGGGGGTCAAAATTTCGGCCAAAAACGACAGTGTTACCCCTTATGTTTTTTTTTCGGGTCAAAACTTTGAAGTCTGATATCTCGGCTCTGGAAGGGTCTAGAGCCTCCATTTTTGCGCGTTGGTCGAAGTCTCGTGGCCCTCTGTCAGAATCCAGAGTTTCAAGAAGATCGGAGGGGGTCAAAATTTCGGCCAAAAACGACAGTGTTACCCCTTATGTTTTTTTTCAGGTCAAAACTTTGACATCCGATATCTCGGCTCTGGAAGGGTCTAGAGCCTCCATTTTTGCGCGCTGGTCGAAGTCTCGTGGCCCTCTGTCAGAATCCAGAGTTTCAAGAAGATCGGAGGGGGTCAAAATTTCGGCCAAAAATGACAGTGTTACCCCTTATGTTTTTTTTTTCAGGTCAAAACTTTGACATCCGATATCTCGGCTCTGGAAGGGTCTAGAGCCTCCATTTTTGCGCGCTGGTCGAAGTCTCGTGGCCCTCTGTCAGAATCCAGAGTTTCAAGAAGATCGGAGGGGGTCAAAATTTCGGCCAAAAACGACAGTGTTACCCCTTATGTTTTTTTTTCGGTCAAAACTTTGAAGTCTGATATCTCGGCTCTGGAAGGGTCTAGAGCCTCAATTTTTGCGCGCTGGTCGAAGTCTCGTGGCCCTCTGTCAGAATCCAGAGTTTCAAGAAGATCGGAGGGGGTCAAAATTTCGGCCAAAAACGACAGTGTTACCCCTTATGTTTTTTTTTCGGGTCAAAACTTTGACGTCTGATATCTCGGCTCTGGAAGGGTCTAGAGCCTCCATTTTTGCGCGTTGGTCGAAGTCTCGTGGCCCTCTGTCAGAATCCAGAGTTTCAAGAAGATCGGAGGGGGTCAAAATTTCGGCCAAAAACGACAGTGTTACCCCTTATGTTTTTTTTTCGGGTCAAAACTTTGACATCCGATATCTCGGCTCTGGAAGGGTCTAGAGCCTCCATTTTTGCGTGCTGGTCGAAGTCTCGTGGCCCTCTGTCAGAATCCAGAGTTTCAAGAAGATCGGAGGGGGTCAAAATTTCGGCCAAAAACGACAGTGTTACCCCTTATGTTTTTTTTTCGGGTCAAAACTTTGACGTCTGATATCTCGGCTCTGGAAGGGTCTAGAGCCTCCATTTTTGCGCGTTGGTCGAAGTCTCGTGGCCCTCTGTCAGAATCCAGAGTTTCAAGAAGATCGGAGGGGGTCAAAATTTCGGCCAAAAACGACAGTGTTACCCCTTATGTTTTTTTTTTTCAGGTCAAAACTTTGACATCCGATATCTCGGCTCTGGAAGGGTCTAGAGCCTCCATTTTTGCGCGCTGGTCGAAGTCTCGTAGCCCTCTGTCAGAATCCAGAGTTTCAAGAAGATCGGAGGGGGTCAAAATTTCGGCCAAAAACGACAGTGTTACCCCTTATGTTTTTTTTTTTGGCCGAAATTTTGACCCCCTCCGATCTTCTTGAAACTCTGGATTCTGACAGAGGGCCACGAGACTTCGACCAACGCGCAAAAATGGAGGCTCTAGACCCTTCCAGAGCCGAGATATCGGATGTCAAAGTTTTGACCTGAAAAAAAAAACATAAGGGGTAACACTGTCGTTTTTGGCCGAAATTTTGACCCCCTCCGATCTTCTTGAAACTCTGGATTCTGACAGAGGGCCACGAGACTTCGACCAGCGCGCAAAAATGGAGGCTCTAGACCCTTCCAGAGCCGAGATATCGGATGTCAAAGTTTTGACCTGAAAAAAAAACATAAGGGGTAACACTGTCGTTTTTGGCCGAAATTTTGACCCCCTCCGATCTTCTTGAAACTCTGGATTCTGACAGAGGGCCACGAGACTTCGACCAGCGCGCAAAAATGGAGGCTCTAGACCCTTCCAGAGCCGAGATATCGGATGTCAAAGTTTTGACCCGAAAAAAAAAACATAAGGGGTAACACTGTCGTTTTTGGCCGAAATTTTGACCCCCTCCGATCTTCTTGAAACTCTGGATTCTGACAGAGGGCCACGAGACTTCGACCAGCGCGCAAAAATGGAGGCTCTAGATCCTTCCAGAGCCGAGATATCGGATGTCAAAGTTTTGACCCGAAAAAAAAAAAAAAAACATAAGGGGTAACACTGTCGTTTTTGGCCGAAATTTTGACCCCCTCCGATCTTCTTGAAACTCTGGATTCTGACAGAGGGCCACGAGACTTCGACCAACGCGCAAAAATGGAGGCTCTAGACCCTTCCAGAGCCGAGATATCGGATGTCAAAGTTTTGACCCGAAAAAAAAACATAAGGGGTAACACTGTCGTTTTTGGCCGAAATTTTGACCCCCTCCGATCTTCTTGAAACTCTGGATTCTGACAGAGGGCTACGAGACTTCGACCAGCGCGCAAAAATGGAGGCTCTAGACCCTTCCAGAGCCGAGATATCGGATGTCAAAGTTTTGACCCGAAAAAAAAACATAAGGGGTAACACTGTCGTTTTTGCCCGAAATTTTGACCCCCTCCGATCTTCTTGAAACTCTGGATTCTGACAGAGGGCCACGAGACTTCGACCAGCGCGCAAAAATGGAGGATCTAGACCCTTCCAGAGCCGAGATATCGGATGTCAAAGTTTTGACCTGAAAAAAAAACATAAGGGGTAACACTGTCATTTTTGGCCGAAATTTTGACCCCCTCCGATCCTCTTGAAACTCTGGATTCTGACAGAGGGCCACGAGACTTCGACCAGCGCGCAAAAATGGAGGCTCTAGACCCTTCCAGAGCCGAGATATCGGATGTCAAAGTTTTGACCTGAAAAAAAAAACATAAGGGGTAACACTGTCGTTTTTGGCCGAAATTTTGACCCCCTCCGATCTTCTTGAAACTCTGGATTCTGACAGAGGGCCACGAGACTTCGACCAACGCGCAAAAATGGAGGCTCTAGACCCTTCCAGAGCCGAGATATCGGATGTCAAAGTTTTGACCCGAAAAAAAAAACATAAGGGGTAACACTGTCGTTTTTGGCCGAAATTTTGACCCCCTCCGATCTTCGAAGTCTCGTGGCCCTCTGTCAGAATCCAGAGTTTCAAGAAGATCGGAGGGGGTCAAAATTTCGGCCAAAAACGACAGTGTTACCCCTTATGTTTTTTTTTTGGGTCAAAACTTTGACATCCGATATCTCGGCTCTGGAAGGGTCTAGAGCCTCAATTTTTGCACGCTGGTCGAAGTCTCGTGGCCCTCTGTGAGAATCCAGAGTTTCAAGAAGATCGGAGGGGGTCAAAATTTTGGCCAAAAACGACAGTGTTACCCCTTATGTTTTTTTTTTCAGGTCAAAACTTTGACATCCGATATCTCGGCTCTGGAAGGGTCTAGAGCCTCCATTTTTGCGCGCTGGTCGAAGTCTCGTAGCCCTCTGTCAGAATCCAGAGTTTCAAGAAGATCGGAGGGGGTCAAAATTTCAGCCAAAAACGACAGTGTTACCCCTTATGTTTTTTTTTCGGGTCAAAACTTTGACATCCGATATCTCGGCTCTGGAAGGGTCTAGAGCCTCCATTTTTGCGCGTTGGTCGAAGTCTCGTGGCCCTCTGTCAGAATCCAGAGTTTCAAGAAGATCGGAGGGGGTCAAAATTTCGGCCAAAAACGACAGTGTTACCCCTTATGTTTTTTTTTCGGGTCAAAACTTTGACATCCGATATCTCGGCTCTGGAAGGGTCTAGAGCCTCCATTTTTGCGCGCTGGTCGAAGTCTCGTGGCCCTCTGTCAGAATCCAGAGTTTCAAGAAGATCGGAGGGGGTCAAAATTTCGGCCAAAAACGACAGTGTTACCCCTTATGTTTTTTTTCGGGTCAAAACTTTGACATCCGATATCTCGGCTCTGGAAGGGTCTAGAGCCTCCATTTTTGCGCGTTGGTCGAAGTCTCGTAGCCCTCTGTCAGAATCCAGAGTTTCAAGAAGATCGGAGGGGGTCAAAATTTCGGCCAAAAACGACAGTGTTACCCCTTATGTTTTTTTTTCAGGTCAAAACTTTGACATCCGATATCTCGGCTCTGGAAGGGTCTAGAGCCTCCATTTTTGCGCGCTGGTCGAAGTCTCGTGGCCCTCTGTCAGAATCCAGAGTTTCAAGAAGATCGGAGGGGGTCAAAATTTCAGCCAAAAACGACAGTGTTACCCCTTATGTTTTTTTTTCGGGTCAAAACTTTGACATCCGATATCTCGGCTCTGGAAGGGTCTAGAGCCTCCATTTTTGCGCGTTGGTCGAAGTCTCGTGGCCCTCTGTCAGAATCCAGAGTTTCAAGAAGATCGGAGGGGGTCAAAATTTCGGCCAAAAACGACAGTGTTACCCCTTATGTTTTTTTTTCGGGTCAAAACTTTGACATCCGATATCTCGGCTCTGGAAGGATCTAGAGCCTCCATTTTTGCGCGCTGGTCGAAGTCTCGTGGCCCTCTGTCAGAATCCAGAGTTTCAAGAAGATCGGAGGGGGTCAAAATTTCGGCCAAAAACGACAGTGTTACCCCTTATGTTTTTTTTTCGGGTCAAAACTTTGAAGTCTGATATCTCGGCTCTGGAAGGGTCTAGAGCCTCCATTTTTGCGCGTTGGTCGAAGTCTCGTGGCCCTCTGTCAGAATCCAGAGTTTCAAGAAGATCGGAGGGGGTCAAAATTTCGGCCAAAAACGACAGTGTTACCCCTTATGTTTTTTTTTCGGGTCAAAACTTTGACATCCGATATCTCGGCTCTGGAAGGGTCTAGAGCCTCCATTTTTGCGCGTTGGTCGAAGTCTCGTGGCCCTCTGTCAAAGTCCAGAGTTTCAAGAAGATCGGAGGGGGTCAAAATTTCGGCCAAAAACGACAGTGCTACCCCTTATGTTTTTTTTTCAGGTCAAAACTTTGACATCCGATATCTCGGCTCTGGAAGGGTCTAGAGCCTCCATTTTTGCGCACTGGTCGAAGTCTCGTGGCCCTCTGTCAGAATCCAGAGTTTCAAGAAGATCGAAGGGGGTCAAAATTTCGGCCAAAAACGACAGTGTTACCCCTTATGTTTTTTTTTCGGGTCAAAACTTTGACATCCGATATCTCGGCTCTGGAAGGGTCTAGAGCCTCCATTTTTGCGCGTTGGTCGAAGTCTCGTGGCCCTCTGTCAGAATCCAGAGTTTCAAGAAGATCGGAGGGGGTCAAAATTTCGGCCAAAAACGACAGTGTTACCCCTTATGTTTTTTTTTCGGGTCAAAACTTTGACGTCTGATATCTCGGCTCTGGAAGGGTCTAGAGCCTCCATTTTTGCGCGTTGGTCGAAGTCTCGTGGCCCTCTGTCAGAGTCCAGAGTTTCAAGAAGATCGAAGGGGGTCAAAATTTCGGCCAAAAACGACAGTGTTACCCCTTATGTTTTTTTTTTCGGGTCAAAACTTTGACGTCTGATATCTCGGCTCTGGAAGGGTCTAGAGCCTCCATTTTTGCGCGTTGGTCGAAGTCTCGTGGCCCTCTGTCAGAATCCAGAGTTTCAAGAAGATCGGAGGGGGTCAAAATTTCGGCCAAAAACGACAGTGTTACCCCTTATGTTTTTTTTTTCGGGTCAAAACTTTGACATCCGATATCTCGGCTCTGGAAGGGTCTAGAGCCTCCATTTTTGCGCATTGGTCGAAGTCTCGCAGCCCTCTGTCAGAATCCAGAGTTTCAAGAAGATCGGAGGGGGTCAAAATTTCGGCCAAAAACGACAGTGTTACCCCTTATGTTTTTTTTTCAGGTCAAAACTTTGACATCCGATATCTCGGCTCTGGAAGGGTCTAGAGCCTCCATTTTTGCGCGCTGGTCGAAGTCTCGTGGCCCTCTGTCAGAATCCAGAGTTTCAAGAAGATCGGAGGGGGTCAAAATTTCGGCCAAAAATGACAGTGTTACCCCTTATGTTTTTTTTTTCAGGTCAAAACTTTGACATCCGATATCTCGGCTCTGGAAGGGTCTAGAGCCTCCATTTTTGCGCGCTGGTCGAAGTCTCGTGGCCCTCTGTCAGAATCCAGAGTTTCAAGAAGATCGGAGGGGGTCAAAATTTCGGCCAAAAACGACATTGTTACCCCTTATGTTTTTTTTTCGGGTCAAAACTTTGAAGTCTGATATCTCGGCTCTGGAAGGGTCTAGAGCCTCCATTTTTGCGCGTTGGTCGAAGTCTCGTGGCCCTCTGTCAGAATCCAGAGTTTCAAGAAGATCGGAGGGGGTCAAAATTTCGGCCAAAAACGACAGTGTTACCCCTTATGTTTTTTTTTCGGGTCAAAACTTTGACGTCTGATATCTCGGCTCTGGAAGGGTCTAGAGCCTCCATTTTTGCGCGTTGGTCGAAGTCTCGTGGCCCTCTGTCAGAGTCCAGAGTTTCAAGAAGATCGGAGGGGGTCAAAATTTCGGCCAAAAACGACAGTGTTACCCCTTATGTTTTTTTTTCAGGTCAAAACTTTGACATCCGATATCTCGGCTCTGGAAGGGTCTAGAGCCTCCATTTTTGCGCACTGGTCGAAGTCTCGTGGCCCTCTGTCAGAATCCAGAGTTTCAAGAAGATCGAAGGGGGTCAAAATTTCGGCCAAAAACGACAGTGTTACCCCTTATGTTTTTTTTTCGGGTCAAAACTTTGACATCCGATATCTCGGCTCTGGAAGGGTCTAGAGCCTCCATTTTTGCGCGCTGGTCGAAGTCTCGTGGCCCTCTGTCAGAATCCAGAGTTTCAAGAAGATCGGAGGGGGTCAAAATTTCGGCCAAAAACGACAGTGTTACCCCTTATGTTTTTTTTCGGGTCAAAACTTTGACATCCGATATCTCGGCTCTGGAAGGGTCTAGAGCCTCCATTTTTGCGCGTTGGTCGAAGTCTCGTAGCCCTCTGTCAGAATCCAGAGTTTCAAGAAGATCGGAGGGGGTCAAAATTTCGGCCAAAAACGACAGTGTTACCCCTTATGTTTTTTTTTCAGGTCAAAACTTTGACATCCGATATCTCGGCTCTGGAAGGGTCTAGAGCCTCCATTTTTGCGCGCTGGTCGAAGTCTCGTGGCCCTCTGTCAGAATCCAGAGTTTCAAGAAGATCGGAGGGGGTCAAAATTTCGGCCAAAAATGACAGTGTTACCCCTTATGTTTTTTTTTTCAGGTCAAAACTTTGACATCCGATATCTCGGCTCTGGAAGGGTCTAGAGCCTCCATTTTTGCGCGCTGGTCGAAGTCTCGTGGCCCTCTGTCAGAATCCAGAGTTTCAAGAAGATCGGAGGGGGTCAAAATTTCGGCCAAAAACGACAGTGTTACCCCTTATGTTTTTTTTTCGGGTCAAAACTTTGAAGTCTGATATCTCGGCTCTGGAAGGGTCTAGAGCCTCCATTTTTGCGCGTTGGTCGAAGTCTCGTGGCCCTCTGTCAGAATCCAGAGTTTCAAGAAGATCGGAGGGGGTCAAAATTTCGGCCAAAAACGACAGTGTTACCCCTTATGTTTTTTTTTTTGGGTCAAAACTTTGACGTCTGATATCTCGGCTCTGGAAGGGTCTAGAGCCTCCATTTTTGCGCGTTGGTCGAAGTCTCGTGGCCCTCTGTCAGAATCCAGAGTTTCAAGAAGATCGGAGGGGGTCAAAATTTCGGCCAAAAACGACAGTGTTACCCCTTATGTTTTTTTTTCGGGTCAAAACTTTGACATCCGATATCTCGGCTCTGGAAGGGTCTAGAGCCTCCATTTTTGCGCGTTGGTCGAAGTCTCGTGGCCCTCTGTCAGAGTCCAGAGTTTCAAGAAGATCGGAGGGGGTCAAAATTTCGGCCAAAAACGACAGTGTTACCCCTTATGTTTTTTTTTTTCAGGTCAAAACTTTGACATCCGATATCTCGGCTCTGGAAGGGTCTAGAGCCTCCATTTTTGCGCACTGGTCGAAGTCTCGTGGCCCTCTGTCAGAATCCAGAGTTTCAAGAAGATCGGAGGGGGTCAAAATTTCGGCCAAAAACAACAGTGTTACCCCTTATGTTTTTTTTTCGGGTCAAAACTTTGACGTCTGATATCTCGGCTCTGGAAGGGTCTAGAGCCTCCATTTTTGCGCGTTGGTCGAAGTCTCGTGGCCCTCTGTCAGAGTCCAGAGTTTCAAGAAGATCGAAGGGGGTCAAAATTTCGGCCAAAAACGACAGTGTTACCCCTTATGTTTTTTTTTCGGGTCAAAACTTTGACGTCTGATATCTCGGCTCTGGAAGGGTCTAGAGCCTCCATTTTTGCGCGTTGGTCGAAGTCTCGTGGCCCTCTGTCAGAATCCAGAGTTTCAAGAAGATCGGAGGGGGTCAAAATTTCGGCCAAAAACGACAGTGTTACCCCTTATGTTTTTTTTTCGGGTCAAAACTTTGACGTCTGATATCTCGGCTCTGGAAGGGTCTAGAGCCTCCATTTTTGCGCGTTGGTCGAAGTCTCGTGGCCCTCTGTCAGAATCCAGAGTTTCAAGAAGATCGGAGGGGGTCAAAATTTCGGCCAAAAATGACAGTGTTACCCCTTATGTTTTTTTTTTCGGGTCAAAACTTTGACATCCGATATCTCGGCTCTGGAAGGGTCTAGAGCCTCCATTTTTGTGCGTTGGTCGAAGTCTCGTAGCCCTCTGTCAGAATCCAGAGTTTCAAGAAGATCGGAGGGGGTCAAAATTTCGGCCAAAAACGACAGTGTTACCCCTTATGTTTTTTTTTCAGGTCAAAACTTTGACATCCGATATCTCGGCTCTGGAAGGGTCTAGAGCCTCCATTTTTGCGCGCTGGTCGAAGTCTCGTGGCCCTCTGTCAGAATCCAGAGTTTCAAGAAGATCGGAGGGGGTCAAAATTTCGGCCAAAAACGACAGTGTTACCCCTTATGTTTTTTTTTCGGGTCAAAACTTTGAAGTCTGATATCTCGGCTCTGGAAGGGTCTAGAGCCTCCATTTTTGCGCGTTGGTCGAAGTCTCGTGGCCCTCTGTCAGAATCCAGAGTTTCAAGAAGATCGGAGGGGGTCAAAATTTCGGCCAAAAACGACAGTGTTACCCCTTATGTTTTTTTTTCGGGTCAAAACTTTGAAGTCTGATATCTCGGCTCTGGAAGGGTCTAGAGCCTCCATTTTTGCGCGTTGGTCGAAGTCTCGTGGCCCTCTGTCAGAATCCAGAGTTTCAAGAAGATCGGAGGGGGTCAAAATTTCGGCCAAAAACGACAGTGTTACCCCTTATGTTTTTTTTTCGGGTCAAAACTTTGACGTCTGATATCTCGGCTCTGGAAGGGTCTAGAGCCTCCATTTTTGCGCGTTGGTCGAAGTCTCGTGGCCCTCTGTCAGAGTCCAGAGTTTCAAGAAGATCGAAGGGGGTCAAAATTTCGGCCAAAAACGACAGTGTTACCCCTTATGTTTTTTTTTCAGGTCAAAACTTTGACGTCTGATATCTCGGCTCTGGAAGGGTCTAGAGCCTCCATTTTTGTGCACTGGTCGAAGTCTCGTGGCCCTCTGTCAGAATCCAGAGTTTCAAGAAGATCGGAGGGGGTCAAAATTTCGGCCAAAAACGACAGTGTTACCCCTTATGTTTTTTTTTCGGGTCAAAACTTTGACGTCTGATATCTCGGCTCTGGAAGGGTCTAGAGCCTCCATTTTTGCGCGTTGGTCGAAGTCTCGTGGCCCTCTGTCAGAATCCAGAGTTTCAAGAAGATCGGAGGGGGTCAAAATTTCGGCCAAAAACGACAGTGTTACCCCTTATGTTTTTTTTTTCGGGTCAAAACTTTGACATCCGATATCTCGGCTCTGGAAGGGTCTAGAGCCTCCATTTTTGCGCGTTGGTCGAAGTCTCGTGGCCCTCTGTCAGAATCCAGAGTTTCAAGAAGATCGGAGGGGGTCAAAATGTCGGCCAAAAACGACAGTGTTACCCCTTATGTTTTTTTTTCGGGTCAAAACTTTGACGTCTGATATCTCGGCTCTGGAAGGGTCTAGAGCCTCCATTTTTGCGCGTTGGTCGAAGTCTCGTGGCCCTCTGTCAGAATCCAGAGTTTCAAGAAGATCGGAGGGGGTCAAAATTTCGGCCAAAAACGACAGTGTTACCCCTTGTGTTTTTTTTCAGGTCAAAACTTTGACATCCGATATCTCGGCTCTGGAAGGGTCTAGAGCCTCCATTTTTGCGCGCTGGTCGAAGTCTCGTGGCCCTCTGTCAGAATCCAGAGTTTCAAGAAGATCGGAGGTGGTCAAAATTTCGGCCAAAAACGACAGTGTTACCCCTTATGTTTTTTTTTCGGGTCAAAACTTTGACGTCTGATATCTCGGCTCTGGAAGGGTCTAGAGCCTCCATTTTTGCGCGCTGGTCGAAGTCTCGTGGCCCTCTGTCAGAATCCAGAGTTTCAAGAAGATCGGAGGGGGTCAAAATTTCGGCCAAAAATGACAGTGTTACCCCTTATGTTTTTTTTTTCAGGTCAAAACTTTGACATCCGATATCTCGGCTCTGGAAGGGTCTAGAGCCTCCATTTTTGCGCGCTGGTCGAAGTCTCGTGGCCCTCTGTCAGAATCCAGAGTTTCAAGAAGATCGGAGGGGGTCAAAATTTCGGCCAAAAACGACAGTGTTACCCCTTATGTTTTTTTTTCCGGTCAAAACTTTGACGTCTGATATCTCGGCTCTGGAAGGGTCTAGAGCCTCCATTTTTGCGCGTTGGTCGAAGTCTCGTGGCCCTCTGTCAGAATCCAGAGTTTCAAGAAGATCGGAGGGGGTCAAAATTTCGGCCAAAAATGACAGTGTTACCCCTTATGTTTTTTTTTCAGGTCAAAACTTTGACATCCGATATCTCGGCTCTGGAAGGGTCTAGAGCCTCCATTTTTGCGCGCTGGTCGAAGTCTCGTGGCCCTCTGTCAGAATCCAGAGTTTCAAGAAGATTGGAGGGGGTCAAAATTTCGGCCAAAAACGACAGTGTTACCCCTTATGTTTTTTTTTCGGGTCAAAACTTTGACGTCTGATATCTCGGCTCTGGAAGGGTCTAGAGCCTCCATTTTTGCGCGCTGGTCGAAGTCTCGTGGCCCTCTGTCAGAATCCAGAGTTTCAAGAAGATCGGAGGGGGTCAAAATTTCGGCCAAAAATGACAGTGTTACCCCTTATGTTTTTTTTTTCAGGTCAAAACTTTGACATCCGATATCTCGGCTCTGGAAGGGTCTAGAGCCTCCATTTTTGCGCGCTGGTCGAAGTCTCGTGGCCCTCTGTCAGAATCCAGAGTTTCAAGAAGATCGGAGGGGGTCAAAATTTCGGCCAAAAACGACAGTGTTACCCCTTATGTTTTTTTTTCGGGTCAAAACTTTGACGTCTGATATCTCGGCTCTGGAAGGGTCTAGAGCCTCCATTTTTGCGCGCTGGTCGAAGTCTCGTGGCCCTCTGTCAGAATCCAGAGTTTCAAGAAGATCGGAGGGGGTCAAAATTTCGGCCAAAAATGACAGTGTTACCCCTTATGTTTTTTTTTTCAGGTCAAAACTTTGACATCCGATATCTCGGCTCTGGAAGGGTCTAGAGCCTCCATTTTTGTGCGTTGGTCGAAGTCTCGTAGCCCTCTGTCAGAATCCAGAGTTTCAAGAAGATCGGAGGGGGTCAAAATTTCGGCCAAAAACGACAGTGTTACCCCTTATGTTTTTTTTTCGGGTCAAAACTTTGACGTCTGATATCTCGGCTCTGGAAGGGTCTAGAGCCTCCATTTTTGCGCGTTGGTCGAAGTCTCGTGGCCCTCTGTCAGAATCCAGAGTTTCAAGAAGATCGGAGGGGGTCAAAATTTCGGCCAAAAATGACAGTGTTACCCCTTATGTTTTTTTTTTCGGGTCAAAACTTTGACATCCGATATCTCGGCTCTGGAAGGGTCTAGAGCCTCCATTTTTGTGCGTTGGTCGAAGTCTCGTAGCCCTCTGTCAGAATCCAGAGTTTCAAGAAGATCGGAGGGGGTCAAAATTTCGGCCAAAAACGACAGTGTTACCCCTTATGTTTTTTTTTCAGGTCAAAACTTTGACATCCGATATCTCGGCTCTGGAAGGGTCTAGAGCCTCCATTTTTGCGCGCTGGTCGAAGTCTCGTGGCCCTCTGTCAGAATCCAGAGTTTCAAGAAGATCGGAGGGGGTCAAAATTTCGGCCAAAAACGACAGTGTTACCCCTTATGTTTTTTTTTCGGGTCAAAACTTTGAAGTCTGATATCTCGGCTCTGGAAGGGTCTAGAGCCTCCATTTTTGCGCGTTGGTCGAAGTCTCGTGGCCCTCTGTCAGAATCCAGAGTTTCAAGAAGATCGGAGGGGGTCAAAATTTCGGCCAAAAACGACAGTGTTACCCCTTATGTTTTTTTTTCGGGTCAAAACTTTGAAGTCTGATATCTCGGCTCTGGAAGGGTCTAGAGCCTCCATTTTTGCGCGTTGGTCGAAGTCTCGTGGCCCTCTGTCAGAATCCAGAGTTTCAAGAAGATCGGAGGGGGTCAAAATTTCGGCCAAAAACGACAGTGTTACCCCTTATGTTTTTTTTTCGGGTCAAAACTTTGACGTCTGATATCTCGGCTCTGGAAGGGTCTAGAGCCTCCATTTTTGCGCGTTGGTCGAAGTCTCGTGGCCCTCTGTCAGAGTCCAGAGTTTCAAGAAGATCGAAGGGGGTCAAAATTTCGGCCAAAAACGACAGTGTTACCCCTTATGTTTTTTTTTCAGGTCAAAACTTTGACGTCTGATATCTCGGCTCTGGAAGGGTCTAGAGCCTCCATTTTTGTGCACTGGTCGAAGTCTCGTGGCCCTCTGTCAGAATCCAGAGTTTCAAGAAGATCGGAGGGGGTCAAAATTTCGGCCAAAAACGACAGTGTTACCCCTTATGTTTTTTTTTCGGGTCAAAACTTTGACGTCTGATATCTCGGCTCTGGAAGGGTCTAGAGCCTCCATTTTTGCGCGTTGGTCGAAGTCTCGTGGCCCTCTGTCAGAATCCAGAGTTTCAAGAAGATCGGAGGGGGTCAAAATTTCGGCCAAAAACGACAGTGTTACCCCTTATGTTTTTTTTTTCGGGTCAAAACTTTGACATCCGATATCTCGGCTCTGGAAGGGTCTAGAGCCTCCATTTTTGCGCGTTGGTCGAAGTCTCGTGGCCCTCTGTCAGAATCCAGAGTTTCAAGAAGATCGGAGGGGGTCAAAATGTCGGCCAAAAACGACAGTGTTACCCCTTATGTTTTTTTTTCGGGTCAAAACTTTGACGTCTGATATCTCGGCTCTGGAAGGGTCTAGAGCCTCCATTTTTGCGCGTTGGTCGAAGTCTCGTGGCCCTCTGTCAGAATCCAGAGTTTCAAGAAGATCGGAGGGGGTCAAAATTTCGGCCAAAAACGACAGTGTTACCCCTTGTGTTTTTTTTCAGGTCAAAACTTTGACATCCGATATCTCGGCTCTGGAAGGGTCTAGAGCCTCCATTTTTGCGCGCTGGTCGAAGTCTCGTGGCCCTCTGTCAGAATCCAGAGTTTCAAGAAGATCGGAGGTGGTCAAAATTTCGGCCAAAAACGACAGTGTTACCCCTTATGTTTTTTTTTCGGGTCAAAACTTTGACGTCTGATATCTCGGCTCTGGAAGGGTCTAGAGCCTCCATTTTTGCGCGCTGGTCGAAGTCTCGTGGCCCTCTGTCAGAATCCAGAGTTTCAAGAAGATCGGAGGGGGTCAAAATTTCGGCCAAAAATGACAGTGTTACCCCTTATGTTTTTTTTTTCAGGTCAAAACTTTGACATCCGATATCTCGGCTCTGGAAGGGTCTAGAGCCTCCATTTTTGCGCGCTGGTCGAAGTCTCGTGGCCCTCTGTCAGAATCCAGAGTTTCAAGAAGATCGGAGGGGGTCAAAATTTCGGCCAAAAACGACAGTGTTACCCCTTATGTTTTTTTTTCCGGTCAAAACTTTGACGTCTGATATCTCGGCTCTGGAAGGGTCTAGAGCCTCCATTTTTGCGCGTTGGTCGAAGTCTCGTGGCCCTCTGTCAGAATCCAGAGTTTCAAGAAGATCGGAGGGGGTCAAAATTTCGGCCAAAAATGACAGTGTTACCCCTTATGTTTTTTTTTCAGGTCAAAACTTTGACATCCGATATCTCGGCTCTGGAAGGGTCTAGAGCCTCCATTTTTGCGCGCTGGTCGAAGTCTCGTGGCCCTCTGTCAGAATCCAGAGTTTCAAGAAGATTGGAGGGGGTCAAAATTTCGGCCAAAAACGACAGTGTTACCCCTTATGTTTTTTTTTCGGGTCAAAACTTTGACGTCTGATATCTCGGCTCTGGAAGGGTCTAGAGCCTCCATTTTTGCGCGCTGGTCGAAGTCTCGTGGCCCTCTGTCAGAATCCAGAGTTTCAAGAAGATCGGAGGGGGTCAAAATTTCGGCCAAAAATGACAGTGTTACCCCTTATGTTTTTTTTTTTCAGGTCAAAACTTTGACATCCGATATCTCGGCTCTGGAAGGGTCTAGAGCCTCCATTTTTGCGCGCTGGTCGAAGTCTCGTGGCCCTCTGTCAGAATCCAGAGTTTCAAGAAGATCGGAGGGGGTCAAAATTTCGGCCAAAAACGACAGTGTTACCCCTTATGTTTTTTTTTCGGGTCAAAACTTTGACGTCTGATATCTCGGCTCTGGAAGGGTCTAGAGCCTCCATTTTTGCGCGCTGGTCGAAGTCTCGTGGCCCTCTGTCAGAATCCAGAGTTTCAAGAAGATCGGAGGGGGTCAAAATTTCGGCCAAAAATGACAGTGTTACCCCTTATGTTTTTTTTTTCAGGTCAAAACTTTGACATCCGATATCTCGGCTCTGGAAGGGTCTAGAGCCTCCATTTTTGCGCGCTGGTCGAAGTCTCGTGGCCCTCTGTCAGAATCCAGAGTTTCAAGAAGATCGGAGGGGGTCAAAATTTCGGCCAAAAACGACAGTGTTACCCCTTATGTTTTTTTTTCGGGTCAAAACTTTGAAGTCTGATATCTCGGCTCTGGAAGGGTCTAGAGCCTCCATTTTTGCGCGTTGGTCGAAGTCTCGTGGCCCTCTGTCAGAATCCAGAGTTTCAAGAAGATCGGAGGGGGTCAAAATTTCGGCCAAAAACGACAGTGTTACCCCTTATGTTTTTTTTTCGGGTCAAAACTTTGACGTCTGATATCTCGGCTCTGGAAGGGTCTAGAGCCTCCATTTTTGCGCGTTGGTCGAAGTCTCGTGGCCCTCTGTCAGAATCCAGAGTTTCAAGAAGATCGGAGGGGGTCAAAATTTCGGCCAAAAACGACAGTGTTACCCCTTATGTTTTTTTTTTCGGGTCAAAACTTTGACATCCGATATCTCAGCTCTGGAAGGGTCTAGAGCCTCCATTTTTGCGCGTTGGTCGAAGTCTCGTGGCCCTCTGTCAGAATCCAGAGTTTCAAGAAGATCGGAGGGGGTCAAAATTTCGGCCAAAAACGACAGTGTTACCCCTTATGTTTTTTTTTCGGGTCAAAACTTTGACGTCTGATATCTCGGCTCTGGAAGGGTCTAGAGCCTCCATTTTTGCGCGTTGGTCGAAGTCTCGTGGCCCTCTGTCAGAATCCAGAGTTTCAAGAAGATCGGAGGGGGTCAAAATTTCGGCCAAAAACGACAGTGTTACCCCTTGTGTTTTTTTTTCAGGTCAAAACTTTGACATCCGATATCTCGGCTCTGGAAGGGTCTAGAGCCTCCATTTTTGCGCGCTGGTCGAAGTCTCGTGGCCCTCTGTCAGAATCCAGAGTTTCAAGAAGATCGGAGGGGGTCAAAATTTCGGCCAAAAACGACAGTGTTACCCCTTATGTTTTTTTTTCGGGTCAAAACTTTGACGTCTGATATCTCGGCTCTGGAAGGGTCTAGAGCCTCCATTTTTGCGCGTTGGTCGAAGTCTCGTGGCCCTCTGTCAGAATCCAGAGTTTCAAGAAGATCGGAGGGGGTCAAAATTTCGGCAAAAAACGACAGTGTTACCCCTTATGTTTTTTTTTCGGGTCAAAACTTTGACGTCTGATATCTCGGCTCTGGAAGGGTCTAGAGCCTCCATTTTTGCGCGTTGGTCGAAGTCTCGTGGCCCTCTGTCAGAGTCCAGAGTTTCAAGAAGATCGGAGGGGGTCAAAATTTCGGCCAAAAATGACAGTGTTACCCCTTATGTTTTTTTTTTCAGGTCAAAACTTTGACATCCGATATCTCGGCTCTGGAAGGGTCTAGAGCCTCCATTTTTGCGCGCTGGTCGAAGTCTCGTGGCCCTCTGTCAGAATCCAGAGTTTCAAGAAGATCGGAGGGGGTCAAAATTTCGGCCAAAAACGACAGTGTTACCCCTTATGTTTTTTTTTTCGGGTCAAAACTTTGAAGTCTGATATCTCGGCTCTGGAAGGGTCTAGAGCCTCAATTTTTGCGCGCTGGTCGAAGTCTCGTGGCCCTCTGTCAGAATCCACAGTTTCAAGAAGATCGGAGGGGGTCAAAATTTCGGCCAAAAACGACAGTGTTACCCCTTATGTTTTTTTTTCGGGTCAAAACTTTGACGTCTGATATCTCGGCTCTGGAAGGGTCTAGAGCCTCCATTTTTGCGCGTTGGTCGAAGTCTCGTGGCCCTCTGTCAGAATCCAGAGTTTCAAGAAGATCGGAGGGGGTCAAAATTTCGGCCAAAAACGACAGTGTTACCCCTTATGTTTTTTTTTCGGGTCAAAACTTTGACATCCGATATCTCGGCTCTGGAAGGGTCTAGAGCCTCCATTTTTGCGTGCTGGTCGAAGTCTCGTGGCCCTCTGTCAGAATCCAGAGTTTCAAGAAGATCGGAGGGGGTCAAAATTTCGGCCAAAAACGACAGTGTTACCCCTTATGTTTTTTTTTCGGGTCAAAACTTTGACGTCTGATATCTCGGCTCTGGAAGGGTCTAGAGCCTCCATTTTTGCGCGTTGGTCGAAGTCTCGTGGCCCTCTGTCAGAATCCAGAGTTTCAAGAAGATCGGAGGGGGTCAAAATTTCGGCCAAAAACGACAGTGTTACCCCTTATGTTTTTTTTTCAGGTCAAAACTTTGACATCCGATATCTCGGCTCTGGAAGGGTCTAGAGCCTCCATTTTTGCGCGCTGGTCGAAGTCTCGTAGCCCTCTGTCAGAATCCAGAGTTTCAAGAAGATCGGAGGGGGTCAAAATTTCGGCCAAAAACGACAGTGTTACCCCTTATGTTTTTTTTTTTGGCCGAAATTTTGACCCCCTCCGATCTTCTTGAAACTCTGGATTCTGACAGAGGGCCACGAGACTTCGACCAGCGCGCAAAAATGGAGGCTCTAGACCCTTCCAGAGCCGAGATATCGGATGTCAAAGTTTTGTCAAAGTCATAAGGGGTAACACTGTCGTTTTTGGCCGAAATTTTGACCCCCTCCGATCTTCTTGAAACTCTGGATTCTGACAGAGGGCCACGAGACTTCGACCAAAGCGCAAAAATGGAGGCTCTAGACCCTTCCAGAGCCGAGATATCGGATGTCAAAGTTTTGACCTGAAAAAAAAAACATAAGGGGTAACACTGTCGTTTTTGGCCGAAATTTTGACCCCCTCCGATCTTCTTGAAACTCTGGATTCTGACAGAGGGCCACGAGACTTCAACCAGCGCGCAAAAATGGAGGCTCTAGACCCTTCCAGAGCCGAGATATCGGATGTCAAAGTTTTGACCTGAAAAAAAAACATAAGGGGTAACACTGTCGTTTTTGGCCGAAATTTTGACCCCCTCCGATCTTCTTGAAACTCTGGATTCTGACAGAGGGCCACGAGACTTCGACCAGCGCGCAAAAATGGAGGCTCTAGACCCTTCCAGAGCCGAGATATCGGATGTCAAAGTTTTGACCTGAAAAAAAAACATAAGGGGTAACACTGTCATTTTTGGCCGAAATTTTGACCCCCTCCGATCTTCTTGAAACTCTGGATTCTGACAGAGGGCCACGAGACTTCGACCAGCGCGCAAAAATGGAGGCTCTAGACCCTTCCAGAGCCGAGATATCGGATGTCAAAGTTTTGACCTGAAAAAAAAACATAAGGGGTAACACTGTCGTTTTTGGCCGAAATTTTGACCCCCTCCGATCTTCTTGAAACTCTGGATTCTGACAGAGGGCCACGAGACTTCGACCAACGCGCAAAAATGGAGGCTCTAGACCCTTCCAGAGCCGAGATATCAGACGTCAAAGTTTTGACCCGAAAAAAAAACATAAGGGGTAACACTGTCGTTTTTGGCCGAAATTTTGACCCCCTCCGATCTTCTTGAAACTCTGGATTCTGACAGAGGGCA